>VZQC01003129.1:1743421-1857052 GCA_009823505.1 Rhizomys pruinosus | reverse complement strand
CAGACACCGGGAATCCCCACCCACTTATTGCACGACATAGGTGCACCAACCTACATGCAGACAGTACACTCATACACATAAAAAAAAAATTTAAATAAAGAAAAAGAAAATATTTCATTCCCCCTTTCTGCTCCTAATAGGTTAAAAAAAATATTTTTCAGGGGCTGGAGAGATGGCCTAGCGGTTAAGAGCACCTACTGCTCTTGCAGAGGACCCGGGTTCAATCCCCAGCACCCACATGGTGGCTGAGAACCATCTGTAACTCCAATTCCAGGAGAACTCCAGTTCCAGGGGAATCCGACACCCTCTTCTGACCTCCGCGGCATTGCACAACACGGGTGCACAAACCTACATGTACAGTCATACAGTACATTCATACATATAAAAAATAAATAAATAAAATTTAAAAATATATATTTTTCAGGGATGGAAAGATGGCTCAGGGGTCAAGAACACTGGCTGTTTTTGCAGGGGACCCAGGTTCAAGCCCTAGGATCCACATGGCAGCTAACAACCACCTGCTCCAGGGTAACTCCAGCTCCAGGGTATCCAATGCCCTCTTCTGGCTTCTGTGGGCATTTCACAACATGGGTTCATTCCATACAGGTGAGGAAAACATTCATACACATAAAATTAAAATAAATTACATTCATTTTTTTCAAGTAATTGTATTATTAAATTCTGTTATAAGAATATTGTGGGGACTAGAGAGTTGACTCAACAGTTAAGAGCACTGACTGCTCTTGCAGAGGACCCAAGTTCGATTCCTAACACCCACATGGTGGCTAACAACCACCCATAACTCTAGTTCCAGGAGACCCAATGCTTTCTCCTGACCTCCTTTGGCATTGCACAACACAGGTGCACTTACGCACATGCAGACAATACACCCATACACAAAAAAATAGAAATAATAGATAAAATATTAAGATAGATATTTTAAAAAGAATATTGCAGTAGTTGATCACAAAGAATTTATTTTTTATTTATTTTTTATTTTTTATGTGTATGAATATACTGTCTGCATGTAAGTTTGTGCATCCATGTCCTGCAATGCCGTGGAGGTCAAAAGAGGGCGTCGGATTCCCCTGGAACTGGAGTTAAAGACGGTTCTCAGCTGCTGTGTGCTGGGGATCGAACCTGGGTCCTCTGCAAGAGCAGTCAGCGCTCTTAACCGCTAGGCCATCTCTCCAGCTCAGAATTTATCTATTCTTAACAAAGTCTATGATTATTCTACTTTTTTTGATCTTGAAAAGTTTGATGGATATTCCAAGAAGCTAGGACATCAACAACTAAGACTATTCAGAAACAATCTCAAAGAACTGGTCGTCATCAGCTTGGGCCTTTTTCCCTTTTCTTTCTTTCTTTCTTTCTTTCTTTCTTTCTTTCTTTCTTTCTTTCTACTTTGTGTCTTTGAAAAACAGAGATTTTTATGTAGCCTAGGAAGAGGAACAAATAAAGGATCCAGTATACCCAATTTGTCTTCAGGATAGATACTAATATGAGCTTTAGGTTTAAACAGAGAATGAATTAGGGCAGGAGGAAGAGGTATGCTTAATTAAGCAGTCCTGGTCTGCACATCTTTGTCTTAGCTCAGGTCCTGCAAGATGGTTCAGAAGTTATTAACTGCTTTTATCCCCAATGGGGCTATCTTAGTTTCTTTTCCTCTTTCTTGCTGTGATAAGATGCTCTGAAAAGAGCACCTTAGGGAGAAAGGATTTTTTTGTTTTGTTTTGTTTTAGTTTTTGGTCTTTTTTTTTTTTTTTTTTTTTTTTTTTTTNTTTTTGGTCTTTTTGAGACAGGGTCTCCCTGTAGCCCCAGCTGTCTTGGAACTCACTCTGTAGACCAGGCTGGCCTTGAACTCACAAAGATCCACCTGCCTCTGCCTCCCAAGTGCTAGGATTAAAGGCATGCACCACCATGCCCAGCCTGCTTGGATTTTTTTTAAAAGCTCCATATAATATGCTTTCCTTGGTTTTGCAAGTGTCTGAAAGTTACAGAATGCTCCATTTTAGCAAGAGACAATCAAGACAATAAATCCCTGTAGAGTGGGAAATTCCCAAGAAAAGGTGGAAGAGAAAATATACAGAGAACTAAAGATTTTATATGTTAACCTTATAATTTTAGTTTTAATCTATTCCTATAAAGAAGTGAGAACGCTAACAAATGGTCACTTTTTCCTGAAGAACCAAGAGATGAGGAGAGAGAGGAGAGAGGAGCTTCAGTAGCTCAGGTTAGAAAAGGAGTCTCACTGTTGGAAGCAGTCGTAGTAGACTGGACCCACAGCATTTGTATATTTTTATTAAAAAACAGAAACAGGGCCAGGTGTGGTAGTGCATGCCTTTAATCCCAACACTCAGGGGAGCGGCAGGTGGATCTCTGTGAGTTCAAGGCCAGCCTGATCTACATAGCAAGTTCTATGCCAGCTGGGAATACAGGGTCTCAAAAAGATGAAAAAAAAATTTAATAAAATTTAAAAAATTAAAAACAGAAACATTTGATATTTTTAAAGAATAATATTATCTATGACATTTTGTTTTGCTAAAGATACCACAACATCATATTGTTAAGAACATATATTTTTTAATTTTTTTATTATTTTTTATGTGTATGAGCAAACATGTAGGTTGGTGCACCCCTGTCATGCAATGCCACAGAGGTCAGAAGAGGGCGTCAGATTCCCCTGGAACTGGAGTTAAAGACAGTTCTTAGCCGCCATGTGGGTGCTGGGAATCGAACCCGGGTTCTCTGCAAGAGCAGTTGATGCTCTTAACTGCTGAGCCATCTCTCCAGCCCCAAGAATATATTTTAAAGGTCTGGCTAGTCATAAGGATGTTGGATCAGGCATGGCAGTGGGCAGTGAATGCCTTTCAAAGGAACTAAAAATAACCCAAAGTATTTTAACTCTGTGATTACAAATTTCAGTGGCCTAGAAACTCTATTAACACACGTATGGCTCTTCCCCCAACTCCCCCAGAAACATCAGTTCACTGTAGAGATGACTTTTATAAAATAGACATAATCTGGATTGATGACTTTTTTATGTGTATGAGTGTATTGCCTGCATGTTATGTGTGAGCGAGGCCTAACAGTTCCAGGAGACAGATGCTTCCAATCTGGGTCAAAGACTGTCCTCCAAGTTCCAGCCCACTTCTAAAAACTAAATTTAAGAGTTAGGAAAAAGGAAAGATAGGAAATAGCCAGGAGTGGTGGCTATTTATAGTAGCTTTATTTCTAGTTCTTAGGAAACAGAAGCTGGTGGATCTCTGTGACATGGAGGGAAGGCCAGCCTCGTCTAATAGCGAGTTCCAGGCCTGCTGGAGCTACAGACAGACCATGTATCAAAAGGCAAAAAAATAAAAAACAAAAAATAAAAAGACTCAAGCTTTTTTATTCAGGTAATTATAATATTGGTGTAGTAACATTGCACTGTGGCTCCCCATATGAGGAGGAGACCCTCCTACTCTGAACTCAGATCAGTGGCTTGGAACATCCTGAGGAAAAAAGGGAATTAGAGAAACTCCCAGTCATACATGTAACTGTGTCACAAGAGCAGTGTTTTTCTTTATAGATAGTGCCAGAGTGCTCATAGATAGGTACCTGGAAAAGTCTTCAAGAAAAAGGGAATTTTTGGACATTCTCAGTCATAGAGTAAGTAATATGACAAAAGCCCACAAGGCTTTCTTGTAGCTTGCACTGGCACACTTTACTAATTCTTATTCACTTTTTAAATTGTTTTATTTTGTTTTGGTTTTGTTTTGAGACAGGGTCTCCCTCTAGCCCAAGCTGTCCTGGGACTCACTATGTACACCAGGCTGCCCTTGAACTTACTATGTAGAGCAGGCTGGCCTTGAACTCACAGAGATCCACCTGCCTCTGCCTCCGGAGTGCTGGGACTAGAGGCGTGCACCACCACGCCCGGCCCAGCTCATTATTTTCTTTACCAGGCCTGAACTACAAAGAACTGTGGTAAAACTTTCCCTTTCTTTTCCATCTTTCCATTTTCACTATGGGGATCTCTTTGTCTCTTATATCTTGCGTGCATACATGGCAGTTAATTTGGGCAATAGAATTATAGAATCATCAAAGTAAACTTTCAAACCTTTGAATGTTATTCCAAAATATTTTCACTGGTATCCCAACCATGGGGAAAAAATGATGATCAATTAAACTACTGCTTACAAAGAGTTCAATGGAAGCATTTAACTCTGTGGAACAAAATTAAAGTAGATATGCAGACTTATCTCAAGAAAAATGGTGAAAAGGTATACTTTCAAAAGGATTACATGTTCTAGAATTTCATGGAGATCTCCTACCTAATTATCTTGCTTCGCATGCCTTCTCTAGGGCAAAAGACAATGGAAGAAACTAATTTTTTTTTTTTTTTGGTCTTTTCGAGACAGGGTCTCCCTGTAGCCCCAGCTGTCCTGGAACTCACTCTGTAAACCAGGCTGGCCTTGAACTCACAAAGATCGGCCTGCCTCTGCCTCCCAAGTGCTAGGATTAAAGGCGTGCACCACCATGCCCGGCTAGAAATTTTTTTAAAAAGGCAATATACCTGGTTTGGATTTGCTAGGCTGAACAGTCTGAGATTTGAAACTTATTGTTCTTGTTTCTGTGTGAATCCAAGTATTTTTAGAGATGACCGACTTTCTGTGTTCCAAATTCTCTAAATTATGAGTATTTAATCAAGATTACATGTGTTAATTATATGGTTTTTCTAATCCACACATAACCCTCCTTAAAAGTAGGTGCACCCATGTCGTGCAATGCTACAGAGGTCAGAAGAGGGTGTCAGATTCCCCTGGAACTGGAGTTAAGACGGTCCTTAGCTGCCATGTGGGTGCTGGGACTCAAACTCCAGTCCTCCGCAAGAGCAGTCAGTGCTCTTAACCACTGAACCATCTCTGAAGGCCGTGGATGACTTCTATAATACATGTAAGGCCAATATTTACTCCAGAAGATTTATGAATGGTATGTCCTACCCCAACAAAATCAATTAACTAGGCAAAAATTAAATTAAATAAAATTTCATTAAGGTCACAAGGTACTAGGAGCTACAGGGATGAGCACAACTATTCCAAATAGACCCTACCCTTTTTAGGGTTACTAATAAAGGAAGAAATACAGGAAAATTCAGGTCTTGTCAGTGAGATTAAACAGCTACACCTGACAAGGCCTGTCTCCATGTGGTCATGCATAAGAAAGAAATACAAAGCTCTAGAGAGAAAAATAAGGACATTTAGAGAGGAGTAACTAGACATCCCTCACTTGTAACTCTTTTGACATAGATCTCTGATTTTTTCTAGTCAAGCCTGGACTGAAGTTTAATCAGAAAATAAAAATAGCCTCTAATAGGAAATATCATTATAGGAGAGAGGATACATTTGTTTGCCTCTGTTTATAGATGCAAGCTAACTAACTATGGGTATAAGTCTTCAAACATGTTGTCACCCCAAATATAGCCAGGAAGAAACCAAGTTAGGTGATAGTAAAAGAAGATACTTCTATCAGCTTGATTCTCCTTGATTATGAGTGCTGTCAGAAAAAAAAAAAAAAAACAGGCGTGGTGGCACATGCCTTTAATCCCAGCACTCAGGAGGCAGAGGCAAGTGGATTCCTGTGAGTTCAAGGCCTGCCTGGTCTACATAGTGAGCTCCAGAGGCCAGCTGGGACTAAAGGGAAACCCTGCCTCAAAAAGACCCCCCCCAAAAAAAATGAGTGCTACCTGTCAGGTACTCGTGAACTTATAAAAATTTAGAGATATAAAGGAGTGACCCTTCAAAATCAAATATTCTGACTTTTGTCACTTCCCATTTCCAAAGCGAGACCAAGTAGATTCAATTTTAAAAGAAGCAAATGCCGGGGCTGGAGAGGTGGCTCAGCAGTTAAGAGTGCCGTCTCCTCTCGCAGAGGACCTGGGTTCGATTCCCAGCACCCACATGGTGACTAAGAACTGTCTTTAAGCCCAGTGCGGTGGTGCACGTCTTTAATCCCAGCACTCAGGAGGCAGAGGCAGGAAGATATCTGTTAGTGCAAGGCCAGACTGGTCTACAGAGTGAGTTCCAGGTCATCTGGGGCTATAGAGAGACCCCGTCTGAAAAAAAAAAAAAAAAACAAATGCCTTTTCTGAATACTAGTAAATCGTCCTGAGCTTTTTTGAACTTAACAGAGGCTGACTATAGAGTTACACTTGGCCCTCATACTTCAGATGCAAGCTTTTAAAATCTCAAAATATCTCTGAATACTCATGAGATAGGCTGGCCCCCTGATTACATGACTACCAAAGAGAGAATACAAAAATAGTTCAATGTTAAAAACATGCCCTTGAGAACAGCAAAAGAATATAATATTACCTAGAGAACCTCTTATTTTACTCCCTCCTAGAGTTTAAGACAAAAATATTTCCTTATTTTACATGAAGTAAAAAATGTAAATATCCCTACAACTTATGGGGGCCCCCTTAAGTTTTCTACTCTCTAAAAAGCAATAAGAGATGGGGGCTAGAGAGATGGCTCAGTGGTTAAGAGCGCTGACTGCACTTGCAGAGAACCCAGGCTCGATTCCCAACACCCACATGGTGGCTAAGAACCCCCTTTAAGCCGGGCGTGGTGGCACATGCCTTTAATCCTAGCACTTGGGAGGCAGAGGCAGGTGGATCTTTGTGAGTTCAAGGCCAGCCTGGTCTACAGAGTGAGTTCCAGGACAGCCGGGGCTACAGGGAGACCCTGTCTCGAAAAGACAAAAAAAAAAAAAAAGTTCCCACAACAGATGGTAAATTTATTCATTAATGTTACTTATATCTTATGGTATTAAGGTAATTAATAAAGCCAGGTGTGGTGGCGCTCGACTTTAGTCCCAGCACTCGGGAGGCAGAGGCAGGTGGATCTCTGAGTTCAAGGCCAGCCTGGTCCAAATAGCTAGCTAGCTCCAGGCCACCAGCACTAGGGAGGCAGGGGCAGGCAGATCTCTGTGAGTTCAAGGCCAGCCTGGTCTACAGAGTGAGCTCCAGGCCAGCTGGAACTAAAGGAAGACCTTGTTTCAAAAATACCTGGGGCTGGAGAGATGGCCTAGTGGTTAAGAGTGTCAACGGCTCTTGCAGAGGACCCAGGAGAACCGTCTTTAACTCCAGTTCCAGGGGAATCCAATACCCGATCTCTTCTGACCTCCGAGGCATTGCACAACACGGGTGCACAAACCATGCAGACAGTACATTCATACACAAACAAAAATAATAAAATTTTAAAAAGCCCAAATAAATAAATAATAGATAGATAGATAGATAGATAGATAGATAGATAGATAGATAGATAGATAAAGGTGTGCACCACCATGCCTGGCCTAAATATTATTTCTTCCTTTTTTTTTTTTTCTTTAGGTCTTTTTGAGACAGGGTCTCCCTGTAGCCCCAGGCTGTCCTGGAACTCACTATGTAGACCAGGCTGGCCTTGAACTCACAGAGTTCCACCTGCCTTTGCCTCCCAAGTGCTGGTATTAAAGGCATGCACCACTACTCCTGGCTTAAATATTATTTCTTTTTTTAAATATATTTTATTATTATTACTTTTATGTGTATGAATGTACTGTCTGCATGTAGGTTTGTGCACCCGTGTTGTGCAATGCCACGGAGGTCAGAAGAGGGTGTCATATTCCCTTGGAACTGGAGTTAAAGACGGCTCTCAACTGCCATGTGGGTGCTGGGGAATTGAACCCGGGTCCTCTGCAAGAGCAGTCGGCACTCTTAACTGCTAGGCCATCTCTCCAGCCCCTAAATATTATTTCTTAAACAATATTTTATTTATTGGGTGCCAGTGGAGAAGAGGATATAAAGGTGATTAAGACTGATTGAGATGTTATGTATGAAATATACAAAAATTCAATAAAAATTTATTATTTTTATATTATGTGTACAAGTGTTATGCCTGCATACACATTGTATGTGTATGCCCATGGAGGTCAGAGGTGGGCATTAGACCACCTGGAACTGGAGTTATAGATGGTTGTTAGCCACTATGTAGGAGCTGGGATTTGAATACAGGTCCTCTGTAAGAACAATCAGTGCTCTTAACCTCTGAGCTATTTATCCATACCCCAAACTAATTATTCTTAAATAAACCTTGCTCAGACATGTATTTTGTTTTCTAAACTAATCCTTGTAATTATTAGCAAGATTAGATCAATATGTTGATTTAAACAGAGCTTTGCTTGAATTTTGACTTTAGAAATCTTTTTTTTTACTTTAGAAATCTTAAGATTTTATAGATCATCTTTAAGTCTCACCTTCTATATATCTAAAACACCTTACTCAAATCTTCATTACATATGAAAAACTTTCTTATTTTCAATTCCATCTTGGAAAAATTCAGCCATCTTTATTTCACACTTAAGTCCTTTACTAAAAGCATTTCCATTCCTGCATCCTTCTAACATTGTCTCTTATGTATTACTTTTTTTTGGTCTTTTTGAGACAGAGTCTCCCTTTAGTCCCAGCTGGCCTGGAGCTCACTCTGTAGACCAGGCTGGCCTTGAACTGACAGAGATCTGCCTGCCCCTGCCTCCCTAGTGCTAGGATTAAAGGCGTGTACCACCACACCCGGCTGATGCATGCCTTTAGTACCAGCACTTGGGAGGCAGAGGCAGGAGGATCTCTGTGAGATCAAGGCCAACCTGGTCTACATAGTGAGTTCCAGGCCAGCTGAAGCTACAGGGGGACCCTGTCTCAAAAAGACAAAAAAAAAATTTCATAAATATATATCCATGTGGTAGTTTGAATGAGAATGACCCCCATAGGCTCCAAGTATTTGGACATTGTTTCAGGAGGTCTTAAAAGGTATGGCCTGCTGGAGGAACTGCACCCCTAGGGGGTGGGCTTAGAGAATTATGAAGCCTTGCTGGATTTCCGGTCACTCTCTGCTTCCTGTGTCTGTCTGAAGGTGTGAACACTGATCCTTCACTCTTACTCCAGCCACCTCCTCATGCCTTCCCACCATGATGGACTCCAGTCCCTCTGGAACCTGGAACCATAAGATCAAATAAACTCTTGCTTTTTTTTTTTTTTTTTTAAATTTTTGGGACAGGGTCTCCCTGTAGCCCCAATTGACCTGGAACTCACTATGTAGACCAGGCTGTAGCCCCAATTGACCTGGAACTCACTATGTAGACCAGGCTGGTCTTGAACTCCCAGAGATCCACCTGCCTCTGCCTCCTGAGTGCTGGGATTAAAGTCATGTACCACCATGCCTGGCTAAAAACCTTTTTCAGTGATAAATTCATCCTGTTTTTATTTCAAAGCATCCCATACAGAACTATCTGGTCTCAACAGAAGGAAATCATGGTACTGTCTAGTTTTCCTCTTAAGTACCACAGACAGATACAAACTCAACAAAAAATTATGTAATCCTGTCCTGAATGTCAATCAGTGGGCAGCAGCAATGCCAATCAGTGGGCAGCAGCATTTTAGGAGAAGGGTTCTTACTGACCATCTCCGGCCACTGACAGGTCAGAGGTCCCTGGTCCAGGACGCCATAAGAAGAACTTATCTCTACCCCTGGACTACAGTCCACTCAGTGGACTTAGAAAAGGGGACAGTAACCCACTGATTCCTGGTGATGCCTGATTGTCCATAACCTCTACTAAGCCAGGATCTCCTCTGTAATCATAAAGCAACCATCTCCTTTATGGAGGATGGTGCCTTGACCTACCTGATGTCAGAAGAGTACCTATTAGGGGAAACAGCAGTCCCTGAGAGGGCAGGACAGTTGGAGTATCTCCAGTATATACAGAAGAAAATTCTGGGGGTTTGGGGGTGAGGCCAACCCCCTGGGGGTAGCTGCCCACTGAGCCACTATATTGTGCAATTAACTAGCTCTGCACTGCCTGTGTGGGTAAAGCAGTATCCTATGAGCCAGGAAACAAAAATGGGGATCACCTTCCTTATAGAGGAGCTGCAGGAAGCTGGCATTCTGACCCCATATCAATCTCCTTGGAATTCTCCTGTTACCAATCTAGAAGCCAGGGAAAATAGATTGTCAGTAAAGGACTATAGAGAAATCAACAAATAGGTGGAGACCATCTACCCAATGGTTTCAAACCTACATACACTTCTGAGTCTTCTCCTAGCTGACAAACAGGTATACACAGTCCTGGACTTAAAAGATCTCTTCTCAGCCTGTTCTTGGCTAAAGTAAACCAACTTATTTTTGCCTTTGAATGGACTGACCCAGAGAAAGGGTTTACAGGACAGTTCAAATGGACTGGGCTACCCCAGAGATTTTAAAAATTCTCCCACCCTTTTTGAAGAGTCTCTGAGTGTGGACTTACTGACATTCTGCCAGAAATATCCTAAAGAAGTCCTCCTCCAGTATGTCCATGATCTCCTGTTATCTGACCCATTCCCCTCCCCCCCCCAATCCAGGAATGAACTCCTGCCCCAAACTCAGGCTCTCCACTGAGGGAAGGGAAAGGCAGTCACTATTTAGATAGACAGCTGTTATGATTTTGCTACTCCCCACCTACACGGGGCTATCTATAGAAAGGACTGCTCACTCAGGAGGAAAAGAAATCTAAAACAAAGAAGAGATACTGGCACTGTTAGAGGCTATATGGCTGCCCCAAAAGCTGGTGATTGTTTACTGCAAAGAACATCAGAAGAGAAACTCCCCAGAGGCTGTGGGTAACCAGGCTGCAGACCTGGCCACGAGAAAAGCAGCCTTAAAACCAGCAGGGTCCTTGTGACTGTTCCCGAGCCCCACCACACTGAACAAGAAGAGTGACAGTCAGAAAACAGACCACAAAGGGTGATGCAGGCTGGTGGCAACTATCCATCATCTTTCAGAGGCACTTGGCAGAAAGATGGTCACCCAGATCCATCAAGCCGCACACCTGGGAACCACTAATCTCTCAGAACTACTGTGGCCTAGGTACGATACTCCCCTCCTAGTCACCTTGTCCTACAGTGCCCCCTCTCACTCCCCAGTGTGTGAACGAGCCAATCCAAAAGGCTGGAGGCCAGGGCCTATGGGAATGTGGGCCCAAGCACTGGCTCCAGGGGAGTATTGGGAGACTGAGGATTTTACTGAGGTCTGAACAGCCTCCAGAGGACATAAGTACCTGCTGGGTTTTGTAGACACTTTCTCGGGTTGGGTAGAAGCCTGCTCCACCTAGCCAGAGACCTCTTAAGTGGGAGTCAAAAAGCCCCTCCCTAATCTGCAAATAAATGAGTTTTGGTCTCTCAAGTCCAACTCCCTGTGCTCTTTTGACCTGCCAGGTCGAGGTCTACCAGCCTCCAAGTCCTTTTCTTCCCCTCCCTTCCCCCGCCCACCCCCTCCTGGCTTGCAAGCAAAATGGCTTTATGATCACCAGAAGCCGGTGTCCCTCGCAGACACCGGGAATCCCCACCCACTTATTGCACGACATAGGTGCACCAACCTACATGCAGACAGTACACTCATACACATAAAAAAAAAATTTAAATAAAGAAAAAGAAAATATTTCATTCCCCCTTTCTGCTCCTAATAGGTTAAAAAAAATATTTTTCAGGGGCTGGAGAGATGGCCTAGCGGTTAAGAGCACCTACTGCTCTTGCAGAGGACCCGGGTTCAATCCCCAGCACCCACATGGTGGCTGAGAACCATCTGTAACTCCAATTCCAGGAGAACTCCAGTTCCAGGGGAATCCGACACCCTCTTCTGACCTCCGCGGCATTGCACAACACGGGTGCACAAACCTACATGTACAGTCATACAGTACATTCATACATATAAAAAATAAATAAATAAAATTTAAAAATATATATTTTTCAGGGATGGAAAGATGGCTCAGGGGTCAAGAACACTGGCTGTTTTTGCAGGGGACCCAGGTTCAAGCCCTAGGATCCACATGGCAGCTAACAACCACCTGCTCCAGGGTAACTCCAGCTCCAGGGTATCCAATGCCCTCTTCTGGCTTCTGTGGGCATTTCACAACATGGGTTCATTCCATACAGGTGAGGAAAACATTCATACACATAAAATTAAAATAAATTACATTCATTTTTTTCAAGTAATTGTATTATTAAATTCTGTTATAAGAATATTGTGGGGACTAGAGAGTTGACTCAACAGTTAAGAGCACTGACTGCTCTTGCAGAGGACCCAAGTTCGATTCCTAACACCCACATGGTGGCTAACAACCACCCATAACTCTAGTTCCAGGAGACCCAATGCTTTCTCCTGACCTCCTTTGGCATTGCACAACACAGGTGCACTTACGCACATGCAGACAATACACCCATACACAAAAAAATAGAAATAATAGATAAAATATTAAGATAGATATTTTAAAAAGAATATTGCAGTAGTTGATCACAAAGAATTTATTTTTTATTTATTTTTTATTTTTTATGTGTATGAATATACTGTCTGCATGTAAGTTTGTGCATCCATGTCCTGCAATGCCGTGGAGGTCAAAAGAGGGCGTCGGATTCCCCTGGAACTGGAGTTAAAGACGGTTCTCAGCTGCTGTGTGCTGGGGATCGAACCTGGGTCCTCTGCAAGAGCAGTCAGCGCTCTTAACCGCTAGGCCATCTCTCCAGCTCAGAATTTATCTATTCTTAACAAAGTCTATGATTATTCTACTTTTTTTGATCTTGAAAAGTTTGATGGATATTCCAAGAAGCTAGGACATCAACAACTAAGACTATTCAGAAACAATCTCAAAGAACTGGTCGTCATCAGCTTGGGCCTTTTTCCCTTTTCTTTCTTTCTTTCTTTCTTTCTTTCTTTCTTTCTTTCTTTCTTTCTACTTTGTGTCTTTGAAAAACAGAGATTTTTATGTAGCCTAGGAAGAGGAACAAATAAAGGATCCAGTATACCCAATTTGTCTTCAGGATAGATACTAATATGAGCTTTAGGTTTAAACAGAGAATGAATTAGGGCAGGAGGAAGAGGTATGCTTAATTAAGCAGTCCTGGTCTGCACATCTTTGTCTTAGCTCAGGTCCTGCAAGATGGTTCAGAAGTTATTAACTGCTTTTATCCCCAATGGGGCTATCTTAGTTTCTTTTCCTCTTTCTTGCTGTGATAAGATGCTCTGAAAAGAGCACCTTAGGGAGAAAGGATTTTTTTGTTTTGTTTTGTTTTAGTTTTTGGTCTTTTTTTTTTTTTTTTTTTTTTTTTTTTTTTGAGACAGGGTCTCCCTGTAGCCCCAGCTGTCCTGGAACTCACTCTGTACACTAGGCGCCCTTGAACTCACAGAGATCCACCTGCCTCTGTCTCCCAAGTGCTAGGATTAAAGGTAGGTGCCACCACACCCAGCCTAGAATTTATTTTAGATCATAGTTCAAGACACAGTCCATCACAGTGGGGAAGTCAAGGCAAAAAGAGAATGAAGCCACTGGTCACACTGTATCCAGAGTTAAGAAACAGAGAATGGGAGAGAGCTGGGGACTGGCGAAATGGCTCAGTAGTTAAGTTCATTGGCTGGTCTTGCAGAGGACTTGGGTTCAGTTCCCAGCACTCACATGGCAGCTAACAACCATCTATACCTCCAGTTCCAGGGGATCTTACACCCTCTTCTGACTTCCATGTGCATTGCACAGCATGAGTAAATGTGGGCAATACATTCATACACATAAAATAAAAATAATGAATAAAATACTTAGAAAGAAACAAAGAGCAGTGAAAGCATGTCAGTGCTCAGTTTCCTTTCTTCACTTTAAAGTCTAGGATTCCAGCAAGGGATGGTACTACCCACAGCGGGCAGATCTCCCCATCCCAATTAATGTAATTAAGATACTCTCTCATGGGCATTCCCAGAGGCCCACATCCAGGCCATTCTAGATTCTACCAAATTGTCAACACTAACAATCATGGGCAATAATCTGGTTCCTACAAGACAAAGTGTCCCAGAGTATACAGTTTAGGCCATTTTTCAATATAAATTTCTAGGCAACTTTTTTTTTTTTTTGGACTTTTCGACACGGGATCTCCCTGTAGCCCCAGCTGACCTGGAACTCACTCTGTAGACCAGGCTGGCCTTGAACTCACAAAGATCCGCCTGCCTCTGCCTCCGGGGTCTCCCTGTAGCCCCAGCTGACCTGGAACTCACTCTGTAGACCAGGCTGGCCTTGAACTCACAAAGATCCACCTGCCTCTGCCTCCCCAGTGCTAGGATTAAAGGCATGTGCCACCATGCCCAGCATTTTCTAGGCAACTTTTCATAAGAAGTAGCTGAGCCATGATATCCACTATACATGACAGACTTCAAAGTCAGTGCAGATTTATGGTACATATTCTGAAGAAACTTCTTTTGTCTCTCAATCCTAATCTCCATATCCATTGCCCAAAAGCACTGAGTATAGTGCCAATCATTCTTAATTCAACTAAATTGACCAGAACAGAAACATTTGGCCTTAAAGCCAAAAGTCAAGAGGAATATCATCAATTAATGATCTGTGGCCTAGGTTAAGACAAACAAGGCATATTCTCTCAAGAACTTCAACTGAAGGCAGAGAAGAAGTATGTTTATGAAATTAGAAACTGTGGCTATGCCTTTAATCCCAGCACTTAAGAGGTAGAGGCAGGCAGAGCACTGTGAGTTCAAGGTCAGTCTGGTCTACATAGAGGAGTTCCAGGCCAGCTGGGACTACAGAGAGACCCTGTCTCAAAAAGACCCTGTCTCAAAAAACACCAAAGAAATAAAAATTAATAAAGAAAACTGGCTAGGTTATGTAGACTAAGAGTTGGGACAAGCAATCAAGGACCCTATGTAAAATGAACAAAGAAATCTAATGGTACCTAGGGAGCTGATCAGTCCCTTTGTACTTCAATTAGTTGCAAGTGAATAGCCTCAAAACTCCTTATTATATCTGAGGGATGGGAAAAGGCAAAGAAAAGGGGAAGAGAGTAAAGGGGAAGGGAGGTAATATCTTCATTGCTTAAACTAGTTTGCCAACCAATGGAACCAAATTAAGGAGACTACTTAGAGATTGCCCTCTGAGTAACAGTACTGCTGTGGCATACTATCTATAACGTAAGATATATATATATTTCCAACCCAAATCATCAAAATTATCTAATTACTGATTTTTAAGTACATATCAAAGAATCCTAGAGGTTAAATCAAAGCCATTAAAGATAGCAACATTTTGGTTTTAATATATATTTTAAGCAGTAAAACATATCTCTAAAGAGTCCCACCAGGCGTGGTGGCACAAGACTTTATTTTTTTTTAATGTTTTTTTTCTTTTTTAAATTTTTTATTTATTTCTGTATGTGTATGAATGTACTGCCTGCATGCAAGTTTGTGCACCCGTGTTGTGCAATGCCGCGGAGGTCAGAAGAGGGTCTTGGATTCCCCTGGAACTGGAGTTCTCCTGAAATTGGAGTTTCAGACGGTTCTCGGCCGCCATGTGGGTGCTGGGGATCAAACCCAGGTCCTCTGCAAGAGCAGTAGGTGCTCTTAACCGCTAGGCCATCTCTCCAGCCCGGCGCAAGACTTTAATCCTAGCACTTGGGAGGCAGAAGCAGGCATATCTTTGTGAGTTCAAGGCCAGCCTGGTCTACAGAGTGAGTTCCAGGACAGCTGGGGCTACAGGGAGACCCTGTCTTGAAAAGACAAAAAAAAAAAGCCCCTATTCTTTTGAATAAAAAGCAAAAAGTATGCTTTAAAATAGTCATCTAAGCCTGGCGTGATGACACATGCCTTTAATCCTAGCACTTGGGAGGCAGAGGCAGGTGAATCTTTGTGAGTTCAAGACCAGCCTGGTCTACAGAGTGAGTTCCAGGACAGCTGGGGCTACAGGGAGACCCTGTCTTGAAAAGACAATCAATCAATCAATCAATCAATAAATAAATAAATAAATAAATCTACAGAGTGAGTTCCAGGACAGCTGGGGCTACAGGGAGACCCTGTCTTGAAAAGAATAAATAAATAAATAAATAAATAAATAAATAAATAAATCTGTTGCTGTGATAAAACACCATGACCGAAGGAACTTATAAAAGGAAGAGTTTATTTGAGCTTACGATTGATGGTTCCAGGGAATTAGAGTCCATTGTGGCGGGAGGCATGGCGGCTGGAGCTGGAGCAGCAAGCCGAAGGTCACATCTCGCAATGAGCACAGGAAGCAGAGAGAGCAACTGGAGACCACAAGGCTTGTTAAACTCACTAAGCCTGCCCCCAATAACATACTTCCCCCAGCATGGCCACACCTTCTAAGACCTCCAAGAACAGTGCCACCAACTGGAGACAAATGTCTGAATACTTAAAGCCTATGGGGGACACTCATTCAAACCACCACATCATCTAAGTTGAACTATTTTTTCTTTATAGTCTGAAAGGGAAGCATGAAAAAAATAGCCCTGAAAGTAGAGTTAAAGGGCAGGCCTAGATATAAGAAGAAAAAGTGGTCTTCACCCACAGGTTTGACAGCTATAGGAATTCATAATTCCATGTCCTGAAAATTAAACTTATGCCATATCATCTACAGGATTATTTTTTTGTCTTTTTGAGACAAGGTCTGTCTTTACTCCCAGCTGTCCTGCTGTCCTGGAACTCACTATGTAGACTAGGCTGACCTCAAACTCATAGAGATCCAACTGCCTCTACCTCTCAAGTGCTGGGATTAAAGGTGTACACCACCACACCGAGTTCTACAGGATATTTTTAGTGTGAATAAATAAGCAATCAAGAGATTGACTTGCTTCTTTTTTAAATCAGTTTAGTTGTTCTTCAAAAAACTAAGAAATGTGGGAACATAGAGTTCACATTCCCATTTGGCAGAAACCACCAGTTCATCTCTTATCACAGCAAGCAGCACCCAGATCTCCCAATGCTCCTAATTTCAAACCAATACTGGTTTGAAGGAAATTGTCCCCACAAGCTCCAGGTGTTTGAACACTTGATCCCCAATTGTTGGTACTGTTTGGTGTGGCTCTCAGCTTTCTGCTCCAGCTGCCTCCTACCATGCATGCTTCCCCTGCCACCATGGACTCTTATCCCACAAGCCAAATAAACTCTTCCTTCTATAAGATGCCTTGATCATTGGTTTATCTCAGCAACAGAAAAGTAATGTGCACATCCAGTACTATCAATGTAGTTCTTCCAATTTCCAAGCAACTTGTAAGAGGCTTGGTTGGAGTCCTTAAATTCAAATATACACAAGCAACTTGCTGTACCTAGACTAAAACACCAACTATGAGTCTTTGTCCTGCAAGGAGTTCTCTTCAAATCCTTCCTCTCTTTCTCCTACAATAGGATCCCATCAAGAACCACTCCCATCTTAAAGATCAGAGACAAAAGAAAGAAAGTGGGCACTCACAACTATTTCCCCAGGAGGCCCCCATGACTCTAAGTCAACTCTGGTATATGTATACTAAGAGATAATTTGGAAGGGTGTTACATAATCTTCACTTGCCAACATCATCTGAAACCTAGGATTTGCTGGGTAAGGGAACACTTTTTCAAGAAGTATTTGAATCTAGGGCAATTTTATTGGTAGTCCCTAAGCATCATTTCATGACATAGCTAAAAATGAACTCTGTCATAGCCACTTCTTTCTATTATAAAATTGCAAGTGACTCAGTATTATAAAAACTATACTTAGCTCGAAACATGTTGCCAAACTTAAGCAGTAATGCAGAGAAAATCCTAATTACCTAACTGGAAAAAGCACTAAACTTAACATGTTTTAAAAAGAGACATATGAAAACACTGAGTACTTAAATTCTCTCCTAGAAAAAAAAATACAGCAACAACTCTAATAAATCTCCATAAAAGAGTCAGGCATAAATATTAAAGAAAACAGAATCACTGACAAGGCCACCATATCAAGCTAATACATCTACCTTGATGACATAGACCTATCAACCACTGTTGCCTAGGTTTCAAATCCAAATAAGTATGGTTGTTGCCATAGTGACAAATGCCACTTTTGGAACCTGGAGCTTAGTAGTACTAGGTATTTATGAGCTTCATAATGCCAATACTTCCTCCCACACTCTGAATCACAGCTCAGACTTTATAACTTCATAAAACATGATTTCATCCTGACCTTTGTAAGTCAATTTTGTTACTTTAGCAGTATAATACCCATATAAATGCCAAAGGAAATAATCCTAACTCATCTAACATGTTAAATATAATACTTAGTAAACAATAGTAAATATTGTTTACTAAGTATTATATTTATATAAATATTGATAAATTCTTTACTAAGTATTATATTTATATAAATATTGATAAATTCTGTCACTTTTAGAATTTATTGTTTTAGTGATATAGCTGGACATGAACACATGTTACTTAGTCATGTCTTAGTTCATAGCTATTGGTAATAGTATTCCTATCATCCTTCATTTAGTAAGAAAATGAAAATTCAAACAGAATTTTAAGGAAAAGTAATATATTTTTATTTTCTTTAGAAAACCTTCTTAATAATTACAGCCTAATTTTAATGCTGACCCAGAGCAGATAACATATTTCTAGTCAAATGGTAAGGAAAATAGAGCAATTACAAATCAATCAGTCATCAAATCCAGATCATCAAAAGTAGAAACCCTCATACTGGTTGGCAGAATATGGTACAGCCACTTTGGAAAACAGTTTGGCAATGTCTCAAAAAGTCACACAAAGAACTAACATGTTTCTGTTAAAGAACCACCACTTTCTTTTTTTTTAATTATTTTATTTTATTTATTTTATTTTAATGTGTATGAGTGTACTGTCTGCAAGTAGGTTGGTGCACCTGTGTCATGCAATGCTGCAGAGGTCAGAAGAGGGCTTTGGATTCCCCTGGAACTGGAGTTAAAGACAGTTCTCAGCCGCCATGTGGGTGCTGGGAATTGAACCCGTGTCCTCTGCAAGAGCAGTCGGTAGTCGGTGCTCTTTTTTCATTTTTTTTAATTTTATTTATTTTTGTATGTGTATAAATGTACTGTCTGCATGCAAGTCTGTGCACCCGTGTCGTGCAATGCCGCGGAGGTCAGAAGAGGGTGTCAGATTCCCCTGGAACTGGAGTTCTCCTAGAATTGGAGTTTCAGACGGTTCTCGGCCGCCATGTGGGTGCTGGGGATCGAACCCGAGTCCTCTGTAAGAGCCGTCGGTGCTCTTAACCGCTGAACTATCTCTCCAGCCCCAAGAACCACCACTTTCACGCCTAGGTATATTCCCAAAGATAAATGAAAACATATGTCTACAGGCTGGGGGTATAGCTTGGTGGTAGAGAATTCGCCTAGCATTTGTGATGTGCTGGGTTAGATCTCCAGGATTGAGTTTAAAAGTCCACACAGGGCTGGAGAGATGGCCTAGCGGTTAAGAGTGCCGACCGCTCTTACAGATGACCCGGGTTCGATCCCCAACACCCACATGGTGGCTGAGAACCGTCTCTAACTCCTGCTACAGGAGAACTCCAGTTCCAGGGGAATCCAACACCCTCTTCTGACCTCCGCCGCATTGCACGACACGGGTGCACAAACCTACATGCAGACAGTACATTCATACACATACAGAAATAAATAAAAATTTAAAAAAATCTTTAAAAGTCCACACAAAGACTTGCACATGGATATTCATAGCAACATTATTTAATAGCCCCAAATTAGAAATACTCAGAACATCAACCAATTGGACATAAGAACAACAACCAAAAAAAATTGAATGCTATATAGCAACATAAAGAAATGTGTACTATGTCATGCATGAACCTCAAAAAACATCATGCTAAGTAAAAGAAAAATGAGAAATCATATATGGCATGATTCCATATGAAGTGCACAAAAAAGGCAATACAGACAAAGAAAATGAATTATCATTTGTGGGAATGCTTGCAGTGCAGATTAGATGCATGCAATCCTGGCCATATGGAATCTTTGCCAAATTTTAAAAAATCTTTTGAATTTAATTTTATTTTATGTGTAGGAGTATTTTGCCTGCATATATCAAGTGCACCCATGCATGCAGTGTGCACAGAGACCAGAAGAGGATGTAATATCCCCTGGAACTGGAGCTATGGATAGTTGTTAGCCACCATGTAGGTGCTGGGAAATTGAACCTGGGTCCTCTGCAAGAGCAGACACCGTATTCAGTGCACTGTTGTTCTCCTGCTCTCTTTCTCCCTCCCACCCCATTCTCTCACCCCCCCCAAGGCCCTTCCCACATTCGTGGTTTCTTTTTTTTTTTGAGACAGGGTCTCCCTTTAGTCCCAGCTGGCCTGGAACTCACTCTAGACCAGGCTGGCCTTGAACTCACAGAGATCCACCTGCCTCTGCCTCCTAAGTGCTAGGATCAAAGGTGTGTGCCACCACACCTGGCTTAAAGACAGTTCTTAGCCGCCATGTGGGTGCTGAGAATCAACCCAGGTTGGGAGCTGTCAGTTGGATCCTGGTGGGCACAGCTGAGGCGATGACTGTCCCTCCCCCAGAATTCAGCAACGCCAATAGCTCAGAAGGGAAGGAATTAAAACAAAACAAAAAATTATTCTTTTTTTGTTACTTCTTTATTTTTTCTTTCATTTTTTTAACAATAAGTAATAATTTATGAGTACAAGCATCCTTCATGTAAAACCAATTTGCAAGCAGTTGTGCCCAAACCCACACAGCCCATGGGTCCCACCATCCAGCTGGGGGGGCTTGTATGTTCAATCAAGTTGATCAGATGAGTGTCCAGTCTATATTGTTGTAGTTTCACCATTCACCCCAATCGCAGCCCTTACATTCTACCACGCCCCCTCTTCCGCAGATTGTTTCCTAGGCTTAGAAAAGGGGCACAGGTGGACAAGAAGCAAAACAGTCTACTTTCTCTGGAACTGTTGTCCTGGACCCTGGTCAATTCTGGCTGTTTCCTTTCATGGGCTAACAGTTTGTCCATGTAACCTTTCAATCCTACTAATGAAGCACAAGTAATTAGATATATAGGTATTTAAACAGTACTAATTGTTATGGTAGGTTACTTTGGTATAGACACAGATGTTTGTATGGTATGTTAATCCATGAATTGTTTTTTCTGTAAAATATGACAGGGTCTTACTGTGCAAAAAAGTATTCTTTTAAATTACTTTATTTTATTTTTATGTGTACAAGAGTATTGTCTGTCTCTATGTAAGTGCACCCATGTTATTCAATGCCCCCAGAGGTCAGTCAGAAGAAAGCATCAATTTCCCCTAGAACTGGAGTTATGGATGGCTATCAGCCACCACATGGGTGCTGGGAATCAAACCCAGGTCCTCTCCAAGAGTAATCAATGCTCTTAACCGCGGAGCCAGCTCTCCAGCCAGAAAATTATAATAGTTATATAGAAAGATTGATTTTTTTGGGGGGGGGAGTCTTTTTTAAATTGTTGTTATTGTTATTTGTTGCTGTGTGTCGTTTTGTCTTTTGGGTTTGGGGGCTTCTTTTGTTGAGGCAGGGTCTCCCTATAGCCCCAGCAGACCTCACTATATAAACCAGGCTGGACTTGATCTCTCAGAGATCAGTCTGCCTCTGCCTCTGCCTCTGTCTCTGCCTCCGGAGTACTGGGGTTAAAGACTTGCACCACCATCCCAGGCACATTACTGGGGGGGGGGGGGTTGTTGTTGTTTTTTGTTGTTTTGTTTTGGTCTTTTCGAGACAGGGTCTCCCTGTAGCCCCAGCTGTCTTGGAACTCACTCTGTAGACCAGACTGGCCTTGAACTCACAAAGATCCACCTGTCTCTGCCTCCCAAGTGCTAGGATTAAAGGCATGTGCCACCACACCCAGCACATTAAAGAAAGCTCTGTCCTGCATGGAGGAGCACACCTTTCATCCCAGCACTCAGAAGGCAGAGGAAGGCAAGCCAGCCTGGTCTACAGAGTGAGCTCCAGGTCAACTGGGACTAAAGGGAAACCCTGTCTCAAAAATTAAATAAATAAATAAATATTCCTAGTCTACAGAAAAATAAGAAGCACTAACTGTAGATGGTATAAAGAACAAATTATGTTAAAGCTGGGTGTGGTGGCACACGCTTTTAACCCTAGCTCTCAGGAGGCAAAGGCAGGCCCATTTCTATGAGATCAAGGCCAGGCTGGTCTACATAGGGGAACCTGGAGCTACAGGGAGACCTTGTCTCAAAAAGGGAAATTTTAAATGAAGTTACTTTTAATAGTGATTCGGGCAAGAATTATGAATTGTTGTCAGACCCATTAGCTATATGATTAGTAGGAGAATTGGACATCCCCAGGAAACAAAAATAACACTTCACGGTTAATTAATAACTGTTACTTAAAAACAAAATATATCAGAACTTTACATGAAACCAGATCATGGTATTACTAACCAAACCCAGGCAGGGGTCATTTATTTTTAGACCACTAGTAGTAGCTCAAGAAGATAGTAAAGTTCAATCTATTCAACATCATCTATGGTAAAATCTTATTTAAAATCTTTAACTTGCCAGGCGTGGTGGCACACACCTTTAATCCTAACACTTGGGACGCAGAGGCAGGTGGATCTTTGTGAGTTCAAGGCCAGCCTGGTCTACAGAGTGAGTTCCAGGACAGCCAGGGCTACAGGGAGACCCTGTCTCGAAAAGGCCAATAAATAAATAAATAAATAAATAAATAAATAAATAAATAAATAAATAAAATCTTTAACTTTAACCTCATCAAGACTTTAGTATTAATTTACTTTTTTTTATTTCTTTTTTTTTTTTTNAAGCACAGAATAATTCCACACTAAACTCTACCAAGCCTATAGAAGAGTCTTACAATGAGATCTCCCTAGAGGTAACCAAGGACACAGATCTTAGAAGAAAATCACAGATATATTCAAAGAAAGCATAGAACTAAGGGGAGAGAATGAAAAACTAAGAAAGGACCTAGAGGGAGACAAGGACAAACTCCAGAAGGAAGTGGAAACACTGAAAAGATCCCATGCTAAAATGAAAAAGGAAACCAACCAGCAAAGCAAGGAGCTACAAGAAGAGAATGAGAAGATCCAAAAAGAAGTGGAAATAGTAAAGAAAGCACAAGATGAAATGAAAAAGGAAAGTGAACATTCATCAAATCAAGAGAAAACAATGGGAAAAAGCCTCAGAAGCAAGATGGGAAGAATATGAGACCCAGAAGATAACACAGAACAACTAAAAACCTCAAGTAAATGCTATGAAAAAATTTTAAATACACAAGAATGGAACAACCAGGAAATGTGGAACATTATGAAAAGATCCACATCACAGAATAATAGATGGAAATTTCCCCAAACTAAAAAAAGGCAAACCCATACAAATAAAAGAAGCACATAGAACACCAAATAAACAAGATCAGAAAAGAAATTCCCCATGCCATATCATAGTTAAAGCACTAGATGTCCAAAACAAAGACAAACAACAAAAGAAAAACAACAAGTTACATATTAGGGGAAACCTATCAGAATTACAGCTGACTTCTCAGTGCAAACTATGAAAGCAAGAAGAATGTGGACCAAAGCATTCCCATTGCTTAACTACTATAAATGCCAACCCAGGTTACTATACCCAGCAAAAATGTCTATTCTACTTGAAGGAGAGAGAAAAATCTTCCATGACATAAACAAGATGAAAGAATACATGTCCAGAAAACCAACCCTTCAGAGACTACTTGAAGCAATTCAAAGGACAGAGGAGAGGAGCAACTATCCCCAGGCACCTTGAAAGAGAAATTAATAAAAGCATAACTGCAGAAGTAGAAACCTAGACCAAAAATGCAAACGGATAATAAGGTGAAAGGAAGCAACACACATCTCTCAATTATAACATTAAATATTAATGGACTAAACTCCCCAATCAAAAGGCATATACTGGGAGAATGGATTAGGAAACAGGATCCATCTATATGCTGTCTACAAGAAACCCATCTCACCCTCAAGGATAAGTGCCAACTTAGAGAGAAAGGATGGAAAAAGATATTCCAAGCAAATGGTACCAAAATGAAAGCAGGAGTTGCTATTTTTTTTGTCTTTTTGAGACAGGGTCTCCCTTTAGTTCCCAGCTGGCCTGGAACTCGCTACGTAGACCAGGCTGGCCTTGATCTCACAGAGATCCACCTGCCTCTGCCTCCGGAGTGCTGGGATTAAAGGCGTGGGCCACAACGCATGGCAGAACATCTTAATTATCTTTATAACCCCTTCTTCATTGGCACTCTCCCATGGCACACACCCCTCCCACTGGAACTCACGTATTCTGTATTTTGTGTTAAGGCCTATTGAGTCAAGTTAGTGTCCCCAGATGTCCCTCAGTGCAAGTTCATCCACTGAGATTTAGTCATCCTAACTAGAGTCACGCCCTTTAAGAAGATCAGCTGTTTCTCACACAGCAGTAATCATCGGCCAATAGTTCTTCCACTAAGATTAGAGCCTGCTGCCCATTTCCACAGTTCTATGCTGGCTTTTTGTCTGTTTTAGTTTGCATGAGTCTTGTGCACGCTAACACTATTGCTGGAGGTTCATATGAGCAAGGTCCCAGGAGCCTGTAGAACTCTATTTCCATATGATCATGTACCTCTTCCCTGCCTCTTACCATCTTTCCACCCCCTCTTCCAAAATGGTCCCTGAGCTCTGGGTAGGTAGAGCTTAATACAGAAGTCCTGCCCAAGGATCCACACTTGCAGACTCTTATTTTCTACATTTGGGCCATTTGTGTCCTTGTTCATGACCCTCTGTTGCGTGATGGAGCTTGGTTGATGAGAGTTGAGGGATGAATTAGTATTCTCTCTACTGTTCTATGTTACGTGAGCTTTAGGTGTGCAGGTTGCATGTGTCACTTAGGGTTGGCCAATTCACAGACAACTCTGTGTGTGACCACTTGTGGAACTCTGTAATAGTCTCCATCTGTTGCAAAAAAAACTTCTTTGATGAGTAGTGACTGACATACTTATCTGTAAATACAAGGAGCCATATTTTACACATAATAAAAAATTACATTTGGGGGCTGGAGAGATGGCTCAGTGGTGAAAAGTACTGGCTGTTCTTGCAAAGGATCCAGGTTTGAATCCCAGCATCCACATGGCAGCTAACAACCATCCATAATGCCAGTTCCAGAGGATCTGATGCCCTCTTCTGACCTCCTTGGGCATTGTATAACACAAGTTCACTTAGATACATGCAAGCAATACACTCACACACATAAAACAAAAATAATAAATTTTTTTTGTCTTTTTGAGACAGTAGCCCCAGCTGTCCTGGAACTCACTCTGTAGAGCAGGTTGGCCTTGAACTCACAAAGATCCAACTGCCTCTGCCTCCCAAGTGCTAGGATTAAAGGCATTCGCCACTACACCCAGCAAAATAATACATTTTTTTTTTAAACTTAAAAAAAAAGAAATTACAAGGCTGGAGAGATGGCCTAGCACTTAAGAGCACCAACTGCTCTTGCAGAGGACCCGGGTTGGATTCCCAGCACCCACATGGTGGCTAAGAACCACCGACTTTAAGCCAGGTGTGGTGGTGCACACCTTTGATTCTAGCACTGGGGAGGCGGATCTCTATGAGTTTAAGCCCAGCCTGGTCTACAGAGTGAGTTCCAGGCCACCTGGGGCTATAGGGAGATCCTGCCTTACAAAAAAAAAAAAAAGAAAGAAATTACAGTTGTCTAGGGATATGAGAGCCTTGTAGCTTTCTGTAGGATCTATGACCTTTCCATTCATGTGTATTTGGCTATGTTTACAGTACCATACATGAGTTTCTTCCCACTGGGTGGGAAAAAGTCCAATTAGGTAGTTGTTGGATTACTCCCAAGATAAAAAAGTGCCACAACTGCCCTAATATAGTTTGCTGTGCCTGTCATTGGGTGGATAGGAGTATGTTTATCAAGGTGGACACTGAAGATCCAGATGTCTATGGCTCCTTTCAAAACACTTCAAAGATGTTATGAAACTACAATTAAAATTTCATATACTGTTACCATTTAATGCTCACTAAATGTTAATAAAAATATGATTACAAAGACCTTTGCAGACAAGTTTTCAGAGAAGTGATCTACCTTGAATGTCTATTTAAAGCAAGCAATTGAGCTGAAGAAATTTCAGAGGTAACAGCATACTATTAATTGGTAGCCTATTAGGTTCAGGACACCAAAACTCACCAAAAAAAACCTGTGAACAGAAAGGTCTGCCCTTAAGAGGCTAACCACATCTGGAATAATAGCTAGTTTCTTGGCGTTTACAAAGGGAAACTGCTGTTCCAAAGTCATATTTAAAGCTTTGAAGAAGTAGCCTTGGTAGAGAAGTCCCCAATGATTACATATTATCACTTAATTCCTACCTCACTGTCCCTTACAACCAGTAACCACTTTGCACTTTGTGAAGGGGCAATGCTTCCAAAATTCCTCTTCTCAAGGGAACCAAGCTAAAGAAAAGCTTTCAGTGGTGGTAGTGCACACCTTAAATCCCTTTAATCCCAGCACTGGAGAGGCCAAGGGAAGTGCATCTCTACAACTGGCAGTTCCAGGCTAGTTTGAGCTGTTTTAAAAGACAAAAGAATGGCTGGGCATGATGGCACAGGCCTTTAATCCCAGCTCTCTGGAGGCAAAGGCTGACGGATCTCTGTGAGATTGAGGCCAGCCTGATCTACATAGTGAGTTCCAGGCCATCTGAGGCTACAGGGTGCCCTTCAAACAAACACACATTTAAAAAGTAAAAAACAAACAAAAACCTCTCACCCAACTTCTTTTCAGGGGTTTCCCATAATATTCAAAAATTTATTTTGCTACATGCTGTATTTCCATATAAAGGGGTATGTTGTTACAATGTGGATGGAGATGTCTACAGGCTCTCTACAAGGACTTTATGAAACTGAAAAAAAAGAAGTCATAATTTCCTAATTTGCTGTTGTTACCACGAACTGTTCGTTAGAGCTCAATAAAACAATGCATAAAACTTTTGCAGACAAGGGTTCAGAGCGCCTTTAAGTCTCAATAACGACCCTCAGGATGGAAATCATTAGTCATTTTTTTCCTGCCTCTCTAAATCCGGAGGGTGGCGCTGTCCTCACTCCTTCCTTACTGGTGAGTGAGCGGACTCCGCGCCAAAGGCCTCCCGGTTCCTCAGAGACTCTACCGCAGACTTTATGGACCAATCTGGTTCCGGGTTCTCTCTAAAGAGAACGCAAGCCTCCGGACCACTAGCAGAACGCACGGGTTCCCCAAGCTCCAGGGTCCTGGCCTATCCAGTTGCAGGCCCCAAGGCCCGCGCGACCTGGCCCCGCCCCCGCAACTCCGGCCCGCCTCCGACCCACCGGCCCCGCCTCCGTTCCACTGTCCCCGCCCCCAGCCTGCGTGCGTCCCGGATCACGTGCCGCGCGATCCAGGCAACCAAGCGCTCCCTCGTTCCGGAAGTCGCGCACTTCCGCGCAGGGCTCCGCCTACTGCCGCTGACGTCAAGCCCAGTCTCTACCACTACTCGTGCTTGGCGCCCCAGCGCCGGGATAGCTACAGTTTCCCGACCCTCAGCCTTGCCACCGCCGGGTCCCGGGCCTGGCCGAGCGAGGGGCTTGAGGTTGCTGCCGGAGCCGACCGAGGCGCGTGTGAATGCAGCGCGGAAGGCCGGCAGCCGGCTACGCGCAGGCCACCCCGCCGAAGCCTGTCCCCCTCTCCGCTACTTGCGCCGCACTTGGTTCCGCCGGGGCTCACGACGGTTCCGCCCCCTTCTTCCTTGTCATTGATGTTGTTGTTCTTGTCAGTGCCGCAGCCCCGACCGCCGAGAGCTCGAACCCGAGCCGGGGCCGCCCGGCTAGTGCGGTGGCGGCGGCAGCGGCTGCGGCGGCGGCAGCTGCGCCGGCTGCGGGGGCTGCTCCGGGGACTGCGGGGGCGGCCGGGGGTCGGCGGCGGGCGGCGGGGCCGGATGGCTCTGTGCGGACAGGCGGCCGGCGCCGCGTCGCTGCCCAGCGAGCTCATCGTGCACATCTTCTCCTTCCTGCCCGCGCCGGACCGGTTGCGGGCGTCGGCGTCCTGCTCGCACTGGCGCGAGTGTCTCTTCTACCCGGCGCTGTGGCCGCAGCTCCGCATCTGCCTGCGCGTCTCGGCCGCGGAGCAGCCGCGGCTCGAGTTCCTCATGCGCAAGTGCGGCTGGTTCGTGCGGGAGCTGCGCGTTGAGTTCGCCGCCGAGAACTACCTGAGCGGAGGCGGCGGCCCGGGGGACGGCGGCGCGGACCCGGGCGCCGGAGGGGAGGACGCGGAGGCCCCGCAGCTCTCCTCCCGCTGGTTGGAAGTGCTACGCATCTACTTGGAACTGGTGCTGTGCGTGCTGGTCAGCATCCGGAACAACAGGTAGGCTTGCGGGGGCCGGCCACCCGGGGCCACCCCCTTCCCCTCTCCCGAAATAGACCAGCGGGATGCGCCTGCCCGCCCGAGCGTGGCCTTCTGGGACTGCGGCTTTCTGTCTGTCCTCACCCCTCTAACGGGACCTGGCTCGATACTTCAGGAAACTTATTCCTGGCGCCTTTCAGGCGGTCTCATTCATCCTTTCCCGGACTGTGGAATATAGCCGAAGGGCGCTGTGGTTTATTTTATTCACAGGAGAGTTGAGGTTGATTTCTGTTCAGGAGATACGACATAATTGTGTGTGTGTGGTGGGGGGGTGTTGTTTTGTTTTCTGTTTGCTTTACTTTGCACCTGGCCATTGGAGAGGAATTCGTGGTGAGGGGATGAGTAGTTTTACAGCTGGTGTCCCATAGTTAGAAGAGTTTTTACTTCAATATATCTTTAAAAGTACTTTTCTAGGTCAGGCTTGGTGATGCTTGGGAGGCAGAGACAGGAGCATCTCCGAGATCGAGGCCAACCTGGTGTACATAAGGAGCTCCAGGCTAGCCAGTGGTGCTACAGGGAGATCTTGTCTGTAAAACAAAACAAAATAAAGTCATTTTCTTACCTGGACTTTTCAGTAGGCTGGGCCAGGCCCAAAAAGAGGAAGGAGTGTTTATAAAAGTTATTGAGGGAGAGGTTAGTTAGTCCGTATAGGACAGGACAGTTCCCTCCTGTGCATTACCACCAGACTGAACTTGTTCCCACTGATTCACCCCAAAGTAACACAATATAACTTGGGAGTGGGTGAGGGAGTTGGCTAGTGCCTACAGGGCCTACACCTGAAAACTGTCCTTTTGCATCAGGACTTTGCTGTAATTCTACTTAAGTTAATTACCCATGTTCTGACTCTGTATCCTAATCCCTATTGTCATATTAAGTTAGAGTCCTTCAAACCATATGTATATCTCCTGTATTCATGCTAATCTTAACAGTGAAAACTCTGGGAGAAGAGGGGGAACACACCTTCCATAGTAATACTTGTGACAGTTTACAAATACTTCAGTATTTCTTCTTTGAGCCTTGAGGTAACTTGAGTCATACTCAGGGCAGAAATTGTTGTCCCACTTTACAGAAAGGAAATTGGCGCTTAATAAGGTCAAATGATGTGCACATTGTATGTCACATGGCATGACTTTTCTGTAAGTTCAGTGTTCTTTGGCAATAAATGTACCACTATCATTAGGTTAAATAGGGTTGAGAGCAGGCAGTGGTTAATACTAAGCCATGTATATATGTCTACATAAGAATATATTTCCAGCCGGGCGTGGTGGCGCACGCCTTTAATCCTAGCACTTGGGAGGCAGAGGCAGGCGGATCTTTGTGAGTTCAAGGCCAGCCTGGTCTACAGAGTGAGTTCCAGGACAGCTGGGGCTACAGGGAGACCCTGTCTCAAAAAGACCAAAAAAANTTCTTCTTTTTTCTTTTTTCTTTTTTCTTTTTGAGACAGGGTCTCCCTGTAGTCCCAGCTGGCCTGGAGCTTGCTCTATAGACCGGGCTGGCCTTGAACTCACAGAGATCTGCCTGCCTCTGCCTCCTGAGTGCTGGGATTAAAGTCGTGCACCACCACGCCCAAGGGATAGTTTAATAATTGGATGGATAGGTGGATAACATATATACAAAATAGCTCATGTCCATGTCACATTTTCTCTTTAATTCTCCTTTTCCTCACCCATTTCAACTGCCATCCTAATGTACTGGCCTCTAGGCCACATCTGTATGCCTTCCATCTGCTATCGTTTCCCATTCAAGACACTGTCATCCATAATATTAAGATTTTGTTTCCCTCTGCTGCAGTGCTAAAACTATATGTTGTACTGCTTTGGTAGCATATTCATCACATACGTGTGTAATGCTATCTCAGGTTTTTGGTGGGTTTTGTTTTGTTTTAGTTTTTCTGAGACAGTTCCCTGTAGACCTAACTGGCCTGAAACTTACTATGTAGACCTTGCTAGCCTTAATCTCACAGAGATCCACCTGCCTCTGCCTCCCAAGTGCTGAGTAATGGTGTGCACCATCATACTCAACTTGTCTCTAAGTTTTTTAAAAATGAATTATGTTGGAATGGGGTTGTATGTTATCTGGTAGAGTGCATGCAGAAAGCCCTGGGTTCAATCCCCAGTACCACATAAACCTGGAAAACAGTAGCAGAAGGATCAGAGGGCCAAGGCCATCCTTGGTTATGGAGCTCGTTCAGCCTCGTCCATTGTTTTTCCTTTTGGAATTCTATGGTCACAAACTTCAGACAAAATAGTGCATAAACAGTGTCACTTAATGGGGTTTTTGTTTCTTCAAACCATAAAATTTAACAACTAATGGGAAGCATGAACATTGCACATTGTTTTAAAATTTATAGTGATTTTACTTTATGATTTCTACGAATTTTTAAGCAGAAAAGAGGAATTTTATGTTACTGTAAAGAACAAAAACAGCCAGGCATAGTAATGCACACCTTTGATCCCAGCTCTCAGGAGGTAGAAGCAGGCAGATCTCTGGGATTGAGGGCAACCTAGTCTATATAGTGAGATCCAGGCAAGCTGTGGCTACGGGAGACCCTAGCTCAAAAAGAACAACACAAACTGAGTATGGTGGTGCACAGCTTCACTCCAGCACTCAGGAGACAGAGGCAGGTAGATCTTTGTGAGGTGGAGCCCAGCCTCTTCTACAGATCAAGTTCCAGGCTAGCTGGGGCTGCCAGGAGACCCTGTCTCAAAACCAAAACAAAAAACACCAACCTAGAGATTTACTTAAATCCTGGCATTTAAAGTCTATTTCTGGGGCTGGAGAGATGGCCTAGCAGTTAAGAGCACCAACCGCTCTTACAGAGGACCCGGGTTCGATCCCCAGCACCCACATGGCGGCCGAGAACCGTCTGAAACTCCAATTCCAGGAGAACTCCAGTTCCAGGGGAATCCGAGACCCTCTTCTGACCTCCGCGGCATTGCACAACACAGGTGAACAAACCTGCATGCAGACAGTACATTCATAAACATACAGAAATAAATAAAATTAAAGAAAAAAGTCTATTTCTTTGTTTGAGACCAAGATAACTAATTTTTGTATTCTGAACTAAGACAAAACCCTGATAACAACATAGACAATTTCTGTTGCCGTAACAAAGTACAGGAGATCAGGTTATTTAGAAAAAATACAAATTTATGTACTGCATTGTTCTGGAGGCTGGGCTGTCCCAAAGCAGGAGGCTGGCTAGCATCTATGGAGGGCATGGTGACACCTACTTTAATTCATTGAGGAGGTGAAGACAGGCAGATCCCTGGGGCTCCTTGGCCAGCCACTGTAGCCTAATTGATGAGTCACAGTACCCATTGAGAGACCTTCTTTCAAAAAAACAAAAATGAGGTGGATAGCTGCTGGGAAACAACACAAGGTTGCCCTCTGGCCTATACACATGTATACATGAATCCCCATGTATACACACACACACACACACACACAAACACACACACAAACGCAGAAAAGGAGATTCGTTAACAGTGAATAGATTGCAACAGTAGATAAGAAAAGGGGAGATTGTAATAGTGACTTTAAGTCCAAACAGGAGTCAAAGTGATATACAAAGACCTCTTCTGAGAAGGGCATTTTGTGCTATAACCTGAATGGCAAGAGTTACCCATCTGAACATCCGAGCAAATAATACTCCAAGTACAAGAAGTAGTTAATGGCTTTAAAACAGGATTTTTGGTCCGCGTAAGTAGGAAGGAGTAGCGGCCAGGGCCAATGAGCTTGTGAGTCACGTCGGGAAAAGCTGTGAGAGGCAGAGGGAGAGAATGGAGTCCCAGGAACCTGTGGGATCACTTGTACAGTATTGTAAGAGCAGAAGCTGTGGAGAAAAATTTTAGGGGCAAATCATGGAGGAAGAAGCTCATTCCCTACCCCTTGAGGATTGGTTTGCACTCCGTGGTTCACTCGAGAGTATAGCCTTCAGTAAGGAGCCTGTGCTCCTGTAAACTGCCCTGACTTTCAATCTCCTGTAAGCAACCCTACTGAAACTCAGGGCATCAAAATTAGAAGACACACACAAATGACAGGAAAGTAGATGGGAGAATAGTAGAGAAAGGGGATCAGCCAGGTGGGAGGTTGCCAAAGAGAGTGTAAGGGAGTAAGCGAATATGACTGAAACACATTATATACATACATGTATGAAAATGTCATGGTAAAACCCACTATGTATAATTAATACTTGTTAATGAAAACAGAAAACATTTTAGAGACCAGACTAACACAGAGACTTAAGCTGTGTGTTCCCAGTACTTGGGAGGAGGAGGCAGGAGAATAAGGAGTTCAAAGCCAGCCTTGGCTACATAGTGACTTTGAGGCCAGCCTGGACAGTGTGATACCCTGTGTCAAAAAAAATTGTGTTACCTAATTTGTGTGTGTGTGTGTGTGTGAATATACATATTTCATGTATGTGCGTATTATGCCTGCATGCGTTTAAGTGCACCTGTGTCGTACAATGCCCATGGAGACCAGAAGAAGGTATGTGATCCCATGGAACTGGAATTAGGGAAGGTTGTTAGCCACCATGTAGGCGCTGGGAATTGAACCCAGGTCTTCTCCAAGAGCAGCCAGTGCTCTTAACTGCTGAGCCATCTCTCCAGCCCTTAATTTATATTTTTAAGATAATCATTGCGTCTGTATAGGGAGTAAGGGAGGGAGAATGCAGGGGGACAAATGAAACTGCTGCAGTAATCGTGACAAGATGCTTGTTCTGACAGGGATAGTGGAGATGGAAGTGAGTGGACAGATTTGGAACAGTAGAGCCCAGAGGACTTGCTGCTTGGAGTAAATAGGAAGAAGCAAGTATGTTTCTGCCTTCCTTTGTAAGACTCAGCTTCTTGTCCTTAGTATTGTTAACAATTTTTTTTTTTTTTGGAGACAGAGTAGCCCCAGCTGGCCTGGAACTCACTCTGTAGACCAGGCTGCCCGTGAACTCACAGAAAGCCGCCTGCCTCTGCCTCTGCCTCTCGAGCACTAGGATTAAAGGCGTGCGCCACCACACCTGGCTTAAAGACGGTTCTCAGCCGCCCTGTGAGTGCTGGGATTCGAACCCGGGTCCTCTGCAAGAGCAGTTGGTGCTCTTAACTGCTGAGCCGTCTCTCCAGCCCCAACAGTTATCTTTTAATAGCATATTAAATCACAGTTTTAGGTGGCAGTTGTGTTTAACTCCAAATATCCCAGTTTTGTGATTTGAGGTTGATGGAAATTCTTAGGTGAAGCTTTCAAACTCTTGAGAGAAATGGCTTTAGTTAATGAATCCTCGTGAGATTACTATTTTAGATTAGTGACCTGTTTGTTGGCTCTAACTGTGTTCTGCCTGTCCAGTATGGTAGCCACTAGGCACATAAACCTATTTAGATTTTAAGTTAATTACAGGTAAAATTTTGTTTCACCCTCTCCATGCTCATGTAAGCAGCCCTAATTAAACGTAATGGGTGACAGTATATACATAATATGTTGAGAAAAAGAAAGGTTTGAGGGGGAGGAAGAAGAGGATGACAGGACAGTGAGGGGAATGTGAGCAAAGTACATTTTGTATGTGCATGAAAGTGAAATGATAGGTATCTTTTTTTTTTTTTTTTTTTGTCTTTTTGAGACATGGTCTCCCTGTAGCTCCCTCCGGTTGTCCTGGAACTCCCTGTGTAGACCAGGCTGGCCCTTTTTTTTTTAATTAAGAATTGGTTCCCCCACTAGCCACATTCCAAATGTTCTATAGTGGCTTCTGTATTCTGCAGCATAGACTAGAACAGAGCATTTCTGTCTGAAGCAGAAAGTTCTGCTGGAGACCATTTCTGCAAAATGCTCCTTTCTGTTTGATTCTGCTGTGGATGGTCATTGGCACTTTTGGACAAAGAGAAATGTTACTAAAAAATGTTACTTGGATGCAAAACCACTTAAAACTGTACCTGGACTTAAAAGAATTCAGTTTAACTAAGAGAATTTTATGCAACTGTGTCATTGTTTTTTCTTTTATCTATTTAGGAAAAGAAAAAAATACTGTAGTTAGTCTTTTTCTCAGCATTGAGAAAGGTGTTAAACTTTGTATTATTGTACTTAGGTAGCTTAGTTGGTCATGATAGAACACATGTATAATCTCAGAGCTTAAGAGGCCAAAGTGGAAGGATCAGCCAAGTCCAGTGCCAGCCTCTGTTACTGAGGGGAGAGCCTTCTCACAACACAAACCAAGTACCTTTTTTTAATTCCATGGCTCATAGCTAGTTAGCCCTATATTAATCTAATTTGAGGTAGCTACATTTTGTGTTTATGCTACTTACTACAACAAAGAAATCATTTTAGATCCTCTAGAATAAATATAAACATTAAAGTTACTACCATGAATGAAGTGCCTCAATTCTGAACTATAGAAGAAAAATTCGCCATTATGCCCAGGGACTCAGAAACTCTGGGTCTCAGTTGTGTTAGTAATCCAACTAGAATCAGAGAAAGATACTGAGAACTTTCAGCCCTCTGCAGTTGGGCTTTAATGAATATTTCTTGGACACATAGTTGGTCAATAACGTTGTTTTTTGAAGACTTAGCCAAATTTATTTACCAAAGGTGTACTTGTATGCTTTTTCAAGACTATTAAAAACTGTAATAGGAGCCGGGCATGGTGGTGCATGACTTTGATCCCAGCACTCAGGAAGCAGAGGCAGGTGGATCTCTGTGAGTTCAAGGCCAGCCTGGTCTACAGAGTGAGTCACAGGCCAGCTGAGGCTACAGGGAGATCCTCTCTCAAAATAAAAAAATAAAAAAATAAAACCTGTAACAGGGATTGTTATATTAAAGAAAATGTCTTTTTTCCCTTCGTGTGTATGTCTACATGTGTGTGCTTGTTGGGTGGAGGGGTACATGTGGATCCACATGTATGCATGCAGAGGACAACTTCAGTATCCTCAGGAGCTACCCATCCTTTTTTATTTTATTTTTTTTATTTTTTATTTTTTTTGTTCTTTTCGAGACAGGGTCTCCCTGTAGCCCCAGCTGTCCTGGAACTCACTCTGTAGACCAGGCTGGCCTTGAACTCACAAAGATCCACCTGCCTCTGCCTCCCGAGTGCTAGGATTAAAGGCGTGTGCCACCATGCCTGGCTATATGGTACATTTTTAAATATATTCAGCTCTCCTTCACATCTCCTCCAAGGACCATCCCTGCCTTCCTATCTACCAAAATTTGTTTCCTCTCATGGAGTAAATGTTAAGTCCAATTAGATAACCATTGATTGCCCCCAAGATAAAAGAGCCACTACTGCACCAATGTCATNGTCCTCTGTAAGAGCGGTCGGCACTCTTTAACCACTAGGCCATCTCTCCAGCCCTATCCATCCTTTTTTAAATAGAGTCTTTCACTTGTCCTGGACTTCATCAGTCTGGCTAGGTTGGCTGACTAAAGAACCCTGGGGATGTTCTGGCTCTTCCTTACCATGCCTGTTTTTAATAAAAATGTGTGCTGAGGGTCCAACTCAGATCCTGTGCTTGTGTGCTAAGTACTTTATTGACTGACTTATCACTCACATCTTACAGTGAACCTACTTTACATGGTTTTTGATAACTATAGTGGAAAGTTAAGTACAGTCTGGGCATAGTGGTGTTTGCCAGTAGACTCAACACGTTGAGGCCGACATGTGAGGAAGGGGTGGGGGAGGTTAAGAGGAACGAGAGAGCAAGAGGGACTGCAAGAAGAAATCGCAGGTTATGAGGAAAAAGTTTTTTGTTTTGTTTTTTGTCTTTTTGAGACAGGGTCTCCCTTTTAGTCCCAGCTGGCCTGGAGCTCACTCTGTAGATCAGGCTGGCTTTGAACTCACAGAGATCCACTTGCCTCTGCCTCCCAAGTACTAGGATTTTTTTTAATTTTTTAAATTTTATTATTTTTGTATGTGTATGAATGTACTGTCTGCATATAGGTTTGTGCACTCGTGTCATGCAGTGCCGAGGAGGTCAGAAGAGGGTCTCGGATTCCCCTGGAACTGGAGTTAAAGATGGTTATCAGCCACCATGTGGGTGCTGGGGATTGAACCCAGATCCTCTGCAAGAGCAGTCGGTGCTCTTAACCGCTAGGCCATCTCTCCAGCCCCCCAAGTGCTAGGATTAAAGGCCTACACATCACGCCCGGTGTGAGGAAAAGGTTTAGTGTTCAAGTCAGGCACATTATTTTAGAAGGTTAACTGTAGGGTTTATGGTTGGTTGGTTAGTTGGTTGGTTGGTTGGTTGGTTTCAGGAACTATGGTAAATGTACCATTTGGAAATATTTGTTGATTTCTAGGTTTTAGAACCCTCTAAAGAATAATATCCCCTGAAAAAAATCAGTTGTAATCAAAAAGGGCTGACATAATAGAGTTTATTCTAGTGGAAAAGACATCAAAAAGAAATAAAATCCATACTAAGGATGTGTCTACTGGTGATATAGAAGAAAAATATCACAGTAAAGGGAAATGGGAGTGTAGCAGTCAAAATAAGGACATGGGGAAGGTCTCAACTGCTGGGGAGATTTAGAAGAAGGGACCAGGCATGTGCCTTTCTGTGAAAGTGATTGCAAATGAAGTAGCAGTAAATGGAGTGACTCTGCAGGAGTAGTCTTGACTGGCATGTTTATGGAAGAGACAGGAAGAAGATCCATACAATGTAGATGGGGAGGGGGCGGACCATGACAGATTGGACACTATCGAGGGAAACAGGAAGGGGATGTGGAAATCCTCTTGACTCTTACTAGGCTTTTGCAAGGAATTTTACTTTAACCTAGGTGAAGAACCTTTGAAGGGCTTTGTGCTGAGTGGCATAAGCTTATATTTCAGATGACTCATTCTGGATGCTGTACTGGGAATAGTTTGCAGTATGGAAGGGTATCGGCAGCAGGCGTGACCATAAGGCTATTGCCGTAATTGTGTGTGTGTGTGTGTGTGTGTGTGTGTGTGTGTGTGTGTGTGTGTGTGTTAATTGTTCTAGTAGCTAACATAATTGCTGATTCCTAAATATCTAAAAAAATTTTTCTTTGGTTTGTTACTTATTTTTCTCACTGTGCATTAATGATGTGTATTGTGCTGGGGTTGGGACACAGCTTCTGACCATTAGTGTTTAACTCCTTACTAATAAATACTTGCACAACAGTGCCCTAGCCATACAGACTTCAGAAATTTGGGTCCATTATTGAATTTCTCCAGAAACTTCTGGATGCCCATAATTTTCCCTTTCTCCCTTTTCTCTTCCCTTGATTCTGCTTTATAAAAATTCATCTTGGAATTTGTCTGGGGCTGACCCTCACATAAGCTATGGATTCAGGTGATAGGACTAAGAGAGGAAGCAGATGATACTCAAGACAAATGTTCTCCCCTTGAGCCCAAACCACTGTTCTCATTACCTACAAAATGATGCCAGCTAAATCTACCAGACACTCACCATATGTACTTGCCTCCATAAAGAACAGAGGGGTCAAAATACCATTTAATCTGATCTATTATTCAGATGTGCTAGTGCCAACTTCAAAGAATCTCACTCTTAGAAACTTCAAGAGGACAATTTTGGTTGAAAGCAAAGAAAGGGCTGCCAGGCTGGGCTATGTAGCAAATTCAAGGTCAGCTTTGGCTAGCTAACTCTGTCTCTAAAAAGAAAAAAAAAAAAATTGCAAAATAAAACTGGGAATTTAGTACATGACTACAACGACCTCGAAATGATTGTTTAAAAAAAAAAAAAGATTGCTCAGCAGTTAAGGCACCAGTCGCTCTTGCAGAAGACCTGGGTTGAATTCGCAGCACCCACATGGCGACTAACAACCATCCATTAATTCCAGTTCCAGGGGAAGCTGATGACTTCCATCTTCTGACTCTGCGGGCATTGCACAACATGGGTGCATTTACATACATGCAGACAATACACTCATACACATAAATAATAAAAAATAGATAAATGCTAAAGAATATAATTGCAATGAAAATTACCAGTGAACTCAGAAGCAGACACTAAGCTGAAGAATCATTGAACAAAGACAAATAAAAAGGTGAAGGCAGCCTGTAGGAAGTAGATGGCTCCATCAACCAGCAAATAGAAGTCTGAAAAGGCTACATGTGGCATAATTCCAACTGCATAAAATCCTACAATAGACAATTGAAAGAGCAAAATGTGGTTGCCACAAAAGGGGAGGGGTGAACATTTCCTAAACCTGACATTCATGAAGCCCAAAGAGTATGAAGCAAAATGAACCAAAGTGGGCTGCAGCAACACAGTTAGAATCAAACCGTCTGAGTTCAAAGAAAAATTCTCAAAAGTGCCAAGAGAAGTGACATGTAAAAAGAGTCTTCATAAATCTTGGGAGCAAACTTCTTAGCAGAAACCTCACCCCAGAATATAGAAAGAACTCGTGAGCCAGGCGTGGTGGCGCACGCCTTTAATCCTAGCACTTGGGAGGCAGAGGCAGGAAGATCTCTGTGAGTTCAAGGCCTGCCTGGTCTACAGAGGGAGTTTCAGGACAGCCAGGGAAACTAGCTACAGGGAGACCCTGTCTCAAGAAGACAAAAAAAAAAATTCCGAAAACTAAACAGTAAGAAAACTACCCAACTAAGAATCAGGTCAAAGATCTGAGCAGATACCTCACTGAAAAAGATATGCACATTGCAAATAAGCATATGCATACCTGGAATGGAAAAAATTAAGTACAGAGCTGTAACTACACTTAATGTGATGAGGACATAGAATGACATGACTCCCATTCATCAGTGGTAAGAATACAAAATGGCACAGAGTGAGGTGATCTGTCCATCAGAGTGCTTTCTAAATAATTATATCCATAGATCAGTGCTGCTTTGGATGAGAAGCTGTTTTTTGTTCTTTTTTTTGGGGGGGGGGGTTGTTTGTTTTCAATTACATCTGTGTCCATGTTTTGTTTTGTTTTTTAAATGGGTAATAGTAACTGCAAAGGCTCATAATTGGTCAAAGTGATGAGAATAAGTGATTTGAATGTTCAGCCATAGTGAGACATATATCACCCCCTCCAAAGTTCAGGGAGCATCACAGAAGAGGTGAAAAGAATGTAAGAGCCAGAGGAAGTGTGATATCCACTGCTGACTTCCAGGCTTGATGTTGCTGTTGCACTCTTGAACTCAGAATAGCTGTGATTACCTATATTAGGCCTGTCAGCATCCTGTCAAGGAAGGGGAAGACGTTAGTGGAGCCCTGGCTCTCCCTAATGATATATGTGCAGTTAATGGTAGCCACTAGTAAGGTACCCATTCTTCTGTAAGCAACCCTTCCACCTGTGCTCATGTGAATAACCCTAATGAAACTCATGGGTCATTTTTTTTATTATTTTATGTGTATGAGTATGTTGCTTCCATGTATGCAAGTGCACCTGTATTAGTGATGCCCAGGGTGGTCAGAAGAGGGCATCAGACCCCTGGAACTGGAGTTATAGACAGTTGTTAACTGGTGTGTGTGTGTGTGTGTGTGTGTGTGTGTGTGTGTGTGTGTGCTTTTAACCCTTGAACCATCTCTCCAGCCCCTTCTCTTGCAGCTTTTATTCTTTCTTTGTGTTTGTTTGTTTGTTTGTTTTTGAGACAGGGTCTCCCTTTAGTCCCAGATGGCCTGGAGCTCACTCTGTAGACCAAGATGACCTTGAACTCACAGAGATCTGCCTTCCTCTGCCTTCCAAGTGCTGGGATTAAAGGTGTGCACCACCACGCTCAGCGCAAAAGAAGTTTCTTAGCCGCCATGTGAGTGCTAGGAAACAAACCCAGGTCCTCTGCAAGAGCACTCAGTGCTTTTAACTGCTGAGCCAGCTCTCTTTAGCCCTATTGTTTGTTTTATGCCTTTAGTTTGTATCTCAGCTCCTTCTAACCTAAGGATTGCAATGTTTGATCTTCTGATTATTTCCAGAGTCCTTGAGGGTCTGAATATAGTAATTCCTTGACCTCGTCCTTAACACCTGATACTTTCTTTGGCTTGAGCTAGTCTATAGCATATGTTTTCTTTGTTTCTTTTTTACTGAGTTTTTTAATTTGCAAAATTTGCCTTTTGAAGGGTTTCTTTGTTGTTTTTAATCTGTATGCCGAATCTCTTATACAAGTTGTTGATTTTTTTTTTAATTTTTTTTTATTAATTTTATTTATTTCTGTATGTGTATGAATGTACTGTCTGCATGCAAGTCTGTGCACCCGTGTCGTGCAATGCCGCGGAGGTCAGAAGAGGGCGTCGGATTCCCCTGGAACTGGAGTTCTCCTGGAACTGGAGTTTCAGACGGTTCTCGGCCGCCATGTGGGTACTGGGGATCGAACCCGGGACCTCTGTAAGAGTGGTCGGCGCTCTTAACTGCTAGGCCATCTCTCCAGCCCAAGTTGTTGATTTTTATCCTATTATTGAACTAACTTCCCTATGCCTATTTGAATCTTCATTGATACCATTGATTTTTTTTAATTTATTATTTTTCATGTATATGAGTGTAGTGTCTGCATGTAGGTTGGTGCACCTGTGTGGTGCAATGCCGCAGAGGTCAGAAGATGGCGGCCTTGGATTCCCCTGGAACTGGAGTTAAAGACCGTCTCAGCCACCATGTGGGAATCAAACCTGGGTCCTCTGCAAGAGCAGTCGGTGCTCTTAACCGCTGAGCCATCTCTCCAACCCCATCATTGATATTTTTAAATTGTTTAATTCTTTGTCTAACATTTTAAACTTTTCAGTATCTTTACATTTCAGTATTAAGGAGTTAAGAGCATCTATAGCAGTCATGTTCTTTTTGTATTTCTTTTTTTAATATAAATTTTGTACAAGATTATCAAATCTAGACCCATGGCCCCCACCCCACCAGAGCTCATGTATTCTGCCAAACATGCTTTTTATCTCGATATTCTCCATTTGGAAGTTGACTGTTTTGAGCAGAAGTTCACTGTTTCAGTCAGTTCTTTGATGCAATCCTTTCTGTTGTTGTTTCCAATATGCATCACTCCCAACTGCTTGGACATGGGGCCATGCACAAGAAATACTTACAACTAGATAGTTGGCACTAGCATCCACAGATGAGGGATACCATTCGTCGTTTGTTTTTCTGGGACTGTTACTTCACTCAGCATGATATCTTCTAGCTCCAGTCATTTTCTTACAAAGCTCATGATGTCATCTTTCTTTACTGCTGCATAGAACTCCATTGTGTAGATGTACCACATTTTCTCTATCCACTCATCAGTTGAGAGGTATTTGGGTTGGTTCCAGTTCCTTGCTATTGTGAAGAGAGCTGAAATAAACATGGCCGTGCATGTATCTCTGTGGTGGCGTAAGTCTTGAGGGTACATGCCCAGGAGTGGTATGGCTGGGTCGGGTGGCAAGTTCATTCCAAGTCTTCCAAGGGTTCTCCACACTGCTTTCCATAGTGGCTGTACGAGTTTACATTCCCACCAGCAGTGGATGAGTGTTCCCCTTTCCCCACAACCTCTCCAGCACTTGGTATCATTTGTTTTCTTGATCCTAGCCAGTCTTATTGGAGTAAGATGATATCTTAAAGTGGTTTTCATTTGCATTTCCTTAATGATTAGTGATGTTGAGCAGTTCTTGAGGTGTTTCTCAGACATCTCTAATTCCTCGCTTGTGAAGTCTCTGTTCAGTTCTTTGCTCCATCTATTGAGCGGGTCATTTGTTTTCTTTTTTCTTTGTTTTTTGAGTAGTTTATATATTCTGGAAATCAATGCTTTGTCAGATGTATCTGCAGTGAAGGTTTCCTCCCACTCTGTGGGATTTCTCTTCACTTCCTTGATTGTTTCTTTTGATGTACAGAAGCTTTTGAGTTTGATGAGGTCCCATTTGTCAATTGTCGACCTTAATTCTTGTGCAGCTGCTGTCTGATTTAGGAAGTCTTTTCCTACGCCTATGTCTTGTAGTCTGCTGCCAACTTTTTCTTCTATCACCTTCAGAGTTTGGGGTTTCACGTTGAGGTCTTTAATCCATCTGGAGTTGACTTTTGTACAGGGTGAGAGGTAGGGGTTTAATTTCATTCTTCTACAAGTGGTGATCCAGTTTTGCCAACACCACTTGCTGAAGATGCTGTCTTTTCTCCATTGTGGTTTCTTGGCCCCCTTGTCAAATATGAGATGGCTGAAATTGTATGTGCTCAGATTTGGATCTTCGGTTTTGTTCCATTGGTCAACAGGTCTGTTTTTGTGCCAGTACCAGGCTGTTTTTATGACTATAGCCCTGTAGTATAGTTTAAAATCTGGTATAGAGATCCCTCCTGTGTAGCTCTTTTCACTCAGGGTTGATTTGGCTATTCGGGGTCTTTTGTTTTTCCAAATGAATTTAAGAACTTTTGTTTCCAAGCCTGTGAAGAAACTCTTGGGGATTTTGATTGGGATTGCATTAAATCTATACAAGAGTTTTGGTAAAATGGACATTTTTACAATGTTAATTTTCCCAATCCATGAGCATGGGAGGTTTTTCCATCTTCTGAGGTCTTCTTCAATTTCTTTCTTTAAGGGTTTAAAATTTTTGTTGTAGAGGTCTTTGGTGTCTTTGGTTAGGTTTGTTCCTAGGTATTTTATTGTTTTTGAGGCTATTGTGAGTGGGAAGGTCTCTTTGAATTCTTTCTCCAGTTGCTTGTTGTTGGTGTAAAGAAAGGCCATTGATTTTTTTAGGTTAATTTTGTATCCTGCCACTTTGCTGAAGCTGTTAATCATTTCTAGGAGTTTTCTGGTGGAGTTTTTAGCATCCCTTAAGTAAACAATTATATCATCAGCAAATAGGGATAGTTTGACTTCTTCTTTTCCAATTAGTACTCCTTTAATTTCCTTTTCTTGCCTTATTGCTCTAGCAAGTGTTTCAAGCACTATATTGAAGAGGAGTGGTGACAAGGGGCAGCCTTGCCGAGTTCCTATCTTTAAAGGGAATGCTTCTGTTGTTTCCCCATTTAGGATGATATTGGCTGTGGGTTTCCTTTATATGGCTTTGATTACATTGAGGAATGATTCTTCCAATCCAATTCCCTCTAGGACTTTAAGCATGAAGGGATGCTGGATTTTCTCAAAGGCTTTTTCAGCAACCTTTTTGTATTTCTACACTACAATCTGATCATGTGTTGAGACTTAAAAAAAATTAGTCTTTTTGAGACAGTGTCTCCCTGTACCCCCAGCTGACCTGGAATTTGCTATGTGGACCAGGCTGGCCTTGAACTCACAGAGATCTGCCTACCTCTGCCTCTCAAGTGCTGGGATTAAACGCACAACGAGTGAGATAGAATTCTTAGTAGTAAAAGATTTCTCTTGAGGTCTCAGTCTGCTGCTACTGGTAGAGAAAACAGAGAAAAGAGGGTTCTGAATCAAGCCAGATATTTAAACATAGGGAAAAAAAACAGAAACATCACCTATACCTCCACTAGGCTAGGAAAACAGGAGCTAGCATATTCATAACACAAACTAGGTTCTTAAAAATTAGTAATTGGGGGCTGGAGAGATAGCCTAGCGGTTAAGAGCACTGACTGCTCTTGCAGAGGACCTGGGTTCAATCCCTAGCATCCACATGGTGGCTAAGAACTGTCTGTAACTCCAATTCCAGGAGAACTCCAGTTCCAGGGGAATCTGAGACCCTCTTCTGACCTCCGTGGCATTGCACGACACGGGTGCACAAACCTACATGCACACAGTACATTCATACACATACAAAAATAATAAATAAAAAAAATTAGTAATTGGGGGCTGGAGAGATAGCCTAGCGGTTAAGAGCACTGCCTGCTCTTGCAGAGGACCCGGGTTCAATCCCCAGCATCCACATGGTGGCTAAGAACTGTCTGTAACTCCAATTCCAGGAGAACTCCAGTTTCAGGGGAATCTGAGACCCTCTTCTGACCTCCGCGGCATTGCACGACACGAGTGCACAAACCTACATGCAGACACAGACAGTACACTCATACACATACAAAAATAAATAAAATTTAAAAAAAATATTAGTAATGAGGTTGAAGAGAGCTCAGCTGTTAAGAGCACTGGCTGGCTGGGCGTGGTGGCGCACATCTTTAATCCCAGCACTTGAGAGGCAGAAGCAGGTGGATCTCTGCGATTTCAAGGCCAGCCTGATCTACATAGCAAATCCAGGGGCTACAGGGAAACCCTGTCTCAAAAAAAAAAAAAAAAAGCACTGGCTGTTCTTGCAAAGGACCCAGGTTCACTTCCTTCCCAGCATCCACATAGCAGCTAACAACCATCTGTAACTCCAGTTCCAGTGCATCCAACACCCTTTTTTTTTGGGGGGGGGGGNTTTTTGTCTTTTTGAGACAGGGTCTCCCTGTAGCCCCAGCTGTCCTGGAACTCAATCTGTAGACCAGGCTGGCCTTGAACTCACAAAGATCCGCCTGCCTCTGCTTCCCGAGTGCTAGGATTAAAGGCATGCGCCACCACGCCTGGCTGGCTAGTTTCTCTTAATTAAATGGTAAGAATTCTGTTTTTCTGTGTCTGTGTCTGTGTCCGTGTGTGTGTGTGTGTGTGTGTGTGTGTGTGTGTGTGTGTGTGTGTATGCACGTGCTTTTATATTTTTTGAAACAGGATACGATCTCAGTATAATATCACTTTGGCATGTCTTTAAGCCGGCACTGTTGGCACACGCCTTTAATCCTAGCACTTGGGAGGCAGAGACAGGCGGATCTTTGTGAGTTCAAGGCCAGCCTGATCTACAAGGTGAGTTCCAGGACAGCTCGGGCTACAGGGAGTCCCTGTCTCGAAAAGACCAAAAAAAAAAAGTTAATACCGGAAGACCTTGTAGGCATATTTATTAATCAGTGGTAGCTGGATTAAAGGGGAAAAAAATGTTAAGTTTCTGTGACTTCTCTGGGAATTGTTTATCATGTGTTAACTGATAATATATTAGTACAAATTGAAAATTATAGATGCACCTGGTGGTATATACCTTTCATCCCAGCACTCGGGAGGCAAAGACAGGCAGATGTCTGTGAGTTCAAAGCCAGCCTGATCTCCATAGCAAGTTCTAGGCCAGCTGGAACTAAAGGGAGACCCTGTCTCAAAAAGACCAAAAAAAAAGTATATATTCTACTTTATAAATGTTTTTCTGTGAAATTTTTAAAAATACATTATTAGGGCTGGAGAAATGGCTCAGTGATTAAGAGCACAGGCTGTTCTTGCAGAGGACCTGCATTCAGTTCTTAGCACCCATATGGTGGCTAGCAACTCCACTTCCAGGAAAATCTAATGCCTTCTTCTTACCTCCATGGGCACTGCGTGACAGGGATGCACTTTATACAAATGCAGGCAATACACTCATACATGTAAAATAGAAATAATATTTTTTTAAAAAATATGGTAGTTCTGGCTATGGCTTGCCTTCTGTCATTTCCGTTTAGCAGTTGGATTTTTTTTTTTTTTTTTTTGAGACAGTGCCCCCTGTAGGCCTCAAGCTGTCTGGAACTTGTCTATGATAGAATGAGATCCACCTGCCTCTGCCTCACGAATGCTGGTATTAAAGGCGTGCACCACCATGCCTGGCTTAGCAGTTGGATTTTTAATGTTTTCTTCTCGGTTTATATTATATTCTTTTATATGTAAAATAATTAGGGTTTAATTACAGTTTTTCCTCACTATATTGATGTGACCTTATAGGTAATTGTGCTGCTGAATATCAGGTTTCCATTTTAATTTGGTCTGTTATATCCAAGTTTCTTTTTTTTTTTTTTTAATTTTTTTTTTTATGTGTATGAATGTACTGTCTGCATGTAGGTTTGTGCACCCATGTCGTGCAATGCCGCAGAGGTCAGAAGAGGGCATCGGATTCCCCTGGAACTGGAGTTAAAGGTGGTTTTTAGCCACCATGTGGGTGCTGGGGATCGAACCCGGGTCCTCTGAAAGAGCAGTCGGTGCTCTTAACCGCTAGGCCATCTCTCCAGCCCCCTATATCCAAGTTTCAAAAAAAAAAGTCTTGGGTACTTTGACACTACCTCAGGCTCAAAATAAAATAGATCTATAACCAACTGCTTCCCACCTCACTTCCATGTGCATACCCAAAAACTCTCCAATGAATTTTGTATTCATTTCTAGTAATTCCCGTCTCAATAATACAACATTACCATCTATACAGTTCCACTCCTGGAAAACATAAAGCTCCCTGAGGCTACCCCTCTCTTAACCTCTGGCAGATAATCTAGACTCGGTCCTGGCCATTTTGCCTCAAGTACAAGTTGGGACTCTCCACCTCTACCATCAGAAGCTCAGGTCAGGTTTCCATTATTTCTCATCTTTAACACTAAAATTCAGGCACTGGACGAATGTTCCCCATTCCCTGTAGTGTTCTCTTCTGCCTAACTCCTATTTCTCTTCAAGATTCATTGAATCTTGTCAGAAGCCTTCTGAACACTGCAGTCTTCAGTGGTTACCATGTGCCTGTTCTTTGTAGCACATGGTAGGGAGAAGAGAAGCAACTCCTGCAAGTTGTCTCTGACTTCCAATGCCTACTGTGGCATGGACTTGCCCCCCTCCACACATAACATAAATATTTTTTAATTTTTTTAATATTTTTAATTTGTGTGTATGTATGTCTGTATATCAGTGTTGTGTGATGCTGTGAAGGTCTGAAGAGGCATTGGATCCCTGGAACTGGAGTTATAGACGGTTGTTAGCTGCCATATGGATGCTGGGAACCAAACTTGGATCTTTGGCAAGAGCAACCATTGCTGTTTACCACTGAGCAATCTTTCCAGCCCCATTTTTAATATATTAAAAACAAATAAGGTGAAATGCAATTGAGGAAGACATCCTACATTGTTCCCTAGCCTCTGCACATGCATACATACATGCATAAACACAAGTATTTTTCATTTAAGGTTTTGATCGCTTTCATGAATTAAAGATTTCTCATTAAAGTTGTCCTAAAGCTTTTTATTAAAAATGGGATCTTTCCAGGCGTGGTGGCACACCACCCCAGCACTTGGGAGGCAGAAGCAGGCTTATCTCTGTGAGTTCAAGGCCAGCCTGATCTACAGAGCGAGTTCTAGGACAGCTGGGGCTACAGGGGGACCCCGTCTCAAAAAGACCCCCCCCCCAAAAAAGGCAGTGGGGATCTCTAGTTAGTTACTACTCTTGTCTAGGCATTTGTATCTTAATTAGTTATTAGTTTTATCCTACTTTATTTAGGATTTTGCCATTCAAAAGTATTTTATAACAAATTAAAATATTCAAAGAATATTTCTTACTGAGAAGATAAACTAGGGGGGCAGTGCTCTACTTTTGAGCATTTAACATGTTGGCCAAGTTAAGTAGTGTGAGAAGTTCTTATGATTAAAGTCTAGAAAAATTTGGAACTGCTACATTTCCTTACGGTCATTTTGTTATTCATCCCCAACCCCTGTGAGATAGAAGTAGTTAGACTGATGAAGCATTCCGTTTCAGTCACACTGAGTCTTTCTCTGTAGTCATTCCAGTTTTGTGTTCCAGTCTTTGCACTGAAGTCCACCTCCTTTGACATTTGTGCTGAATCTCCCATACCATGTGGCTTTGTATGTAAACAGCAGTCTGAAGGTTATTTGGGTTCTCAATTAGTTAGAAGGTGAAAACTTTTCTATTATATCCTCTTTGCAAATTTTTAACAGTTACATGGATTAATCATTTAGAAAATCATTGTAAATATTTTCTCTTGTAGGAACCTCCAGAAGTTTAGTCTTTTTGGAGACATAAGTGTTCTACAACAGCAAGGAAGTTTGTCAAATACATACCTCAGTAAGGTGGACCCTGATGGCAAAAAAATTAAGCAGTAAGTTATACAGTTAATGGAAAAGGGCTTAGATTAATAATGATTCTGGATTTTCTTGAAAAATTGTAAGGTACAATCAAAAGTAATAATTTTCTTTTCTAAAAAAGATCATATGGGGCTGGGCAGAAGTCTCAATAGTTAAGCACTTGCCCTACAAATGTGAGGACCAGAATTCAGATCCCTTAGAACCTTTGGAAATTCTAGGTAGGCCTAGTGGCCTGACTGCAATTCCAGCCTTGGAAGGCAGAGACCAGGGATCCCCAGAGCAGGCTGGCTCGTGGAGACTACCCATATCAGTAAGCTCTGGGTTTGACTGAGAGACCATGTTTTAATGCATATAGCAGAATAATAATACAGGTTGATTCCTAACATTAGCCTTGGGCTTCCCCATGCACAGACACCAACACACATATGTGAACATTCATACACATACACAGTGGAAAAGAGGCAGGGGAAAGAATCTATGCCCAGTGATCAGTGTATACAACTCCATGGCAGCCAGGCGTGGTGGCGCACGCCTTTAATCCTAGCACTTGGGAGGCAGAGGCAGGCGGATCTTTGTGAGTTCAAGGCCAGCCTGGTCTACAGAGTAAGTTCCAGGACAGCTGGAGCTACAGGGAGACCCTGTCTCAAAAAGACCAAAAAAAAAAAAAAAATTCCATGACATAAATCTCTCAAGACAAATCACATAATTGCTGGGTAATTATCACCGCTTTAAATTTTTCACTTGTCTTTGCCTTAAATTGTATGTCATCATTCTTTTCTGTTCTGCTGTAATATTAGTTTAAAATTATATTTTCTTTGGATGAGGAACATTGCTAGATGTTTACTACATCTACATATTTAGTATATCATATTATACTACTTGTTAATTGTAGGTCGAATAGAAATTAATGAGAAAAAGTATATATTAATATTGTATGCCATTTATTGCCTGTTTTTAAAAGTCACCATTAAAAGATTAGAGCTGTATGCCAGTAAGATCATTTTGACCTGTTTTCCTTATAGAATTCAGCAGCTATTTGAAGAAATACTGAGTAACAGTAGGCAACTGAAATGGCTGTCCTGCGGGTTTATGCTGGAAATAGTAACCCCAACCTCCCTGTCATCTCTTTCAAACTCGATTGCCAACACCATGGAGCACCTCAGTTTACTGGACAACAATATTCCTGGTCCCAGCACTCTTATCACTGCAGCTGAACTAGAGCGGTTTGTCAATCTGCGCTCACTTGCCTTGGATTTCTGTGACTTTACAGCTGAGATGGCAAGAGTCTTAACCGATAGCAACCATGTGCCTTTGCAGCGACTGTCTCTCCTGGTCCACAGTGTTTCAGTGATGCACAAGTCTCTAGACAACATGCCAAATGATGAGCATTGGAAAGCCCTGTCACGAAAAAGCACCAGTCTTCGGGTCTATATGATGGCTTTTGATGTCAAAAGTGAAGATATGTTAAAGATTCTGAAACCCAGTATACCACTTGAGAGGATTCACTTTGACAGCTACATCACTTGTGTTTCAGGGGCTATTGTTGATCTTCTATCCAGGCAGTATGACAAGTTCCTCACTCATTTTATATTGATGAATGATGTGATTGACACATCTGGTTTTCCAGATCTTAGTGACAACAGAAATGAAGATCCGTTGGTTTTATTAGCATGGAGGTGCACAAAGCTTACTCTTTTGGCAGTTCATGGTATGTGATTTTGTTCATTAAAATTTAATACTGACTTCATACCTAAAATATTTTATGCTCATAAATATATCTACCCTCCTATATATGTGTCCACTCAAATCAGATGACCCTAAAGCACAAGAGGGAGAAAGTATGGCTTTTATATTCACAGCCTCATCTTTTAAATTCTAAGTATCAATGTATTTCCTTATGATATTCTTGAAAAATCCATTGGTTAAGTACATGTTTATTTATTTATTTTTTTTTTTGCAGTTCTTAGCCTCAGCCTTTAATGGCTGCACTATCCCCCCAGCCCAGTACATGTTTATTTTTAGTGAGACCATTTATCTTAATATGTGAACTATTCTCATTTGAATAGAGTTGCTATTCTGACAAACTAAGAACATTTTACTTCTAAGGCAGTTATAAAATCTATAAAAATGTCTTAACCAGGCATAATGGCACCTAGCTCTTGGGAGGCTGAGGCAGGAGCATTGCCATTAGTTCAAGGCTGGCCTGGGCTACATAGTTGTAAACAAACCTATACTGATAAGACCTGTCTCAAAAAAAAAAAAAAAAAGGCAGTTGCAAGAGCCTGCCTCAGTCAATAAAAGCAGAGAGCTAGTCAGGAAGACACCTGACCCTCAGTACCTCCCAGGTACTGGTGTACCCACACATGCAAGTACACATACATGCACACCATATACAACACATACCCCCCAAAAGTGGTAAGTAAAATGGGAAGGGTCAACAAATGTCAGTTTTTTACATTTTAATGTAAGTCACCCCTTTTCAATTTTTTTTCTTTTAATTCTCTACGATGTTGTACAGAGGTAAAGCTTGCCTACCACCTGTTTCCCTGATCCTCTCCTAGAGGTGACGTTTATTCTGAAGTTGATAGCTCTTCCCATGACTATTTGCTCCTAACACTGAACAATTATCTTCAAATATCAAGTGTTACCTCATAACTTCAGTTGTGAAATGTCACAGGAAATGTTTTTCACAAATGAAAAAAATCCAGGTTTACTATGTATCACTTAATGGGCAAATATGTATGAAATAAATTTGTCAATACATCACTATCCAAAGTTAAACTTTTGTGTATACACTTTAAATGTCTCCTTTTTTATTGTATGAAATATCAGAATAAGATTCTATCACTTGACAGTTCACCACCCCCAATGTTGTTCTCAAGGACAGTTTGGAACACCTAACCTCCCTCCACCCTGGGCTAGTAATTATTTCCTTTTTAAATTTCAGTATGCTTTAAAGAAAAAGGACCAACATGGTAAAATACAAATTTTCAGCTTCCCAAGAAGCAGTGAGGAACAAACTAACTTGCCAAAGATGAAATAAAATAGAAGAGAATGACAGAGTTACCCTTTGCTTATCTTTAAGGTTACACCGTGTGGGCACACAGCCTCATCGCCATTGCTCGTCTTCGTGGCTCTCATCTAAAAGTGCTTGAAGTCACTGAAGAAAGCATTGATTTTGACCAAGGTGAATTAGCAGACCAGGATGTGGATCCAGTGCATAACCTTATTGAGCAGGTATCCCTGGGCCTTGGTCAACCTTGGCACGCAGTCTTGGACATTGAATCACTCAGTGTCTTTACTGAACCAAATCGTCATTTCTACAGAGAGATGCAAAGCTTCAGCGAAGACATTTAGAGTTTTTAAAATGCATAATTCCTGTGGTTACATATGCAAGTAGGGTCCCATTATGTTTTTTTTTCTCAGTAGTGTAAATTAATCCTTTTGTGCTGTGTTTAATCAGTATTAGCTTTATAGAATTATATATGTATATTCTACTTCTTGATCAAAGAACGTAGTCGGGTATTGATTTTTAGAAGTTCAAAGTGACAGTGTATAGGGCTTTCACGGTTAATGGAATTGTTACCAAACCTTAAGGACATACAACCGAAGATTATCTGAGGTTGCTGGCTAACTTTGTTTTTCGCTGAGTTACTCTGCCTTTTTGACATTTTTATTCATTGTATGTCAGAGTTCAGAGCTCAGGAGCCAAAATATTTTATACGTGTATATCCATAGCCTGGTGGATTTGTATATGCACTGCATCTATGTATTCTTGATAGCATTTCGTTAATTTTTATTTGAAATAGAAGGGAAGATCATATCCCTAATGAGTTATCTTTAACAGAAAGCTGAGTTTAACCTTCATTACCTATATAATTGATATCGCTAGTCACCATTCTGAATTTCATCCAGTACTACTATGTTAGACATTGCCTAATCCTTTTTTCATGTATTTACATAAACACTCATATTGCTAGATTTTTAAACTATATCTGACATTTTATTCATCAATTACATTATACATTCAAGTTAGCGTCTTTAGCCCAGATTTCAAATAATAAAGGAAGAAAAAACTATTCCAGGATAAAACCTTCTAGGCTAAATCAAAACGCAGAGTTATAAAACACACATGCTTGCAAATGAACATTAGTCGTGAAATCCCTAGCAACAAGTCACTGGATTTTTCTCTGTCAGCGCGCGTGTCAGCTGCCAAAGAATAGACTTACATGAAGAAGTGCCCACATGCTGGCAGGGGCCGGCCAATGCTAGCCAGCCAGATACTGCTAGATTGTAATATTTAAGGTCGAATTTCGACCTATGGTACACAGCTGTGCTGTGGCTCAGTCAGCAACCTCAGAACTCTGAAAAAAAAAAAAAAAGAAAAAGAAAAAAAAACATGCACCTGTTTCACTGTGAATAGTGAATGTCAAGGGAAGAAAGGAAAAACTAAAAGCTTGTTCTATCACAGGTATGAGCTGCTATGATACATGAAGAACATTCCATGAAGTATGTTTTAAAACCTTGTTATATCTGAGAGGCTTTAAAAGCCAATTAACTGTTTCAGGGCAACCGCGGTACAGACGTGGTCTCTGTGAGACTTCCACCTGACCCCAGTTTTAAGTGATACGAATGTTGTGCATTTAATGTTAAGGACAGTCTGCAATAATAAAGTAAGTAGCCAACGTGGGTGCCCAGCAGTGCTGAGACCTGGCTGCTCTATTGTAAGCTTTGGAAACACAATTTATGCAACAGATGTCCAGATATGATTCTATTTATGGAAAAAGTTTATATGTTTTACAAATGGTTTTACCATCTTATATTAAATGACCTTTTGACAGGTGTGCACTGTTTTGTCTCCAGTAAGCACATACCATGCGGATTTTATATGTACATCAGTAGTGTGAATCCACTGGCACAGTGTGTGTCAATGCCAGATGTGGTGAGATTTTTTCTTGTATATGTGATCAGATAAAATAACTCCTGACAGAAACTGTAAGGAAACCAGCTGAATGTTTGACCTGATGACTGATGTTGTATGGTTTATGTTCAATGTATATTCTTTTAATCAATGAATAAAGCATTAAAAAGTGACCATTATATTTTATTACATATAAAATATGGAACTGTTAGTGATAAATATAATGTATTTTTATAATATTCAGGCACCTCCCCCATCTCCCCACTACACATCCTCTATTTTCAAGATTTTTACTTTTATTTTTATGCGTGTGCCTGGTGCCTGCAGAAGCTCAAAGAGGGTGTCAGATCCCCCTGGAAATAGTTATGAAAGGTTATTAGCTGCTGTGTGGGTAGATAAGGGCTAACATCTTGAAAGAAGATATGTTTTTGTAAAAGTCTGGCCCAAGTTGAAATTTTAAAAAACCTGACATTTTACTACCACTTGGGGGGGTTGTGTATAGTGTACACATATGTGTAACCTATGTGTATGTGGGTGATCCTGTGTGTCCATACATGGGGAGGCCTGGAAAGTTTTTAGTGTTTTAGTTTGTTTCTTTTTCTGTTTTCTTTTGTAAGACAGGCTTTTTGTAGCCCTGACTGGCCTGGACCTCCCTATGTAGACTAGGCTGGCCTCAAAGTCAGAGATCCTGAGGCTGGGATTAAAGGCTGCTGACTGAGAGGTGTTTTGTTTTTTGGGGTGCTTTTTTTTAGGCTTTTTCTCTCTCTCTCTCTCTCTCTCTCTCTCTCTATAATATTATATATATAATATATTATTATTAACTAGAGGTACAATTATTATAATAATTTTATTATATATTATAATTTACAAGCATTTACTGTTTACAAAATCAAATCTAGACCTATGTCCCCCTCCCTAGCCCCCCACCCCACCAAAGCTCATGCATTCTGCCAAATATGTTTTTCATCTTTTTCTCAGTCTTTCTCAAAATTCTCGATATAGAAGTTGACTGTTTTGGGGCCGGAGAGATGGCCTAGCAGTTAAGAGCACCGACTGCTCTTGCAGAGGACCCGGGTTCGATCCTCAGCACCCACATGGCGGCTGAGAACTGTCTCTAACTCCAATTACAGGAGAGCTCCAGTTCCAGGGGAATCTAACACCCTCTTCTGACCTCCACGCATTGCAGGACTCGGGTGCACAGACCTACATGCAGACAGTACATTCATACACATACAAAAATAAATAAAATTTTAAAAAAGGTTGACTGTTTCGAGCAGAAGTTCACCGTTTCAGTCAGTTCTTTGACACAGTCTTTTCTGTTGTTGTTCTTCTTCTTTCCGATATAGGCCACTCTCAACTACTTGGACCAAAGCTCAAGGAGCCCTGCACAAGAAATACTACCATGTAATTAATTTTTTGCACTTTGTAGGAAAAGACCAACTTGTAAAGGCACACACCAGGCCAGGTATGGCCATGGGGCACATTTCTGTAACCCAGCACTTAGGAGGTAGAGGAAGAGCAGGAGCTCAAGGTCATCTGTGGCTACATAGTGAGCTTGAGGCCAGCCTGCTCTATACGAGACTCGTATCTCAGACAAACAAAAAACACGACACTAGTGCACAGTGTATGTGCATTTAGAAGACATTTTGAGATGGTAGACTTACAGGAATTTTTTTATTTTTTATTTTTGTTTTTTTGAGACAGGGTCTCCCTATAGCCGCAGCTGGCCTGGAACGAACTCTGTAGACCAGGCTGACCTTGAACAGATCTGCCTGCCTCTGCTTCCTGAGTGCTAGGATTAAAGGCATGCACCACCATACCCTGCTTAAAAATGGTTCTTAGCCGCTTTGTGGGTGCTGGGAATCTCTGCAAGAGCAGTTGGCACTCTTAACCACTGAGCCATCTCTCCAGCCCCTCTTTTTTAATTCCTATATTGTATGCAAGAATACATTTTCCGCTGTCAAATACTTAATAAGCCCATTTATTGTTTGCATGTCATAAACTCCATTCTTGAGATGAACAGGTGTCATTCATGCGGAGGAAAATGGCTTCTTTTATCCATCTTTCCCTCAATTATTCAGACTCTTTTCTAGGTACTGCTTCCTCTTGGAATAATCTAGTGTTCAAAAATAACTGTCTTTGCACCTTTTGAGTCTTTATTTCTTAGACACATCTGATGTCTTTGAATGACCGGGCAGGTTTGTGTATATAAAATGCACCCAAAACATAGGGAGAAATGACTTGAGTATTTATTGCTCTTCAAGGACCTGGGTTCAGTTCCCAGCAACCATACAGCAGCTGTTAACCTTCCATAACTCAATTTCCTGGGGATCCAACGCCCTCTTTGAGCTTCTACAGGTACATGTGGTATGCTTACATGCAGGCAAAACACAAAAATAAGATTAAAATCTCACTGGGCATGGTGGTACATGCCAAGCAGAAGCAGGCAGATCTCTGTGAGTTCAAGGCCAGTCTGATCTACATAGCAAGTTCCAGGCCAGCTGGGACTACAGGGAAACCCTGTCTCAAAAAGACCAAAAAAATTAAATTAATATCTTAATTGAGGATGTGAAGTGAGGGGGTTGGGGTAAGGGTGAAGATGGAGATGTCTGAATGTGATAAAAACACATTGTATGAAATTCCTATGTATCAATCAATAAAAACATTTTAATTAAAATAAGCCAGGTGTGGTGGCCTATGCCTTTAATCCCAGTACTCTGGAGGCAGAGGCAGGCAGAAGTCTGTGAGTTCCAGGCCAGCCAGAGCTACATAGTGACACTCAGACTCTGTCTTAAACTCAAGAAAAGTCAGAAAACTAAAAGGTCATTAATAAAGGTAACTGGTGTGCAGTGAGGGGTGGTGTAGTGCTAAGCTGAGGGCATGACATCTTTTCTGGTCTGAGTTCTGGCTCTTAACTGCTTCAAGAGACTCCCCCTTTGAGCGTCGGTTTCCTAATCTCTCAGGCAAAGGTTTAGACTGGAACTCTAACACTGTTCTTCCATAGAAGTCTCAACTTTTTAGTTTGACAGCTTGGAGACATAAAAACTCTTCGAAAAAAAATATTAAATATTTTCAATGTAGTGATCTAAACTGTATGAAATTTACTTACCTACAAATACTTTGCAGGGCTAGGTGTATACTTTAACGTAAGGTGACTGACTGCCTTGCAAGTTCCAAGGCCCTGGGTTCCATCCCCAGCCCTGACAAAAAAATGAATAAAATTTTCCCATATATCCCACTGCCGCAGCAATAAAAATGTTAGGGGGCCAATAGATGGGGCTCAAGAGTTACACATGAAGATGCAGAAGCCAACCTGGCTTGCCCGTATGACATGAATCAGAATGGATCTTGCTGAAACTGGTAACAGTGTTCTTGGAGTGTAGAGGTGAGTAACAGGTAGGGCCATGCTACGTCAGTGCTACCTGACCTCACATTCTCACAGAAAATACCATACAGCATACCTGTAACATTTAAATGTGTAATTAATGAAAAAATGTACAGGTCTTCAGGCAAAAAAAAAAAAAAAAGACTATATAGAACTTTTATATTGTGGGGTTGTGTGTGTGTGTGTGTGTGTGTACGTGTGTATGTGTGTACGTGTGTACATGTGTACGTACATGGAGGTTAAAAGCAACTCGCTGGGTTCTTTCCACCATGTGGGTCCTGAGGCTCAAACTCAATCATGATGCTTGGCGGCAGGTGCCTTTACCCCCTGAGCCATCTTCCCACCTTTTGTGTAGACCTTTCAAATTTGTTAAATTCTTTGAATGAGAAACATCCAACAAATAGGTGATGATATTTAAACCATTTTTTCAATATCTGTTTGAAAATATATGTAGTTAAAACATTTAACAGCTCTTTGATAAACAGTGTTGAAATTTCCCGTAATGTGAATTAATTTCAGATTCCACACATAGCGCTGCTGCTAATTACAATCCTCTACATAGAATTCTGCTACTAGTTGAGACACCACTGGGAGCATACATCAGCCATCAGCAGACACAGGTATCTAAGGAAGCAAACAGGCCTGCAAAAGAGGCCCTACTCCCACTCCAAACCCCCAGTTCCCTCGGCCCCAGCAGCCCAGGCATGGCACACCCAAGCCTCCCACCTGCCTGCTACTTTGGACTAACTGAAGCATCCTTCTTTCACCCATTTGGAGACCCCCCCTTATCCATGGTGCAGAGCACAGCACTCCTCAGGGGCACACTCAGTTCAATTGCTACTCAGGGATCCAGTTTGCTACTCAGGGATCCAGTTAGGTACCCCAAGACTTGTCCTTGACTGCCATTACTTTGGTTCAGTCTGTTTAGGTTGCTGGTTGTGGAAAGAAAGTCAAAGATACTATGAATAAGTTTTCAGGACAAAAATCCTCTCCAAAACTTGTGGGGTTTGGGGGCTGGAGGGATGGCCTAGCGGTTAAGAGCACCTCTTGCAGAGGACCCGGGTTCGATCCTTAGCACCCACATGGCGGCTGAGAATTGTCTGTAACTCCAATTCCAGGAGAACTCCAGTTCCAGGGGAATCCGAGACCCTCTTTTGACCTCTGAGGCATTGCACGACACGGGTGCACAGACCTACATGCAGACACTACATTCATACACATAAAAAAAAATAAAAATTAAAAAATACTTGTGGGTATTTATTTTATTTTTGAGACAAAGGCTCATGTATCCCAGACTGCCCTTGAACTCCTCATCTGCTTGCCTTCATTTGCCAAGTACTGGGACCAAGTACATGTGTCACCATGCCCAATGTAAAACATTCCTTTTTTTCTTTTTAAAAAAAATTACCTGCATATAAGGGTCAAACCTCCCCTCCTGCCTCTCCAACTCCTACTCCCACAACCACTTATCCCTCCCAACTTCATGACTTTCTTCAACCTACTGAGTCCACTCAGCTGCCTGTATGTGCTTGGGCATGGGGCCATCCACTGGACATGAGCAGCCTGTGGGGCCACAGCCCTGAAGAACATGGACTCTCCCTCCCCCAGCAACTGCTAGTTGCCAGTAGCTCCTCGGCTAGGGATGAGACTTAGTGGAGTTTTGGCTGGTTTCATCTTGTGCAGGTCTTGCGCATATAGTCCCAGGTACTGTGAGTTATGTGTGCAACAGGCTTGTCATGTCCAAAAAATACTTCTGTAGCAGTTCTCCCAGTGGCTCTTAGTACCCACTGTGCCTCTGTGATTCCTGAGCCTTGTGGGGAGACAGTGTGTTCTAGTTTGCTTTCTGTTACTGTGATAAAACACTGATGAAAACCAACCTGGGGAGGAAGGAGCTTGCTTCATCTTAAAAGCTCTCAGATCACAATGCACCACCAAGGGAACTCAGGACAGAAACCTGGTGGCAGGTACTGAAGCAGAGAGTGTGGAGGAACACTGTTTCCTGGCTTGCTCAGCAACTTTTCTTATACAGCCCAAGCCCACCTGCCCAGGGATGGCACTGCCCACAGTGGACTAGACCCTCCTGCATCAGTTAGCAATTGAGAAAATGCCCATAGGCCAATCTTGAAATTCTTCGGTTGAGGCTTCTTCCCAGATGACTCTAGTCTGTGTCAAACACAAAAACATGACCCCCTGTCACCTCTATACACATAACACGCACACGCACACACACACACACACACATCACAATTAAACCATAATCCAACCGGGTGTGCTGACACACGCCTTTAATCCCACAGAAGCAGGCGGATCTCTGAGTTCAAGGCCAGTCTGGTCTACAGAGGACAGCTGGGGCTACAGGGAGACCATGTCTCAAAAAGAAAAAGAAGCCGGGCGTGGTGACGCACGCCTTTAATCCTAGCACTTGGGAGGCAGAGGCAGGTGGATCTTTGTGAGTTCAAGGCCAGTCTGGTCTACAGAGTGAGTTCCAGGACAGCTGGGGCTACAGGGAGACCCTGTCTCGAAAAAAAAAAAAAAATTCGTATTTATCCCTAAGACCTCATGTTAATACCATAATAAAAAACACAATTCAACTTTTAAAAGTCTCAGAGTCTTTTTGGTTTTTTGTTTTGTTTTGAATTTTATTTTTTATGTGTATGAATGTACTGTCTGCATGTAGGTTTGTGCATCCATGTTGTGCAATGCCACAGAGGTCAGAAGATTCCCCTGGAACTGGAGTTAAAGATGATTCTCAGCCGCCATGTGGGTGCTGGGGATCGAACCCGAGTCCTCTGCAAGAGCAGTCTGCACTCTTAACCGCTAGGCCATCTCTCCAGCCCCAAAAGTCCCAGAGTCTTTTAAAAAATTCCAAAAATTTACAAGTCCCAAACTCTTGGCATGGTGGCACATGCCTTTAAGTTCAAGCCTGGTCTACATAGGGAGTTTGAAACCAGCCAGTGCTATACAGTGAGACCCTGTAGTGGTTTAAGATACGCCTCTTATAGGTTCCAAATATTTGAATACTGGTTCCAGTTGGTGGCAGTGTTTGTGAAAGTTTCAGAGGTGTGGCCTTGCTGGAGGAAGCACAGCACCAGGACAAGCTTTGTAGCCTTGTCCCGATTCCAGTGTCTGTCCCTGCTTCCTCTGCCTGCATAAAGACGTACATGATCACTTTCTGCTCCAGCAGCCTCCCCACCACAGTGGACTCCTATCCCTCTTCATTCTGTAAGTTGCCTTGGTCATGGTGTTTTATCACAGTAACAGAAAACTAAATAGACCCTATCTCAAATAAATAAGTAAATCCTCTTAACTGTGGACTAAGTTACATACTTATTCCCAGAGAGACAAAATGGGGCATAGACAAGAATGAAAACAAAACCAAACATCCAGCAGTGTAATGCCTCAAGTCCTTCAGCTCAGTAGCCAAAATCTGGGACTCAAGTCTTCTGAGCTCCCAAGGACTTGGGCAGTCCCACTTCCCTGGTGCTGCCATCTGCAGCACACAGCATGTCTCACAGGCTCAGGCCAGCTCCACTTCATACCTGCCAACGTCTTTGGTGAACGTCCCACTGTTCTGGCATCTCTAGTGTCTTGGGGGTCTTTACTTCAACTGAGATAGCACCCTCACCAATAGCCTCTTCTGGCTTCTCATGGTGCCAAGCCTCACATTCTCTTCATAACCCCTTCAAGTCCTGGGGTCTCCACTACAGTTGAGGCTGTACCTTCACCAATGGCCTCTCCTGCCCTCTCTAAGACTCTGACCCTGCCACAAAGAACTAAGCCTCAGCTGCTCTCCGTGACTCCTCATGCTTTCAAAACCAACATCATGTGGGAGACTTATACAGTACCATGTTCAGCTGCCAGCCTGAGCTGCAACCTTGGTCGCCCCTCAGCCACAGCCTTTATGTGCTGACCCTAAGGAAATACTTACCAGCTGCTGGTCTCTTATTAATCACAACTGACATTTTCAGCTCCAGCTAACCAGCTTCCATTGTCCTGGTAAAGCACAAAAAGTCCCACAAATCCTCAATTCATTACATATATATATGTACATATGTGTGTGGATATATATGTATAAATTAGCCTCAAGATATTTTGTCAAAGGCCTTTTTTGTATCTAATGAGATGATCACATACTTTGTCTTAGTGCATCCTAAGAAACGTGAAATATTCGTGTTAACAATATTCTGGTTAGATTTTTACTGACAATTTTTAAATATTTTCAAGTACTATGGAATGTTAGACCTCACATACTGTATTAAGTGGTCTGGACTGTTCAAAGTGAGCTTGCGCGTTTTCCCCTCCTTCAAGCCAAGTCTCATCCCTGGTTCCCTCTGCTACATAAAGAAGCTTGTAAATCAGAACTGAAAAATGAGGTGGATTCAGTTCAGAATGAAAGTTTTAAAGTACATCCTCTTGAGCTTCAGTTTCAGTTCTAAAAACCAAATTAAAAAGACCTGCTTCCTAAGGCTATATCTAAGACAAAAATGAAAGTACCAGCTGTAACTCCTTTACAGAGTTATTTTGAAAAGTATGAAACATTAGATGCAAAAATAAGTTTCTCCAAACACGCAGACGACTCATGGTGAGAAATAATCCCAGGCTTCTAGTCTGCCCCTCCATTCACATCTGTGTTTCTCAACTGTTTAACAACTGTCCAGTTTCCATGTGAACCCTGACAGGAGGTGACAACTTCCCACTGCCTGTTATTTAGATGTTAGACAAATTCTCTAAGAACAAACATCTGTTGGCTCTAGTTACAACATCTAGTCCACAGGGTGTCTATAGAAAGGAATTAGGTCATTTTAGTACACTTATAACCTAAGACTTGGATATTTTTGCCTTTTGAGAAACCACATGTCTTTTTTCTAAATAAAGATAACAAAAAGCGTGGTAGTGCACGCTTTTAATCCCAGCACTTGAGAGGCCAGCCAGCCAGCCTGGTCTACATAGTGAGTTCCAGGACAGCTGGGGTTACAGGGAGACCCGGTCTCAAAAAGACCAAAAATGATGATTGATAGATAGATAGATAGATAGATAGATAGATAGATAGATAGATAGATAGATAGATGATGATAGACAGATGATAGATGATAGGCTAGATAGATGATAGGATAGATAGATGGATGATAGATGATAGATAGATAGATAGATAGATAGATAGATAGATAGATAGATAGATAGATAGATGATAGATGGTAGAGCATGTTTGTTCTCAATATGAGCACTCACCGAGTACTCACCACATTTTTTTTTTTTTTTGTCTTTTCTAGACAGGGTCTCCCTGTAGCCCCAGCTGTCCTAGAACTCACTCTGTAAACCTGGCTGGCCTTGAACTCACAAAGATCCACCTGCCTCCGCCTCCCAAGTGCTGGGATTACAGCTGTGGGCCACCATGCCTGGCTAGCATTTTATATATACATTATTTTGGACCTTTATCATTATTGATGTTTATAGGTTACACAGCATTGTTTTTCATTCAGTTGGTTGATTGTAGCCCAGGCTAGCCTCAAACTCGTGAACATCTAGCCTAAACCTCTCCTAGTACAAGCTTCACTGGTTGTGTTAAGCTACTTATTCTATAGATTCACAGTACAATGGTATACATCACCCAGATATGTATATGTTTGTTAATCTGCTTTGGATTCAGTAGTGTGAGGAATTTCATCTTTCTTCAGCTCTGGGAAACTCTCAGCTAGTATTTCTATGAATGTTGCCCCTCTTCTGGTCACCTCTGCACACCTACAAGCCTCCACTGTACTTGTCATTCCAGCTTTGATGTACTGAAACCTTGTTCATAATTTCTACCTCTTAATCTCTACATTGTATTTTAGTAACTGCCTAAACCTAGCTCGAAGATTCTCTTTAGGCAGATCCAGTCTGCTGTTTAACTCGCCCCTAAGTTTGGTTTTGAATTTGTTTTTGTTTTTGGTCTTTTCAAGACAGGGTCTCCCTGTAGTCCCAGCTGTCCTGGAACTCACTCTGTAGACCAGGCTGGCCTTGAACTCACAAAGATCAGCCTGCCTCTGCCTTCCGAGTTGCTAGGCATGTGCCACCATGCCCTGCAACTATACTACTTTGTTGGAGAAAAATCTGTTTGAATGGTAAATTTTTATTGATACCCCACTGTCCTTCCTTTCATAAACATTAGTGTACAAGACTAAGAATACAAACCTAAAACATTCTGAAGATATTTGAGTCCAAAGATCAAAATGATGACACATTGCTTTGATGCATTTATACTGCAGCAACTCTCTCAATATTCCCACAGAGAATAGTAAACATCTTATGAATGAAGAGAAAAATAAGAAATGAAACAAGAAAACCAGTCAGCAAGGGCAGCACCATGGCTCGGCAGGTCAAGGCACTTGCTGTGCAAACCTGACAACCTGAGCTCGATTTCCAGAACTGCAACAGGAGAGAAAAAACTTCCAAGAGTTTTCCTCTGACCTCTGCACATGAAGTGGGACGCGCACACGCACACACACACACACACACACACACACACACACACACACACACACACAAAGTCCAAATAATAACTGCTTTTTTTTTTCTTTGGTTGTTTTGAAACAAGGTCTCCCTGTAGCTCCGGCTGTCCTGGAATTCACTATGTAGATCTGGCTAGCCTTGAACTCAGAGATCCACCTGCCTCTAACTCCCAAGTGCTGGGATTAAAGGTGTGTGCCACCACAACTGGCAATAACTGCCTTTTACAAACCTCAGTGAAGCCAGGGTGGTGGCGCATGCCTTTAATCCTAACACTTGGGAGGCAGAGGCAGGCGGATCTTTGTGAGTTCAAGGCCAGCCTGGTCTACTTTCTGTCTTTCAGGACAGCTGCAGCTACAGGGAGACCCTGTCTGGAAAAGACCAAAAAAAAAAAAAAAAGTGAACTAGGATCAAAATTCTGAAATTCAACATTAGACAATATTCTGGCTTTCTTTAAAATGTAATCCATTTTGACTTTTTAAATTTATTAGTTTTTGTTTTGGGTCATTCATATCTAACAGCATATTTTATAAGATAAAAATCAGAAAGGCATACAGACTGCTTAAGTTTTGACCCTCTAAATTACTGGTACAGGGAACTAATTTATGGAGCCACATTTTTGGGAAACTGCCTGATTTTATTATCATCAATGCCAAACACAACTTTGAATCGATTAAAATTTATTTGCTTAGGCATAAAGTTGCTTTCACATTTATCTATAACCACAGTGAATACATTCCCGGCATAAAGACAGCCTTTGGAGTTTAAACCATCCCAACCGTAAGATTACATATATAAAATTGCCATTATTGTGTATGTAATAATAGTGGATTGGATAATCAAGTTAAACTATCTAGAATAAAATACAATGGAAATAATTTACTCATATGATTCATATTTAAATCATCTTTATTTACAAAATACTATCCTGAGAATTATAATTCCATTAAGCTTCAATTTGAGCAAAAGTGTAATCACTTAAGTAACAGCAGTTACTTAAACTGAAAACAAAAGTCAAAATTACTTTTGAAAAGATCAAAAGCCACTGTCAGGCTTCTTCTTGTGGCTCTGGAGGTTCAGCTGCAGGGTCACTGGAAGGCGGAACTGGCTCTGAGGGGAGTTCACTTCTGCTTCTAGGATGTGGAGGTGAGACAAAGACTCCTGCTCTTGGGGAGAGGTAAGGTGGAAAGCTCCTCGGTGCATACACATTTCTCACTGCTCAACGAGATTAGAATGAGGCAGTCTTTATTAATCTGTACTGAAGACTTATTAAACCACTAGCTTATAGCTTCCAATAGCTCTTCATATATTCAAACACTGACACAGATTAATTCATCAAACAAATTTTGAGACTAAAAAATGTACTTTCTTCAACTACACTTAATTAATGAGAATATTATTTTAGGTTTGTACTATCTTATCATTTACACAGTATACTCAAAACTTATTTTAAAACACCTTTCAGATCAGTGATTCTCAATATTATACTAACATTTTCAGTTGTACCAAAAAACATGATTGGCATGGTGGTGCACGCCTTTAATCCTAGCACTTGAGAGGCAGAGGCAGAGGCAGGTGGATCTTTGTGAGTTCAAGGGCAGCCTGGTCTACAGAGTGAGTTCTAGGACAGCTGGGGCTACAGGGAAACCCTGTCTTGAAAAAAAACAAAAACAAAAACAAAAAAATCCCCTAAGTTCAAGTCATCTTAAACTTTGAGAAGAGGGAAATCAGAGAACTATATAAGACAACTGATGAGGTCTTTCTTTGCCTATTATTTGGTAAACAGATACTTGTTTTGTACACAGTGTTTCTAAATGGCAAAATGTAGCTATAAAAGCAATAAACTGCTTTAGCGGTGCGGTGGCACACGCCTTTAATCCCAGCACCTGGGAGGCAGAGGCAGGAGGATCTCTCTGAGTTTAATACCAGTCTGGTCTACTGAGTGAGTTCCAGGACAGCTGGGGCTAAAGGCAGACTATCTTGAAAGAAAAAATATATATATACTGATGCAAGTATTTTTAAGTGTTTTTGTAAGTAGTTCCCATATGATCATACTTATTTAAAGTCTAAGATGTGGTAATCATGCATGACCTACCTGCTGAATTTAGTGAAATTCTTTCATAGCCTAATTTTTCATTTTAAAATAATTTTCTCTATTTTATTTACTCTGTGTGTGTGTGTGTGTGTGTGTGTGTGTGTGTACCTCCTAGCCACATGACTGTGAGCACCACCAGCAGGGGCCAGAAGACATTAGATTCCTTGGAACTGGAGTTAACAGGATATAGTTCAAGGCTGGCCTTAAACTCACAGAGATCCACCTGCCTCTGCCTCCTTAGCGCTGGGATTAAAGGCATGCACCACCCCTGCCCTGCATCAATAATCTTAAAACTAAAATATAAATTATAATTATTTTAACTGTCAAAATAAATTTCTAATATAATAAATTAAATTAAATTTTATTAAATTTAATTTATTAAATTTATAATAAATTAAATTTTAACATAAAACTGCAAAAATCAATGATTTTCTGAATTATCATTCAAGTACAATTTTACATTTGTTAGGATGAATCTAGTTGAAGTCTCATTGAATTACTGATGGCTGGCTGTCTTCTCAAGTTGGAAAACTACAGTCAGAGAACACTTAGAAAATGGTTTTCCCATTCAATTGTTACATGAATAGACAGTACAATTAACATACCTTATAAAAACACATACTAATTTTTACACATATCCATTATTTTTTTAAAGCCTACCTGGGAATGGGGAAGGTAGTGGACCAGGGAAATCTCTTGGTGGAAAATAATCTCGAGGTGCTCCATACATGATGTTCCCTGGAGGAGGAGGAAGAGGGGGAGGAGGGGGAGGAGGGGGGGGATGAGGAGGAAAAGGAGGTCCCCTTCTCATGAACCTTGGATCCATTGGAAACAACAGATCTGGGACTGGAGGAAAGGTTGGAGGAACGAAGCCAGGGCCAGCCGTTTCACTTTCACGGGGGAGAGGTGAATCAGGCACATTGGAATTCTGTAACAGATTCAGATACAGCAGTCACAAAAGCAAGTTTACTGTGCTTTTCCTGAGACTCTTAGAACAAAGCTTATAGGTACCTATCTGTGCAGAAAGCAGTCTTTGACAGTCTAGAAAGCTACAGAAAAAAATTTTCCACAGCATATGAGCTGGTTTTCTCACTCAATAAAAAATAATTTAGGGGCTGGAGAGATGGCCTAGCAGTTAAGAGCACCGACTGCTCTTGCAGAGGACCCGGGTTCGATCCCCAGCACCCACATGGTGGCTAAGAACCGTCTGTAACTCCAATTCCAGGAGAACTCCAGTTCCAGGGGAATCCGACACCCTCTTCTGACTCCGAGGCATTGCACGACACGGGTGCACAAACCTACATGCAGCAGTACATTCACACACATACAAAAAAAATAAATAAAAATTTTAAAAAATAATAATAATTTAAACCAAAGTAGTAATATTCTAGGTCAAGATAAAATACCAGTATAGTTCAAGAGTATTAAAATAAATAATTGTATCAAACATATACTAGTCAAAGAAAAATCCTAAGCATGTTATTTTCCAAAATAATTAAAATCAATATATTTAAGTTTCAAATAAAAATTCAAGGGAGATCTGGGTGTGGTGGCCCATGCCTTTAATCCCAGCACTTGGGAGGCAGAGGCAAGATCAAGGCCACCCTAGTCTACATAGTGAAGACCAAAAAAGAAAAAAAAAAATTCAAGGGAGAAAAATCTAAAACTGTGTCCAGCTAGTACACTAATTTTAACCCCTCCACAACCCTGTCTTTTCAAGACAGGGTCTCCCTGTAGCCCCAGCTGTCCTGGAGCTCACTCTGTAGACCAGGCTGGCCTTGAACTCACAAAGATACGCCTGCCTCTGCCTCCCAAGTGCTAGGATTAAAGGGGTGTACCACCACACCCGCTTCTTTTTATTTTATTTTTTTTAAGTAGGAGCTATCAGGGTTCTCATTTGGGTTTTTCAGATAAGATCTCCCTAGGTAGCTCAGACTGGCTTTAAACTCGAAATTCTGCTACCGCCCGCCAAATACCAGGATTACATGCACCACCATACCGGACTTGCAGTTTGTACTGTTTCTTCAAAGGTTACAAATCAGAAGAGAAAGAACTTAATACTAAGCAGTAGACTTTACTGAAATCACAAAGTAGATTACATCTAACTACTGTAATAGGTCCAGAGACTGGATATGGATAGATGTAGGTAGAGCCAGGCCACCTGTGACTGCATTGTCTTAAATTGCCTGCCTGTCATTCGGACCTGACCCTGCCCCTAGGTGAGAATGGCTTGTATCACCTTGTGACTCACTTGTGACCCAAGCACATGATAAGGGACAGAACCATAGTGAGTGATGTATACAGGGGGTGTGATGCAGAGGTCTAGGATTGGCTGAGAGAAGCGACATCATTCTATCTATATAAATAATGGGCTGTATAGAATAAATCGAATCTTCATTACCACCTGACAACATTTCCGGATCCCTTATTTCCACACATATGTAAATTTAAGCCCATCAGGCTTGTGTTTAAGTATTGAGTGCTAGTGGGAATTTGGCTGGGGAGAACCAATCCAGTGCCAGCCTGTGAAGTCCAGCATGGAGCCAGCAGCAGACGACTGGTGAGGGTGATGAGTCTACTGGTGGGAGGAGACTGAGGGGAGCTGACAAGCGTCAGTCTGAGAGGTCAGAAAGGCTGAGGATGGCTAACCAAGCGTCAGTCTGAGAGGCCCAGCAGTGGAATCAGTAGGTCCCTGTCTGGTGTAGGTGTTAGGTGCTAACAGGTAGGCTAAAGAAAGTTTATCAACCATTAACCCATAAGGTCAGCAGACAGCCACTTTTTCCCTTTCCCTTTAATCCAGCAGGCATGGGTTGTATCTCTGAGCGCAGAAGAGCACAAACAACAGATAGATGGGTAAAATTCCACTTCCAATACTTACACCAAGATCATCTTTGGTATCATTTCTACTAGATTCCATTTCTGAAGACACTGGCCCATCTAGACATAAAAAAAAAAATGCATGATTTCTCACTTCATTTCTAGATCATTTCCACATCACAGATGATACGAATATTGTCCTATGACCATTGTTGGCACAGGAAACTAATTTGACATTAGCATTCTATACCGGGGTCACAATAGCAGCCTAAGGCTCATGGAAAGCTCAACATAATTAGTATTCTGCTACAGTGTGGCAATGACTTCTCCAGCAGGTTCCTAGACAAGCTTGCTGCAGCAGCACCATAAGGGAACATCTGGGAGGTGGGGCCTATCTCCTTTCCCCTTTTCTTCTTTCCCTATTCCTCCACAAGTAACAGACTAGACATCTGAATTTATCCCAAGAATCACAGAGAATAAACAATTCCAGGACAGTTAATCAAAAGAGGTCTAAGAAAACACACACACACACACACAAAAATCAACAAAAGAGGAATTAATACACATACTTCAATAATAACTCTGAGTATTAATGGTCTCAATCCCTCAATAAAAACACGGAGTAGCAGATTGGATTAGAAAATAGGATCCATATGTTTGCTGCCTCTAAGAAATACACTTCAACATCAATAATAGACACTACCCTTGGGGTAAAAGGATGGAAAAGGGTATTCTAATCAAATGAAACTAGAAAACAGGCAGGCATAGCTGTTCTAATATCTGACGAAATAGACTTCAAACTAAAACTATCAGAAGAGATAAGGAAGTTCACTTTGTATTTTAGGAAAAATCCACCAAAAAGGATATTGCAATTCTAAGCATATGCACACCAAACACAGGTGCACCCAATTCCATAAAAGGCATACTACTACTAGATCTCATTAACCCCAACATAGTGATAGCAACAGGTGACTTCAATACTCTACTCTCACCAATGGGGACATTATCTGGGAGGGAGAAAACTAAACAGACCTAACAGACAGTACAGAACACTCTATCCAGACCTAAAGTATTCTTCCTAGTAGCCCATTGAAGTCTCAAAAAACCCCATCCCATGTTAGGACCCAAAGCAAGTTTCAACAAACAGAAGAAAACTCTATCACAATGGAATAGTTAGATATCAACAACAATAGAAACTTCAGAAAGTACACAGATTCATGGAGACTAAACAATACTACTAACAAATGAAGGGAAAAAAAAAATCAAGGATTTTTTTAATTCTATAACTGAAAATTAAAACACAACATATCAAAATCTATTGAATATAATGAAAGCAACCCTAAGAGGAAATTTTATAGCACTCTGTACCTATATCAAAAAATTACATCTCAGAGACAGCTCAGCCCTGACTAGGCTCTTGCAAAGGACCCAGCTTCAATTTTCAGCTCCCACACAGTGGCTAATAACCATCCATAACTCCAGTTCAGGGAAACTCGATGCCTCTTCTGATCTCCACAGGCACTGTACGACACAGGTGAACTTACGTACAGGTAGACAATTATTCATAAACATAAAAAATAATAAATCTAACTTAAAAATTAGTTATATTCCAAATTAGTAATGATGCACTTTTAAAGCCTTAGAAAACGAGGGGCTGGAGAGATGGCCTAGCGGTTAAGAGCACCGACCGCTCTTGCAGAGGACCCGGGTTCGATCCCCAGCACCCACATGGCGGCCGAGAACCGTCCGAAACTCCAATTCCAGGAGAACTCCAGTTCCAGGGGAATCCGACGCCCTCTTCTGACCTCCGCGGCATTGCACAACACGGGTGCACAGATTTGCGTGCAGACAGTACATTCATACACATACAGAAATAAATAAAATTAATAAAAAAAAAAAAAAAAGCCTTAGAAAACGAACAAACAACACCCCAAAACAGTAGATGGGAAAAGATAATAGAAATCAGGGCTGAAATTAACAAAATAGAAACAAATACAAAGAATCAATAAAATAAAGTTGGTTCTTTGAAAACAAAGAAGATTGACAAGCCATTGCCATATTAACCAAAAGAAAAAGAGAAGGGCCAAATTAATACAATTAGAAAAGAGAAACATTAAAAAGATATCAATGAAATCTGAAAGTCATAATGACATAATTTAACAATCGCTGTTCCAATATTCGGACATGGTGGTGCACCCCTTTGATCCCAGGACTAGGAAGGCAGAGGCAGGTGAATCTCTGTGAGTCCAAGGCCAACCTGATCTACACAGTGAGTTCCAGGCCAGCTGGAGCTACAGGGAAACCCTGTCTCAAAAAATTAAAAAAAAAAAAAAAAAGCCGGGCATGGTGGCACACGCTTTTAATCCTAGCACTTGGGAGGCAGAGGCAGGCGGATCTTTGCGAGTTCAAGGCCAGCCTGGTCTACAGAGTGAGTTCCAGAACAGCTGGGACTACAGGGAGAGCCTGTCTCAAAAAGACCAAAAAAAAACTCTATTTCATTATATTTGAAAATCTAAAAGAAATAGGCGAATTTCTAGATACATCATACAACATACCAAAATTAAATCAATATGAATAATTTAGACAGGTCCATAGCTATCAATGAGATTGAAGCAGTAATAAATTCTTCTAACTATAAAAGCCCAGAACCAGCCAGGTGTAATGGCCCAGGCCTTTAATCCTAGCACTTGAGAGGCAGAGGCAGGCGGATCTTTGTGAGTTCAAGGCCAGCCTGGTCTATAGAGTTCCAGGACAGCTGGGGCTACAGGGAGACCCTGTCTCAAAAAGACCCCCTCCAAAAAAAAAAAAAGAACCAGATGGACTCACAAAAGATATCTACAGAACTTCAAAGATGACTTAACACCAGTACTACTAAAATTATTCTGTAAAAAAGAAGCTTCTAAACTCTTTATGAGGTAAAAACCAGAAAAAGACAACAAATTACAGACCAATCTCCCTGATAAAAGTGGATGCAAAAATCCTTAATAAAATACTTATAAACCAAATCTAAGATCATATCAAAAAGATTATCACAAATAAGTTGGCTTTATTTCAGAGATTCAGGGATGGTACAATATACATGAGTCAGAAAATGTTATATATCACATAGACCAAAGATAGAAATCACACGACCATCTCATTAGATGCAGAAAGGGCCTTTGAAAAATCATAGAGAGGGGCTGGAGAGACAGCTCAGCAGTTTAGAGCACTGGCTGCTCTTGCAGAGGACCCAGGTTGGTTCCTAGCACCCACATGGTAACTAACAGCTATCTGTGTGACTCCAGTTCCAGGGGATCTGATGCTCTCTTCTGGCCTCCATAGCCACTGCATGACACGGATGTACTTACATCCGTGCAAGCAAGGCACTAATACACATGAAATAAAAATAAATAAATCAGGCATGATTTAATCCCAGCACTTGGAGGCAGAGGCAGGTGGATCTTTTCCCCACTATATATTTTTGGTGTCTTTGTCAAAGATCTGGTAACTCTAGTTATTTGGAGTTATAGTTGGGTCTTCTATTTTGATGATTTATGTGTCTGTTTTTATGCCAGTACTATGATGCTTCTATTACTTGTGACTCTAGTATAATTTTAAATCGGGTATGGTGATGCCTTCAACAATATTCTTTTTGTTCAGAACTGCTTTGCATATTCTTGGACCTTTACGCTTCCATATAAATTTTAAGACTGACTTTTCTATGTCTGTGAAAACAGGTCCAGGTATTCTTATTGGGATCACACTGAATCTTCAACAAGCGGTGCTAAGGAATCTGGATTTCAACATGCAGAAAAATGAAACTAGACCCTTATCTCTAACCTTGCCCAAATCTCAACTCCAAATGGCTCAAGGCTTGCTCCACAGGAAGAAATTATGCCTAGTACTATAAACATGCTCAAAGCCTATGACTAGGGAAGCCATAGGCCCTAGGAGAGAACCTACTGATGCTGTTTTTCTAATTTGTCATGTTGTCAAACTGCTTTCTAAATATTTATGCTTATATCCATAGATCTGTGCTGCCTCTATCCTTGGTCAGAGAAACTGCAATGGGTAACAGTTAATGCAGAGAGACATGGAGGACTGGAAGAGGATGTGGTTTACATACACAATGAAATTTTTCCTAGCCATAAAGAACAACCAAGTTGTGTCATTTTCATGAAAACAGGTGCTGAATGCAACTGGAGATAATCATATTTAGCAGATTAGGCCAGTCTCAGAAAGACAGTTACGTATATTTCCTACCATCTATGGTTCCTAGATTTTATAGAGATAAATGTCTGTATTGTGACATAAAAGGAGCAATGAAACTGTCTAGACTAAGGGAAGGGGGACAAAGTGCATGATAGGGAAATGGGAGGAAAATACTGAAGGCACAATGCATATCTGAATGGAATTATCCTTACATAAACACAATGGATACACAATGAAATTTTTAACATTTTATTTATTTATTTAAGACTTTTTTGTTTTTTTGTCTTTTGGAGACAGGGTCTCTCTGTAGCCCCAGCTGTCCTGGAATTCACTCTGTAGACCAGGCTGGCCTTGAAGTCACAAAGATCCACCTGCCTCTGCCTCCCAAGTGCTAGGATTAAAGGTGTGCGCCACCACGCCTAGCACTTTATTTTATGTATATGAGTGCATTATGTAAGTGTACTCCTGTCATGCAATGCCCATGGAAGTGAGAAGGGGCATCAAATGCCCTGGAACTGTAGTTACACCCAGTTGTTAGCGTCCATGTGGGTGCTGGGAACTGAACCCAGGTCCTGTGTAACAGCAGCCAGTGCTCTTAACCATTGAGCCATCTCTGCAGACAATGATGAAATTTTTAAAAAATAAAACTTTTAAAAATTATTTTATTCAGGGCTGGAGAGATGGTTCAGAGGTTAAGAACACCAGCTGCTCTTGCAGAGGACCTGGGTTCGATTCCCAGCACCCATATGTTGGCTAACAACCATCTGCAACTCCAGTTCCAGGGGACCCGATGATCCATCACCTTCCTCTGACTCCAAGGTCATTGCATGACATGGGTGCACTTATACACATGCAGGCAGTACACTGATACCCAGAAAAAAAAATAAAAATAAATAAAATATTAAAAAATACTTTATTCTTTCTTAATGTTATGGATTTTTGATTAACAATGGATACACATACTTTCCTATTTCAGTGGGTGGTTGTGTGGAGTTGAAGAGGTCCCAACAAGCAGGTGATTTCTCAGTATGTTAGTTGGTTAAATCTACCAAAATGTAAGATGTTTAAATTAGATAACTAAGAATATACACCCAAATTATTTTGCTGGTAGACTTCTGCACATAACATTTCCTGCTTAATATCCCTAACTGTTAAACAAGATGAATATAAATGTAGTGAAAAAATGAGAAGTTATGCAAAAGAAAATGCTCCCCGCACTTTCTGTCTGTGTGGCTGACCAGATTGAATTTTAAAAAGAAGAAAAAAAAAAATGAGAAGTTAGCTATGGAACAGAATAAAGTTTGTTATCATAGGTAGATACAGTGAACCGTTACTATGGTATTCAAATCAACTGTCAACATATATTTAGATACTATGTCCCCATATAAGATAAGAAATAGGGGCTGGAGAGATGGCTCAGCAGTTGAAAGAACTGACTGCTCTTGTAGAGGACCCAGGTTCGATTCCCAGCACCCACATGGCAGCTAAGACCTGTCTTTAAGCTGGGCATGGTGGCACTCACCTTTAATCCTAGCACTTGGGAGGGAGAGGAAGGCGGATCTCTTGAGTTCCAGGCCAGCTGGGGCTATAGGGAGATCCTATCTCAAAAAAAAAAAAAAAAAAAAAAAAAAGACAAGAAATACAAACATAAAAATGAGGAAAGAAACTGTGGGGTTGCAGGGCGTGGGGGGCCACGCCTTTAATCCTAGCACTTGGGAGGCAGAGGCAGGCAGATCTTGGAGTTCAAGGCCAGCCTGGTCTACAGAATGAGTTAGGACAGCTGGGACTACAGGGAGACCCTGTCTCAAAAGACAAAAAAAAAAAAAAAAAAAATAATGGTGGGGTTTAGAGATAGCAATTATAATCTCTTACTCAGTTTCTAGTTCTGTAGCCCCAGCTGGCCTGGAACTCCCTATGTACACCAGGATGGCCTTGATCTTAGAGAGATCTGTCTGCCTCTGCTTCCCAAATGCTGAGATTAAAGGTGTGTGCCACCAAACATGGCTCAATTTCCAGTTCCTTAATGTTGCAAATTATTTATTTGTTTGTTTGTTTTTGGTATTTTGAGACAGGGTCTCCCTGTAACCCTAGCTGTCCTTGGAACTCACTATGTGGACTAGGCTGGCTCTGGGTCCCGAGTGCTGGGATTAAAAGCATGTGGTGGCGCACACCTTTAATCCCAGCACTCAGGAGGCAGAGATAGGTGGATCTCTGTGGGTTCAAGGCCAGCCTGGTCTACAGAAGCGAGCTCCAGGGCACCTGGTACTAAAAGGGAGACCCTGTCTCAAAAATATCAAAAAAAGTGTAAAACCAAAAAAAAAAAAAAAAGGGAAAATAAAAGCATGTGCAACATGCCTGATTCGTGTTACAAATATTTAAACAGAGAGAGTGACAGAGAATATATTTCTTACCTACTTTATCCAAAGAGAGCATATTAAAACTTCTAAGTTCTGCTGGTCCAGACAGTCTACCAGAATTAGAATAAAACCTGTCCTGCCTTTGTAGAGGAAGAGCTGGATCAGAATATGGTTGACCTAGAAAACAATTTTTTAGAGTATCTTCATTAATATAAAAGTAAATTTAGCAACTTATGTTTAATATATTAAACTTGGCTATTTCCTCTGCATCCTAATTAAAAAAAAAAAAACAAAAACAAAACTCTGACCCCATATTAATCGGTAGGCAATAGTAAACAATTTACTTTGCTTAAACAACTATAATTCAATATTGTAGATTTTTAAAGTTTTGATTATGTATATGCATGTTAAATATAAGCATAAAATGTTGGAACAAGGTAACTTAGAATATGTATAAACAGAACTTACTTAAATTTACTTAACCTTCAAATTAATAATAGAGGTCAAAGAAAACATCAACATGTCAAAAAAGATGAAGAGGACACTAATAAGGATAGGAGGAACAATAGAAAACGTAAGCAGAGCAAGAAATTTAGCACAACAGTTACCAATTTATCACCAAAGCAGAAAGTATAATTCATAAGACATCAGAGGTGAAATTTTCACTAACTTCAAAATTCTGGGTATTAGAATTCATTCCAAACTAAAGGGAAGGGTTTCTGACTCAACAAATGAATAGAAGGTTCAGAACATCTGGACAGACACACATTTAGATACACACTCTAACACAAGTGCATCTCGAGGCATCTTCCTTTGGCCATAGAGGTCATTCATTTATGATGACAAAATAACTTTTAATTCCTTGTGGAACTTACCACTATCATAAAACTTACAGGTAACCTATCTCATCCTTGAGAAGTGATGGCAGACTACCAGGTAAGGTATGGACAGATAACTCAAAAACTACGGAGAAAGTCAAAGAGGGTGAATTGTGTGGCTCTCCCTATCCTATAGACATATAAACAGCCCCAAACTGCCTTTCATGGCTGTGCTAGACAGTGGTTCATAATGTGAGACTCCATGCAGTCAATGTTACCTATGTCACTTCTCATCTGATTTAACCACATGGGACTCCACTGAAACATCTCCTGCAGACAAACCCAAGGAAACAATCTAGATGAACCAGAGTCAATGGAGAGCATGTTTAATGAGCTCCCAAGTATAAGGAAATACAACAAGTGAAGTCTAAAGTTTCTAAACAGAAGGCTCATTTACACTTTTCAGAATCTTAGCAAAGAGCTGTCCCAAAAGATTAGAATTAGCTGGGCATGGTACCACATACCTTTAGTCCCAGCACTCAGGAGGCAGAGCCAGGTGGATCTCTGTGAGTTCAAAGGCAGCCTGGTCTGCATAGTGAGTTCCAGGCCAGCTGAGGTTACACAGAGACCCTGTTTAAAAAAACAAAACAAACAGAGCCAGCCCTTATATAAACTGATGGCCCCCTCTCCTCTCCAATTAAACATGAGGATGAAGTGGGGAACCTGAAAATGTAACTCATCCTAATCAGGTCTCAAGATACCACATTAACACTTTTCTTCTAAAGTACATCCCCATATCAGAAAAGTTTTAAAAATTGTTGTGTGTTTATTATTTCATAAATTATATGCATGTATTGCCCTTTACTTACAAAAGCAACCCATACTTTAAATCTGGGGACCTATTCAGTGCCAAGCACTAGCATACAGTTTTGATCTCAATACAGTGCATGCGCTTAGAGTTTAATGGTAATAGAAATGGGTAAATGTAATGTGGCTGATTTTTTAAACATTCATATATTTGTGTGTGTATGTGTGTACACATGCCATATAATTGTTAAAACACTAGATGCTCAAAACAAAGACAAACTACTGAAAGCCACCAGAGAAAAACAACAAGTTACATAAGGGGAAACCCATGAGAATCACAGTTAACTTCTCAGTCCAAACTATGAAACCTAGAAGAACATGGACCAAAGTGTTCCCTGTGCCAAATCACTTCAGATGCCAACCCAGACAACTATATCCAGCAAAAATGTCAGTTATAGTTGAAGGAGAAAGAAAAATATTTCACAACATGAACAAGATGAAAGAATACATGAATAAGAAACCAACACTTCAGAAAATCCTCGAAGCAATCTAAAGAACAGAGAAAGGAGCAAGCAACTAACCCTAAGCACTTAAAGAGAGATATCAACAAAAACATAACAGAGTAAATACAAACCTAGACCAAGAATGCAAACAAAAAATAAGGTGAAAGGAAGCAACACACATCTCTAAATAATAACCTTAAATACTAATGGTCTAAACTCCCAAATCAAAAGACATAGACTAGGAGAACGGATTAAGAAACAGAATCCTTCTATATACTGTCTACAAGAAACCCACCTTACCCTCAATTAAGACACCACCTTAGAGTGAAAGGATAGAAAAAAAAGTGTTCCAAGTGAATGGTACCAAGAAATAAGCCAGAGTGGCTATTCTAATATCAGACAAAATAGATCTCAAAGTAAAATTAATCAGAAGAGACAAAGAGGGCCATTACATCCTTGTCAAAAGAACAATTAACTATGAACTTCACAATCCTAAATGTCTATGCACCAAACTCTGGTGCACCTAACTTTATAAACACTACTCTGCAGGATCTCAAGACACAGATTAATCCTAACACACTAATAGTGGGAGACTTCAACACCCCCATTGAACCCCCCTGGATAGATCAACTGGATAAAAAATAGAGAGACATCAAAACTGAACAATACAATACACCAAATGGACCTCATAGACATCTACCGAATATTCTACCCAAATACCAGAGAATATACTTTCTACTCAGTACCTCATGGAACATTCTCCAAAATCAACTACATACTGGGACACAAAAGGAACCTCAACAAATACAAAAGGACAGAAATGATTCCATGCATTCTATCAGACCACAGTGCAATAAAGCTCAAGATGAACACCAGAATAAGCCCAACTAGTTACAAGAACACATGGAGGGGCAGGAGAGATGGCCTAGTGATTAAGAGCACCAACTGCACTTGCAGAGGACCCAGGTTCGATCCCCAGCACCCACATAGCAGCTGAGAACCGTCTTTAGCTCCAGTTGCAGGGGAATCCGACACCCTCTTCTGACCTCCACAGCATTGCACGTCACGGGTGCACAAACCTGCATGCAGACAGTACATTCATACACATAAAAAAAAAAAAAAAGTGCATGGAGACTAAACAATGCCATCCTGAATAATGAATGGGTCAGGGAAGAAATAGAAAATGAAATAAAAGTATTCATGGAACCGAATGAAAAAGACAATACAACACAACAAAACTTGTGAGATACTTTAAAAGCAGTCTTGAGAGGGAGATTTATAGCCCTAAGTGCCCACATCAAAAAAAACAGAAAGGGAACAAATAAACAATCTAACATTGCAACTAAAAACACTTGAGAGACAACAACAAATGAACCCTAAACCCAAAAGACAGGAAGAAATCACAAAAATCAGAGCAGAAATCAATGAAATAGAAACAAAGAAAACAATACATAGAATCAACAAATCCAAAAGCTGGCCCAGTGGTTAAGAGTGCCAACTACTCTTGCAGAGGACCCAGGTTTGATTCCCAGCACCCACAAGGCAGATAAAAACCATCTTAGGCCAGGCATGGTGGTGCACACCTTTAATCCCAGCACTTGGGAGGCAGAGGCAGGCAGATCTCTGTGAGTTCGAGGCCAGCCTGGCCTACATAGTGAGCTCCAGGCCAGCTAGGACTAAAGAGAAACCCTGTCTCAAAAAAGAAAAAAAAAAAAAAAAATAGACCTCTAGCCCAGTTAACCAAAAAAAAAGAGACGAAGTAAAGATCCAGACAATCATATGGGAATACTTCAAAAACCTATACTCTATAAATTTGAAAGCCTAAGAGAAATGGATGAATATTTGAAATCCTGGGAACCAACAAAGCTTAACCAAGAAGAAACTGACAGTTTAAACAGACCTGTAATGTTTGAGGAAATTGAGGATGTAATAAAAAACCTCCCAACCAAAAAAAAAGCTTGGGCTCAGATGGATCCACAGCAGAATTCTATAAAACATTTAAAGAGGTCCTACAATCATTACTAATCAATCTGTTCAGAAGGATACAAACGGAAGGAATTCTCCCAAATTCCTTCTATGAAGCCAGCATCACCCTAATACCAAAACCAGGAAAAGATACAACCAAAAAAGAAAGCTATAGACCCATCTCATTAATGAACATAGATGCAAAAATTCTCAACAAAATACCTGCAAATCACATACAGACCCACATCAAAAAGATTATCCATCATGACCAAGTTGGATTCATACCAGAGGTGCAGAGATGGTTCAACATATGTAAATCAATAAATATCATAAAAGACATAAATGGACTGAAAGACAAAAACCACAGGATCATCTCAATTGATGCAGAAAAAGCCTTTGACAAGATCCAGCATCCCTTCATGTTCAAAGTCCTAGAGGGAATCAGACTGAAGGGAACATTCCTCAACATGATCAAAGCCATATATAGCAAACCCCCTGCTAACATCATCCTAAATGGAGAAAATTGGAACCATTTCCCTTAAAAGTAGGAACCTGGCAAGGCTGCCCCTATCACCACTCCTCTTTAACATAGTGCTTAAGGGGCTGGAGAGATAGCCTAGCTCTTGCAGAGGACCCAGGTTTGATCCCCAGCACCCCCGTGGCGGCTGAGAGCCGTCTGTGGCTCCAATTCCAGGAGAACTCCAGTTCCAGGGGAATCCAACACCCTCTTCTGACCTCCACGGCATTGCACGACACAGGTGCACAACCTACATGCAGACATTACATTCATACACATACAAAAATAAATTAAATTAATAAAAAAGTTATTAAAAAAACAGTGCTTGAAATGCTTGCTAGGGCAATAAGACAAGAAAAGGAAATTAAAGGAGTAGTAATTGGAAAAGAGGAAGTTAAGCTATCCCTTTTTGCAGATGATATGATAGTTTACCTAAGGGATACTAAAAACTCCACCAGAAAACTTCTAGAAAAGATTAAGAGTTTTGGTAAAGTGGTGGGATACAAAATTAACCTGGAAAAATCAGTAGCCTTTCTTTACAACAACAATAAACAAGTGAAGAAGAATATAAGACCTTCCCACTCAGAATAGCCTCAAAAATAATAAAATACCGGGGAACAAAGATACCAAAGATCTCTACAACAAAAATTTTAAACCCCTGAAGGAGATTGAAAATGACATCAAAAGAGGGAAAAACCTCCCATGCTCATGGATTGGGAAAATTAACATTGTAAAAATGTCCATTCTATCCAAACTCTTATATAGATTTAACACAATCCCAATTAAAATCCCTAAGAGTTTCTTCACAGGCTTGGAGGGAAAAAAAGTCCTCAATTTCATTTGGAAAAACAAGAGACCCCGAATAGCCAAAACAACCCTGAGTGAAAAGAGCAATACAGGGGGGATCTCTATACCAGACTTCAAACTATACTACAGGGCTATAGTCATAAAAACATCTTTGTACTGGCACAAAAACAGACCTGTAGACCACTGGAACAAAACTGAAGATACAAACTTGAGCACATACAATTTCAGCTAACTCATATTTGACAAGGGGGCCAAGAAGACACAATGGAGGAAAGACAGCATCTTCAGCAAGTGGTGTTGGCAAAACTGGATCACCACTTGTAGAAGAATGAAATTAAACCCCTATCTCTCACCCTGTACAAAAGTCAACTCCAGATGGATTAAAGACCTCAACGTGAAACCCCAAACTCTGAAGGTGATAGAAGAAAAAGTTGGCAGCAGACTACAAGACATAGGCGTAGGAAAAGACTTCCTAAATCAGACAGCAGCTGCACAAGAATTAAGGTCGACAATTGACAAATGGGACCTCATCAAACTCAAAAGCTTCTGTACATCAAAAGAAACAATCAAGGAAGTGAAGAGAAATCCCACAGAGTGGGAGGAAACCTTCACTGCAGATACATCTGACAAAGCATTGATTTCCAGAATATATAAACTACTCAAAAAACAAAGAAGAAAAAAATGACCTACTCAACAAGATGGAGCAAAGAACGTGAACAGAGACTTCAAAGTGAGGAATTTAGAGATGTCTGAGAACATCTTAAAAAATGTTCAATATGTAATAATTAACGGAAATGCAAGTTAAAACCACTTTAAGATATGCATCTTACTCCACTAAACTGGCAGGATCAAGAAAACAAATGATACCAAGTGCTAGAGAGGTTGTGGGGAAAGCAGAACACTCATCCACTGCTGGTGGGAATGTAAACTGGCACAGCCACTATAGAAAGCAGTGTAGAGAACACTGGAAGACTGAGAATGAACTTGCCACCTGACCCAGCCATACCACTCCTGGGTATGTACCCACAAGACTCATCTTACCACAGAGATACAGGCACAGCCATGTTTACTGCAGCTTTCTTCACAATAGCAAGGACCTGGAACCAACCCAAATGCCCCTCAACTGACGAGTGGATAGAGAAAATGTGGTACATCTACACAATGGAGTTTTATGCAGCAGTAAAGAAAGATGACATCATGAACTTTGCAGGTAAATGGATGTAACTTGAAGCCATTATGCTAAGTGAAGTAACACAGTCCCAGAAAAACAAGCGGGGAATGGTCTCCCTCATTTGTGGATGCTAACACCAAATCCCCAGATGAAAGGCAAGCTGAGCACCATTATTGTTATATTTCTGTTTATCTGAAAGCAACTATGTTGTTATAGTGTAAATCTCTTAACAGGCTCTAGAATTGATCCACCACTTACTTTCAGACTCTGCAATTACTGTATTAGTGGAAAGTATGTATGCATATTTTAGAGTAATATAAAATTAAAGGAGGAAAATATGAATTCCTAAACATAAAAAAAAAAACAGACCGCGAGAAAGATGTAGGATAGTTATGGCAGAGTGCATGAAAGGGGAATATGTCTAAACTGAACCAAGTAATGCTGTCTGAAATATACAAAACATTAATAAAAGCATTATAAAAAATAAATATTTTAAAATACTTTTAAAAATAAAAGAATTTATAGACTGTAAGTTGTCTCCATGTGACACTATCAGAAGAGTCATAATAAAAAATAAAATAAAATAAAAACACTATTCCAAAAAGAGAAAAAGGAAGAGCTTCTAAAATTCACCAAGGGAGTGATGAATGAAATAGCTTCAACCACAGAGAAAACGATGGATGACACACCAAAAACAAGCCAAGCCCAGCTCCAGACCCTGACTCTACTGAAGGGGAGAGACAGTAAGAAGCTCATACAACAGGTAAGCCAGGTAGCTCTGGTGAGAAGAGACTGACACTCCTAAACTCAGAAACAGGTCCACTCCTTACAAGCCTCAAATCCAATTGTAGGTTTTGATTAGACAGCAAATGAGCCTGGAAGAAAAATGAATCCCATTCTAACACTCTTGACTTTCACTCGGCTGAGGAAGACAAAGGCTCAAGCACCATCTTAAAAGGGAATCTGGGAGACCTCCCAAGACCACCTGAAGCACAGCTCTCTTCACAATAGCAAGGAGCTGGAACCAACCCAAATGCCCCTCAACTGATGAGTGGATAGAGAAAATGTGGTACATCTACACAATGGAGTTCTATGCAGCAGTAAAGAAAGATGACATCATGAGCTTTGCAGGAAAATGGCTGGAGCTAGAAGACATCATGCTGAGTGAAGTAACACAGTCCCAGAAAAACAAATGTCACTGCCCCTTGAGCAATTGTGGGAGTGATCATATTGGAAACAACAACAACAAAAGGATGCATCAAGAAACTTGAATGAACAGTGAACTTCTGCTCCAAACGTCAACTTCCACATGGAATATCGAAGAAGACTAGAAAGAATGAAAAAGCATGTTTGTGGCGATACGATGAGCTCTGGGGTGGGGTTGGGGCATAAGGGTGGGGAAACAGGGTCTAGATTTGATAATCTTGTATCAAAAATATATTAGCCCGGCGTGGTGGGCGCACGCCTTCTACCTCAGCTATTGGGCGGCAGAGCAGGTCAGATCCTTTGGTGAGTGTCAAGGCCAGCCTGGTCTACAAATGAGTTTCCAGACAGCTGTGGCTACAGAGAGACGCCGTCTCACAAAACGACAAAAAAGAAAAAAAAAAAAAAATATATATTATATAGTAGATATATGATATTACATAATATATAGATAGAAATTAAAAAATGTAAAAGAAAAAATAAAGAGGGAATCTATTTATAACTGAGCTAACCTGGGGACCCAAAAACAAGGATCAGTCTCAAATCAAGAAGCCTGAATTTAACCAGCCACAACCTAGTGTGAGACAGCCATATGAGGCAGTTGAGGAGAACAGGAATGCTTGACAGCAATAGTCCAAAAAGGATACACAGCAAGAGGCTCGGCTCAGGCACTGAAGTACAGAGGCTCATCAACTGAGAATGACTCTGAAATTAGCTCAGAGCCTGAGGTAAACTGGTAGATTAACTTCTGGAGCCAACCATTTGCTCACTGCCATAGCCTGAGAACTCTAAACACTCAGTGTCCTCCCTGGCATCCACAGAAGAATCTCTCCAGCAGGGCAAGGTCTGGGAAGTAGAAGGTGGGTCCTGTACTCATACAGATCTCAATCATGTGGTTACTTTCCTCATTCCCAACATTCCTGGGAGATACCTGCCAGCTAGAACATGAGCCACCCCATGGGCTATGACTGGAAAAGTCTCACAAAAGCTGGGAGAACCTGTTCAGGAGACAGGAGGACTGTTGAGAGTTCAAACAACAGTGATAAAAGAATATTAATGGGCTGAGATAGGCTCAGCAGTTAAGGGCATTGGTGATCTTGCAGGGGACCTGGGTTTTGTTCCCAGCACCCACATGATGACTAAATAATCATCAGTAACTCCAGTTTCAAGGAATCCACTGCCCTCTTCTGGCCTCTATGGGCACTGCATGCATGTGGTACACATACATACCTACAGGCAAAACATTCATACACATAAAATAAAAATAAAATTTTAAAGAATTTTAACACCTAGTTTATCTGTTATTTGGTTTTTTGTTGTTGTTGTTGTTGTTTGTTTTGTTGTCTTTTTGAGACAGGGTCTCCCCATAGTCCTAGCTGGCCTGGAACTCACTATGTGGACCAGGCTGGCCTTGAACTCAGAGAGATCTGCCTTCCTTTATTTCTTAAATGGGAATAAAGGTGTGTGCTATCACACTGGACTTAATGCCTAGTTCATGAATTATACGTATTTAAAATCACTCCAAAATATGTAACTAAATTCTGAGAAGGACATATATGCTAAGATGAAAATGGGATATTTTCACCTATATTTCTCTGTTTTTACATTTTCAAAAATACTCATGTACTTTTTTTTTTTTTTTTTTTTTTTTTTTTGACACAGGGGCTCCCTGCAACCTCAGCTGTCCTGAAACTCTATGTAAACCAGGCTGGCCTTGAACTCAGAGATCCAATTGCCTCTGCCTCCCAATTGCTAGGATTAAAGGGGTATGCCACCTAGCCCAGCACGTATTACTTTTTAAACACCATTTTAATGTGTATGACTACATTGCCTACATGAGTTTAAGTGTATCCATGTCCTGCTATGCCCACAGAGGTCAGGTCCCCTGGAACTGGAGTTAGAGACATTTGATAGCCACCAAGCCCAGCATGTATTACTTTTTAAATACCATTTTAATGTGTATGACTACATTGCCTACATGAGTTTAAGTGTATCCATTTCCTGCTATGCCCACAGAGGTCAGAAGAGGGTGTCAGGTCTCCTGGAACCGGAGTTAGAGACATTTGTTAGCCACCAAGTGGGTGCTGGGAACCGAACCCAGATCCTCCCAGGTCCTCTGCAAGAGCAATCAGTGCTGGAGAGATGGCTCAGAACTCATTATGTAAACAAGGCTGGCCTTGAACTCACAGAGCTATCCCCCCAACCCCCACCCCCCCTACCCCTGCCAAGTGTTGGGATTAAAGGCGTGCACCACCATGCCAGGCATATATTACTGTTATAAGCAACAAAAACTATAAAAGAATCTCCATTTGGGGAAAAGTTTCCTGTAATAAGAACAATTAAGTTCTATTATTCTTTTTTTTTTTTTTGGTCTTTTTGAGACAGGGTCTCCCTGTAGTCCCAGCTGTCCTGGAACTCACTCTGTAGACCAAGCTGGCCTTGAACTCACAAAGATCCGCCTGCCTCTGCCTCCCAAGTGCTAGAATTAAAGGTGTGCGCATTAAAGATATACTGTTGGGGCTGGAGAGATGGCCTAGTGTTTAAGAGCGATGACTGCTCTTGTGGAGGACCCAGGTTCGATCCCCAGCACCCACATGGCAGCTGAGAACCGTCTTTAACTCTAGTTCCAGGGGAATCTGACACCCTCTTCTGACCTCCACGGCATTGCACGACATGGGTGCACAAGCATACATGCAGACAGTACATTCATACACATACAAAAATAAATAAAATTAAAAAAAAAAAAAAAAAGGTGGGCATGGTGACTCACACCTTTAATCCTAGTACTTGGGAGGCAGAAGCAGGCTGATCTTTGTGAGTTCAAGGCCAGCCTGGTCTACAGAGTGAGTTCCAGGACAGCTGGGGCTACAGGGAGACCCTGTCTCGACCAAAAGAAAAAGAGAAGCTACAAAAAAAAAGATAAAAGATTTACTGTTTTCTAAAAAGTATCATGGTATTATTTTATTTTTTTTTTTTTTTTGGTCTTTTTGAGACAGGTATCTCCCTGTAGCCTCCCCAGCTGTCCTGGAATTTTTTTTTTTTTTTTTTGTAGACCAGGCTGGCCGTAACTCACAAAGATCTGCCTACCTTCTGCCTCCCATTGTTAGGATTAAAGGCGTGCATCGTACCATTGCCTGGCTATTTTTTAATTTTTTATTTTTTATTTTTTATGTGTATGTAAGTGTACTGTACTGTCTTGCATGTAGGTTTTGTGCACCTGTGTCTTGCAATAGCAATGCTCGCGGATGTCAGAAGAAGGGTGTCGTAATGCCAAATGTATCATGATGTTTAAGATAGAAACAAGAGTTCTTTTATTCCTTCCATTAATTATAGTTCATTACAAAACATGCAAGGTAGTCCTTTCAAACATAAATAATACTATGTTATTTTTACATGACCACCTGGTGGAGGGATCAATCATCGACTATACAGTCCTGTTCCCAAAGGGGAGGTGACTAGGGACCCCGGTGTCAGAAGTTGCTCTCTGACCAGATCAGATCACCTTATCATAGCTTGAATGCTTCGCCTCTTTCATGGCTACTCAATAAGAACTCTGGTGGTCCCACAGGGATTTCCTCTCCCTTTTTGTTTCCTTCCTCTGTGCCTTCTGGCGCCCCTACTTACAACATACAGCAAACCCAAATTCTATTTTATCTCCACACTTGTTCACAAAAAAGCCCCCTCACCTAAATAAAAACAGCTCAAGAATGGCTTATGGCCAAAGCAAAACATAAATTCATCCCCTGACTTATCCACCAAAACTCCTTCCCTACGAACTACAAGGTTTATCTGGTCGTTAGCGTCTCACTAACTACTGCTCATTCTTTCACGCACATTGGGGCCATGGCATGGTGGCCCCTGCCTCTCAGCCCCGCCCATGGGCTGCCGCGCAAGGGCGGCTCGCTCCTGAATTCAAGGACAGGCCTGGTCCACAAGTGAGTGCCAGGACAGCTGAGGATCTTGGTAGGGAGCAACCCTGTATCAAAAAGAACAAAATAAAAACCATAAAAAAAAGAAAAAAACAAGAGAATATTTTGTTATATGCACCTAGGCTGGGGGGTACAACCGTTCAGTGCCGATGATTATGCCTTTAGGCTACCACATGGCCTCTGATTTTCACAAAAAACAAAATTTGATAAGGAAAAAAAAAAGAGAAAAAAAGAGAAAAGGGAGAGAATCCATAGCAAACGGAGAAAAAAAAATTCCAACAATCATGCCAAAATTCCATCTTTAACTGTTTATCATCATACAGTGTTTTAGACACATAATCACTGGTTATATCATAAATACTAAACCTGAAAGATAAGGTGTAGAAAGTAAATTATATAGAGTTCTATACTAAGCATAATTAAGACTGTAAGAGAATGTTTGCTTAAATAGTTTGGGCAATATAAGCAAGATTTTTTTTTCAGTCAGAGGCTGCATAAAAAAAACAAATAAGAAAATAATACCTGTGTTCAGTAACTTTTGCTACGATTCAGATTAGGTTTTAATGGAAACATTCATCTTTGGTGAACTTGGCCTACTCAGATTTAACGTAAAAAGGCCAAAAACTTGGATGCNAGGGAGACCCTGTCTCAAAAAGACAAAAAAAAAAAAAAAAAGAAAAAAAAGGAGAATAATTTTGTAATATGCACCTAGGGCTGGGGGTACACTTCAGTGACAGATGATTTGCTTAGCTACCACATGGCTCTGATTTCAATCCATAGCACTGAGGAAAAAAAATCCAACCAATGCTTGCCTATAAAATTCATCTTTAACTGTTATCATCACCATTGTTTTAGACACATAATCACTGGTTATATCATAAATACTAAACCTGAAAGATAAGGTGTAGAAAGTAAATTATATAGAGTTCTATACTAAGCATAATTAAGACTGTAAGAGAATGTTTGCTTAAATAGTTTGGGCAATATAAGCAAGATTTTTTTTTCAGTCAGAGGCTGCATACCTGTTTCAGTAACTTTGCTACTAATCAGATAGTTTTAGGACATCTTTGGAACTGTGCCATACTCAGATTAACTTAAAGGCCAAAAACTTGTATCACAAATTGTAACTTGAATCTCTATTATACCTCAAACCACTACATAGTATATTAAATTCCCCAAATCACTCCTTCTAGCTGTCCATCTTCTCAATTAGTTCATAAGAAGGCTAGAAAGAGAAAACATTTGAGTCAGTGTGGCTGAGCTTATCTCGAGCAAAGAGTAGAGACTTTAAGATAAAAATATTCAGGGCTGGAGAGATGGCTTAGCGGTTAGGAGCACCACCGACTGCTCTTGCAGAGGACCTGGGTTCAATTCCCAGCACCCACAGGGCGGCTAAGAACCATCTTTAAGCTGGATATGATGGCACACACCTTTAATCCTAGCACTTGAGAGGCAGAGCCAGGTGGATCTCTGTGAGTTCAAGGTCAGCCTGGTCTACAGAGTGAGTTCCAGGACAGCTGGGGCTACAGGAAGACCCTGTCTCAAAAAAAAAAAAAGTAAAAAAAACATTCAAAGACTTCCTCTTAATTGCTTAGTAACAGAGGACCAAAGCCAACTAACTGACTACCTAATTTTTTTATAAGAATATTCATTATGGTTCACTCTCTAAAAAGAAATTCTTTTCCTTATACATAATCTTATTCAAACATAGATCTCACACAAACTTTCAAATTTAAAAAGATAATAAAAGAAAAGGAAAGCCACTCTTCATTCTTTTTTTCACTGGTGATAGAAATACTCGATTCAAATGGAGTTAAGATCTGTTGATAATTTACCAAGAACTTCCTTAGCTTTTTAAACAGAAAATACTCTTTTTTTTTTTTTTTTGGTCTTTTCGAGACAGGGTCTCCCTGTAGCCCCAGCTGTCCTGGAACTCACTTTGTAGACCAGGCTGGCCTTGAACTCACAAAGATCCACCTGCCTCTGCCTCCCAAGTGCTAGGATTAAAGGCGTGCGCCACCACGCCCGGCTGAAAATACTCTTGCCGATAATCTAAGTATACTGTCTTTCAAATAGAAGAGGAAAGTAATTTACAATGGAGAGGAGAATTGAAAGATAATTTTTACTTTTATCTCAAATATTCATTTAATGATAAGCAATCCTTGACTTGTGTAACTTTAACTTCCAATAACTCACATTTGCACTTTAGCCAATTAAACTGCATCTCTAGGATATTGTTCACAATAACAGGTGCTACCCATTTGTGCTGAGTAAAATCAGATTAGTCTTAATAGGCATTCTTCTAATGAAATGGAATAAAAATGGAAATCATCCAAAGTGCAACAGAATGAACTTTATAGATCTGGTTTCATTATATTAATGTTGGTTTGTAATGACACAGCATAAAAGGTGGTGGTGGCACAGGGCCTAGCACTAAGCCCTAAGCAGACATCCATTTCAAGAGCCAGCCCCGCCCCCCCCATTCTCTGCAGTGTTCATACAAACCTGCTCTAGAGGCACTCTCTTTCCCTCAAGGCTTTCAGTTCAAAACCAACACAAGCAAAGGCTCCCCCTGGAGTGAACCAGGGCCAGAGAGGCCAATTTTAGGGACAGAGGAAGGAACAGCTCCAAGTGGAGCAAACTGAAGACAAAGGAGATAAAAATAGGAACTGGAAAAAGGGAGACTATCTCATGACCATAAAGCAGGAAAACTATATTTTCATAGTCTTCAAAGGCAACTCTGAAGAAAAGGAGTTCCAAAAATACTCCAAATAATGGCAGGTGTAAGAGAGAAGTGCAGATTGCCTGAGAGACCACACAGGTAAGCAGAATCAGCTTGGTGTATTTGTGATGTCAATTACTTTGATCTTTAAAAAGTTTCATTATGTTTCCTTTTCACATTTTGTTAAGTCACTACACAAAAGGATATTATTCTAATATGATATTCTAATGTGATGTACTAATATACCTATTCTAATATATCTGTGATATTCTTTACATTACTCTAGTGAAGAATACCAACAGTTTGCTGTGCTTGAAGTAGCTTTAGGAATATACACACAAGATAAAGGGGTGTGGGGAACAAAACAGACAGCCCAGACAGCCCTGGGTTAGTCTCTCAGCGTCAGTAAGAGTTAGTTATCCTGAAAAGCCCCCATCAGAACTCTGCCTAAGCCAGGCGTGGTGGTGCACACCTTTAATCCTACCACTTGGGAGGCAGAGGCAGGCGGGTATCTGTAAGTTCAAGGACAGCCTGGTCTACAGAGCAAGTTCCAGGATAGCCAGAACACCTCTGCCTAAAGAATCACTTCTGAATTCCTTTATGCAAAAATAAAAAATAAAAAAATAAATTGGGGTGGAGTATGCTTTCTTCACATTCTGATTTTCTACAGTAAAAAGATAACAGTATTAAGAAAAAATATTTTAAAATTTCTCTCTAAGCATGTTTCATCCAAATACATGTTTCATAGAGGAAAAAAAATAGTTTAAAAGCTATTCACCTTGCACTCTTAAGAGGCAAGGGCAGGCAGATCTCTGTGAGTTCAAGGCCAGCCTGGTCTACATAGCAAGTTCCGGGCCAGCTGGGGCTACAATAGGGAGACCCCTGTCTCAAAAAGAGCCCCCCAAAACCAAAAGGTATTCAATCTCTTGATCAGCGTGCTATCCAGTGCAGGCTGAGTAGTCCTTATTGGAAATGCATAGCACCAAAAGTGTTTCAGATTTTGGAAGGCTTTTTTGTTTCTGTTTTTTTTTTTTTTTTGAATATTGATAGACATTAATGATTGAGCATCACATATCCAAAATCTGATATCTGAAATGCTTCAAACTCCAAAACTTTTTTGAGTGATACACCCACAGAGTTCTGGATTTCAGAGCACTTGAGATTTCAGATTTCCTGACTTGGGGTGGTCTATCTGTACGTAAAAGAAAAATATATTAGGGGCTGGAGAGATGGCCTAGTGGTTAAAAGCACCGACTGCTCTTGCAGAGGACCCGGGTTCGATCCCCAGCACCCACATAGCAGCTGAGAACCATCTTTGGCTCCAGTTCCAGGGGAATCAGACACCCTCTTCTGACCTCCGCAGCATTGCACGACACGGGTGCACAGACCTACATGCAGACAGTACATTCATACACATAAAAAATAAAAAAATAAAAAGCATTAAACAAAAAAAAGAAAAATATATTAAAATAAGGTGCTATGGAGGGTTTTTGAGGGTTTCTGTGTTTTTTGGTTTTGGTTTTTAAGACAGGGTCTCACTATGTAGCTCTGCCTAATATAGAACTCAATGTCTAGACCAGACTAGCCTCTAATTCACAGTAATCAACCTGCCTCTGACTCCCAAGTGGTGGGATTAATGGCATGAACCACCTGGCCCAAAATTCTTTTCCTAACAACAAAAAAAGTAATCTATAATAAGTGCAAGGAATGCCTGTACATTCCAAATGTCTATTTTATAAAGTAAGTTGAGATGAAAATAAAGGAAGAAATCTTAGAATAAAAAAATATATTTAAATATACCTCTTCCTCCTCCCCCTGGAAGCAAAGGTGAGAGTCTGAGTGGGCCCTCCAACAAAGTTGGAGGGGAAAGAAAAGCTCTCGTTTCAGATGAAGGTCGACCCAACGGTGAGGGACCATATGGGGAATGCTCTGGAATAATTAAAACAGAATATTTAAATTCATAGTGTCAGTTAGCTGTACTATATAATCAGAATTCCATTTCAACAACTGCCATCAGGCTACCCTTCTGTCAAGATTAATCTGTGCCCTAAACACAAAATACACCTTTGGTTTTAATAGCACGGGATTAAATGCAGAACCTGGTATTTTAAAATCTTGTCAATCAGTTAGACAGTCAAATTAGTTTTTTGGTAAGTAATACACATGAATAACCACACAGGTTAGGCAAGGATTCTGGTGGTATTTAGGCGTTATAAAAGTATTTGGGGACCACAGTAAGAGTTTGGCTTTTGTTGTTATTGGTTGTTGTTGCTATTGCTGTTGCTGCTGTTGTTTGCTATTGTTGTTCTCTCTAACTTGTATTGCTTCAATATATATACATATTCACAATGCTATTCTATTTAAGTATTTCTCATTCTTTCTCCCAAAAATTAGCTAATGGTACCTTTTCTTAAAAGCACTCCTCCCAAGTGCTAGGATTAAAGGCGTGCGCCACCACGCCCAGCTAATGGTAACTTTTCTTAAAAGCACCAGGCTTTTCAGGCAGTTCATCATACTAAATATATATTGTATGTGACATTTCACTGAGAAAGGGAGATAGCAATAATTTCCAATAGTGATAAGAAAATAGAACCCATAAAGTTAAGCGTTTCAAATAGAACCCTAGCTCCAAAATCTAAAATGCTATTAAATGAAATTAACTTACACTTACTTATATTAGTGTACTAGTATATAGTACTATAGTAAATATGGTAATAGTGTAATATAGTTTATATTAACTATATATGCAATATATGGGCTATATAATATGTATTTTAAATAAAGAGTTAAAAAACAAAAGACTACCTCTGCCAAATGCTGTACTTGGAACATCAAGTGCATAAGGATCTTTTTCTAAAAGTTCAAATTTAAACTCTGTTTCAGTTAATCTGCAAATAAAGAACAAACATCTCAAAGTTATTGGTCTAGGAGAAACATTTCAAGCAAATGCCATTGCCCAAACAGCTCTGCTCACAATTTCAGTATCTGCATGAGAGAAAACATCTCAAATTATCCTGACCAAAGGTCTTTCTATATTTCCCACTCATATTAGGGGCAACTAACATCTGGCTGGGATACTGATATTTTGCTAATGTTTAGAATTGTTTAGTTTCTTCTTCAAACTAGACTACAATGAATACTAGATCACAGAATCCAAATTTTTGAAGCAGAAAAGTCCTCCAAGATGAGAACTAATACAAATCTATCATTCTGTAACTAAGGGACGTGAATCTGGGGGGCTTAAGTGACTTGTTCTAAATGAAAATACCAGGATTAAAACACGGATTCCTGGGCTGGAGAGATAGCCTAGCGGTTAAGAGCGCCGACCGCTCTTACAGAGGACCCAGGTTCGATCCCCAGCACCCACATGGCGGCTGAGAACCGTCTGAAACTCCAATTCCAGGAGAACTCCAGTTCCAGGGGAATCCGACACCCTCTTCTGACCTCCGCGGCATTGCATGACACGGGTGCACAAACCTGCATGCAGACAGTACATTCATACACATACAGAAATAAATAAAATTTAAAAAAATTAAAAAAAAAAAAAAAAAAACATGGATTCCTGGCTCTGAGTTAGGTTCACTTTCCATTGTAAAGTGACTCAGTCAGAACATAAAATTGGAAATCCTATAAGCTTATATAACTATTTTATTATTAAACTTCTTTTTTTTTTTATTTTTTAAACTTCTTATCTTTAAAAATGTCACATTATAAACAAATGTTAATTCTCTTTCCCACCATCAAAACTGAAATAAAACATTTAACTCTAACTTTTGAGAGAAGAAAGGACAGGAAGAAGGATGAAACCAGTTTTTAATAATGCTAACAAGACAGGTTGACAAGCAGTTACAATGCTGTAGATGACAGCTACCATCCTCATAGTAAACCACTACTCATCCCTTTTACTGTACACTTTTACTCTTCCTTTTTGCAACCCAATACAACAAACCAGGGGTGAGATAATAAACATTTAAACTTCTAGTTAACCAGGAAGAAATACTAATAATCTAAGCATTACTATGTCAAGAGAGATTCAGCCTTCCTTTTTCCTTTCCTTTTGACTTCCCTCTACCTACACTGTTTATTTTCTTTTGTTTTGCCTTTTTGAGACACGGTCTCCCTGCAGCCCCAGCTGCATGGAGCTCACTATGCAGAGATCTGCCTGGCCCGGCCTACAGTAGTGTGTTTGGATTAAACACATACACTACTTGGCCTAATTGGTTTTTCTTTTTTTGGTCTTTTTGAGACAGGGTCTCCCTGTAGCCCCAGCTGTCTGTCCTGGGACTCACTATGTAGGCCAGCCTGGCCTCAAACTCACAGAGATTCTCCTGCCTCTGCCTTCTGAGTGCTGGAATTAAAGGCATATACCACCACGCCTAGCAAGATATTTATTTATTTATTTTTTGGTCTTTTTGAGACAGAGTCTCTTTATAGCTCCAGCTGTCCTGGAACTCACTATGTAGACCAGGCTGGACTTGAACTCACAGAAATCTGCCTGCCTCTACCTCCCCAGTGCCGGGATTACATGCGTGTACCACCACGCCCAGCTTTGTTGTTGCTGTTGTTATTATTGTTGTTGTTGGCCTAAATTTTTTTTTAAGTTACATTTTTACAGAAGAATCCATGAAAGCTTCCTTAACGTGTCATTTCAGTGGCTTAAAAAATTATTTCAAACAAAAACAAAGTAAAAATTCACACCTAGTAAAACTTACTAGAAATTTTATGACAAGTTATGCTTGATTCACTATAAAATTGTTTTTTATCTTTACAAAAGAATTACATAATTAATTTTAAGCTTTCCCATTCAGTAAGTGTTCCTCTGAAGATTCTTACTTTTGTCTGTTGTGAGCATTTTCTTTCCTTAAATCATTGAGGTTTCTTTCAAAAGTCCGAGCTGCCAACTTAAAACAAAACATTTTAAATATATATTTATACAAATTTAAATGAAAGAGCAGCATAAATGTCACAATGATGGCATATAAATATCATAATCAATATTCTATTTCAGTAGATTCAATGCAAAACGTTTTGAATTTAGGGAATTATTCAAAAAGGGAGTGTTTCAGGCCAACAGGAGCCCAAGGCTAGAGTTTAATTCTAACTTGTTAATGAGTGTTGCTATTTAGATGCAAATTAGGGCCTCAAATCATTTGGTGATGTAAACATCAAACAACCTCCTAGAACTATACAGAAAGGCAAGCTTGGGGCAATGGCAAGGGAGACCGCCATCATTATACGATGCAGCATTGCTAATGCAACAAGGCCATCATCTCTAGGAATGAATCATCATAATTCTAGGAACATACAAAGTTCTAAAATAGTTTCTGGAATGCCAATACAGTCCTTTTTTGTTTGTTGTTGTTGTTATTATTATTATTATTTTGTCTTTTTGAGACAGGGTCTCACTTTTAGTCCCAGCTAGCCTGGAGCTCTCTGTGTAAACCAGGCTGGCCTTGAACTCACAGAGATCCGCCTGCCTCTGCCTCCCAAGTCCTAGGATTAAAGGCGTGCGCCACCATGCCCGGCAATGTTTATTATTTTTATTCTGTGTGTATTGCCTGCATATATGTAAGTACACACATACTTACATATCCCCTAGAACTGGAGTTACAGGTAGTTGTTAGCCACCGTTAGGGTGCTGGGAATTGAACCCAGGTCCTGTGCAAAAGCAGTCAGTGCTCTTAAACACTGAGCTATCTCTCCGGCCCCAAAGTCCTGTTTTTAATAACTGAATACAACCAATTCATACAGCACATCTCTGAAGTACAGAACAATGTACAAACAGTATTTAAGTATTTTTACATTTAAATGTATGTATTTAAGTATGTCTCACAATACAGCTCCAAGATGGCCTCAAAATCACAACCCTCCTGGCTTTGCCTCTTTTATTAAAATAGTAAAATAATCTGGTTCTTACATGTTTTGTTTTTAGAAAACATTTGTATGTGTTATTGCGTGTGTTTTATGATGAAGGGGGTTGGTGGTGCCTGTGTCGATGAGTGTCTGTGGAGGTCAGGGGGTAACTTTGTGGGGGTCAGTTTTCTCTTTCCCCCATTGTAGGTTCAGGGATTTGAACTCAGGTCACTAGGGTTGTGGTGCAGGCATCTTTAGCCTGGCTGAGCCTCTCGCTGGCCCAAGTTTTCTATTCTTCATTGTAGTTGCTTATACTTGGTACAATACTGTAATAAAAATTCCATAAGGGAGAGATTGATTTTAGTTTTGTTGAAAAAACTGCGACCTAAAGGGAATGCTTTGTATACTACAGTTTTCAGGTACGTTAATATTATGTTTATTTTACAGATTTATTTTATTTTATGTGTCTATGTGTGGGGCTGAGTATATATAGTGCACATTTATGCAGGTGACCAGAGGGCCAGAAGAAGGGTGTTGACCCTCTGGAACTGTGATTGGCAGGTGGTTATGAGTCACCCAGATGTGGTGGGCAGACCAAACTTGGTCCTTTGGAAATGATTAACATAAAAATTTTTCTTATATTTATTTTTTTATAAAAAATCTTTATTTTTTAATTCTTGAGTGTAATTGTTTCCATGTAGGTAGTGCACCATTGTAGGTACAATCTTGAGGAGTTTGTGGAGGAGGGCATTGGTTTGAAGAGTTATAGATGGTTTTGCTGCCATGTGGGTGGCTTGGGAATCTGACACCAGGTCTTCTGAAAGAGCAACCAATGCTCTTAACTACTGAACCTTTGCTTCAGCCCCATAAGATTCTTTTTGATACTATTAAAAAATATAGTTTAAGCTATGGTTTCTGTGAGTATCACTTTTATAGTTCTTTGGCTAATGTCATTCTAATATGTGGCTCACTTTTAAGTGACAAGCAAATTTGAAATTTTAATAACTCTAATTTGTAAAGAGTTATTAAAAAAATGACAAGCTAGCCTTTGTATAAGCTTCTCTTTTTATATTTGGCCATCTAATGTTTCATATTTGCTGCATCCAACATTGTAGAGTCCACTAGGAAAAATATAAAAGGCATATGTTTTAGCTTTTGTTAATAATTACATTGGGAATAGTCAAAGGCATTTCTATTTATGATAACCCTAAGGTGGCTATAGCCACGGCACAGCCGTATCTAGCATTCAAGAGGCAAAGCCAGAGACTCGGGGCGTGGTGGCGCACGCCTTTTAATCCAGCACTCGGAGCAGAGGGCAGGCGGATCTTTGTGAGTTCACAGGCAAGCCGGTCTGACAGAGTGAGTTCCCAGGACAGCTGGGGCTACATGGAGACCCTGTCTCAAAAAGACAAAAAAAAAAAAAAAAAAAAAANCCCTGTAGCCCCAGCTGTCCTGGAACTCACTCTGTAGACCAGGCTGGCCTTGAACTCACAAAGATCCGCCTGCCTCTGCCTCCCGAGTGCTAGGATTAAAGGCGTGCGCCACCACGCCCGGCTTCTGGCTTTGCCTCTTGAATGCTAATAGGTGTGCAGTGCTATAGCCACCTTAGGGTTATAATAAATAGAAATGCATTTGATATTCCCAAGTAATTATTAACAAAAGCTAAACATATGCCTTTTATATTTTTCCTAGTGGACTCTACAATTTGGATGCAGCAATATATGAAACATTAGATGGCCAAATATAAAAAGAGAAGCTTATACAAAGGCTAGCTTGTCATTTTTTTAATAACTCTTTACAAATTAGAGTTATTAAAATTTCAAATTTGCTTTCACTTAAAATTGTGAGCCACATATTAGAACTGACTTTAGCCAAAGAATAAATTATGTGACTACTCACAGAAACCATAGCTTAAATATATTTTAATAGTATCAAAAAAGATCTTATGGGGCTGAAGAAATGGTTCAGTAGTTAAGAGCATTGGTTGCTCTTTCAGAAGACCTGGGTTCAGTTCCCAGCACCCACATGGCAGCTAACAACCATCTATAACTTCAGTTCAAGGGAAGCCAATGCCCTCCTCTAACCTCTGCAAGCATTGTACCACATGGGTGCACTTACCTACATGGAAACAATACACTCAAGCACATAAAAAATAAAGTATTTTTTTATAAAAAATAAAATATAAGAAAAAATATTTTATGTGTAAATCATTTTCCAAAGGACCCAAGTTTGGTCTGCCACACCCACACTGGGTGACTCATAACCACCTGTAACTCCAGTTCCAGAGGTGCCAACACCCTTCTTCTGGCCTCCTCTGTCACCTGCATATACATGTGCACATATATATACTCAGCCCACACATAGACACATAAAATAAAATAAATCTGTAAAAAATAAACTATATTAAGTACTGAAAACTTGTAGTATACAAAGCATTCTCTTAGGTGCAGTTTTTAAAAACTAAAATCAATCTCTCCCTTATGGAATTTAATTATTACAGTAATACCAAGTATAAGCAACTACAATGAAGAATAGAAAACTTGGGCCAGCGAGATGGCTCAGCAGGTAAAGATGCCTGCACCCAACCCTAGTGACCTGAGTTCAATCCCTGAAACCTATGCAAGGGTGGAAGGAGAAAACTGACCCCACAAAGTTACCCCTCTGACCTCCACAGACACATCATGACACAGGCACCACCAACCCCCTTCATCATATAAACACACGCAATAACACATACAAATGTTTTCTAAAACAAAAGCATGTAAGAAACAGATTATTTTACTATGTCAATATAATTTTACATCCAAATGCATTCATAAGAAAAGTACAAAGACGTTGATATTGATACTTTTTAGTACTTTCCTACATAGTCTAAGCTTTTAACATGGGAAAGTCAATAGAAAGTGATATTTTTAAAACACTATCTGAAAAAAAAAACACTATCTGTATTTTAAACTAAAGATTAGTAATGTATCTTCTAAAAGGAATTTGACAGAAGAGTTTAAAGGAATTAAAAACTTACCCAATTATCATGTGCTTTTTTCTCATGGGAAATAATCTGAAAAAAAAGTTATTAAAATACTAACAATTATTTTTCCTAAGTAAAAACATTCATATCACTAATATTTAATATACAACCATAACTCAAACTACTACAAGCATCTCAAAAGAGTCAGTAAAAAACATTCTGAAAGCATATTTTCATGTGTACATAGATCGACTTTACTGCACTTCTAAAATAAAAATTAAATGTATTTTTTAATGTAATCTTTTTTAAATTTTTATTTATTTAATTATTTATTTTTTTAGTATTTTTGAGACAAGGTCTCCCTTTAGTCCCAGCTGGCCTGGAGCTCACTCTGTAGACCAGGCTGGCCGAGAATTCACAAACATCTGCCTGCCTCTGCCTCCCGAGTGCTGGTATGAAAGGCGTGCACCACCACACCCAGCTTAATGTATTCTTTTAATGCCAGCAAACTCTGACAATCCACTACAAGTGTTTCCAATTAACAGATAACTACTATCCTGACATGAGCCTGCAATGATGACAGACATTTATTTGGGTACCTTAACCCTCATCCCAAAGAAGCAAGAAATTTTCAAAATACTTTTTAACCTCAGAATCTTTGGCTGCCTAGAAATGTTCCACAACCTCATGTAACACCGCAAAAGAGACAGAAACTATATTCCTGCATTAATTCTAAAGAGTCAGAATTGTTGTAACTTACACACACACACACACACACACACACACACACACACACAGATGCACACATACCTGCCCTTGATAAGACTGAATCGTTTTCTCCAATTCTTCTTCAAGATCTTTGGCTCGCTTTCTGTAAGAAACAAGTAATTATTCCACTGTGGTAATATATAATAAGAAATGAGAGAACACTCTCTTCTTCAAAATATTTCAACACTCAGAGTATTCTATCTCATTAAAAAACTAACTCCATGATTCATCTTTGAGGGATTTGGACAGATATTAAAGTACAATTTTTCCTGACCTAATTTTAACCTAATTAAGCCTCTAGAGCAAAGGCATGCAAGGCTTTATACAATATAGTGGGGCTTTAAAAAAAAAAAAAAAAAAGAGGATCTCACCAGGCTGGCCTTGAGCTCACTATGTAGCCTAGGCTGGCCTCAAATTGACAATCTTCCTATCTCCTTATCCCAAGTGCTATGGTCCCAAGCATATGCCACCATGACTAGTTCTTGAGTTTTCATTATAAAGAAACACAATTCTGAAAGTTTAAATCAAATCTTTGTTTGACTTAATTAAGTCAAACACCTGCTACTGTGTTTTCAGATGCTCTCCCTACCCCAAGGAGAAAGCACACTTAGTACCTGTAGGTCTCCAGCTCTTCAGTAGCATGACTGATCTTCTCATCAACTTTGGAAAGCTTTTCCTCTTTTTCTAATCGGTAATTTTCTTCTACTGTCAACTTCCTAAAAAAAAAAAGTAGTTTCTTTTTTTTTTTTAATGTGTATGAGTGTACTATCTGCTTGTACGTTGGTGCACCCCTGTCATGCAATGCCATGGAGGTCAGAAAAGGGCATCAGATTCCCCTGGAACTGGAGTTAGAGACAGTTCTTAGCCGCCAAGTGGGTGTTGGGAATCGAACCCAGGTCCTCTGCAAGAGCAGTCAGTGCTCTTAACCGCTGAGCCATCTCTCCAGCACCTCAGCCTGCTTTCTTATATAACACAAGACCACATTCCCAGGGGTGGCACCACCCAAAGTGGGCTGGGCCCTCCCACATCACTCAACAATCAAGAAAATGCCCCACAGACATGTCCACAGGCCAGTCTAAAGGAGGAAATTCCCCAGTTGAGGCTCCCTCAACCCAGGTATGCCAACAAAAGCTATCCAGCACACTGTCTTTCCCTTTTGTCCTGCAAGAGCAGTCAGCACTCTTAACCGCTGAGCCATATCTCCAGCCCCAATTTCTTTCTTTCATACAATCACCTACATTTTTAAATGCATCAAAATTGATGCTTCCCACAATTTCCATAACACCAATGCAAACACCACATGTAAGAAAAAAAACTCTTGTGCAATTCTAATGATGTGAAACTTAGTGTTTAAAATTCAAGAATGTATTGTGCCCAATACAGTGCTACTAGTAGTCTAAAGAATTTTCTACATTAATTTATCACAGTTTTCCCAATAAATATATTACTAAAAACTATTAGGACTATACATCATTTATCAAGGCTTCCTGTAAATTAAGCAGTACATGTGCTAGATAAGAACTCAACATGGGCTGGAGAGATAGCCTAGCGGTTAAGAGCACCGACGCTCTTGCAGAGGACCCGGGTTCGATCCCCAGCACCCACATGGCGGCTGAGAACCGTCTGTAACTCCAATTCCAGGAGAACTCCAGTTCCAGGGGAATCCGAGACCCTCTTCTGACCTACGCGGCATTGCACAACACGGGTGCACAGACCTGCATGCAGACAGTACATTCATACACATACAAAAATAAATAATAAAAAATAAAAAATAAAAAAATAAAAAAATTAAAAAAAAAAAAAAGAACTCAACAAATACAACCTATTTTATTTATTTATTTATTTATTTTTGAGGCAGGGTCTCCCCCTGTAGCCCCAGCTGGCCTGGAACTCACTATGTAGACCAGGCTGGCCTTGAGCTCAGAGATCTGCCTGCCTCTGCCTCCGGAGGGCTAGGATTAAAAGCCTGTACCACCACACCAGGCTCAAACTACATATTTTTTAATTGGTGATTAAAATTACGGATTAGGCTTCCAGGAATCATAATTATAATAATAGGATAGCCAAAGTAAGTAACTCTAGTCTTAGTACAAATCCTTTTTACTACTCTTCTTATTCCTTTTACTAACAGTTAATTCGTTGAGCCATCATTGTGTGCCAGAAGCTATTCTTGGGCTTTTACATGTGTTAATTAACTACTCAACAGCTCTATAAGAAGGGGACTGTTATTATTTCTATTTTACTAACAAGAAAATGAAGCACAGACAAACCAAATACAGCCATGCAAATTTAACAACAGAGATTTTGTGCAAAATGCACCGTCGGGCAAATTCATCACTCTGTGGACATCAGAGTGTACTTACACAGAGATGGCTAAAGACATTAGTAGGTAACAAAGTCTCATGAGCTCATCATAATATTTGTGTCCATAGTTGACCAACATGTCATTAAGCAGCACATGACTATAATTGGACCACTACACAGAACCCACAAGTGACTCATTTATACCATGTTACCTATGTTGTTTCTCATAGTATCATTTACTGAATACCATAGGAAAACATATATGTAGTCTGAAATGGATATATCCTCTCCCTTATAAACTTGGGGAAGAATATTTCAAACTTCTGAAGTAAATCTAAAGGACACAAGTTGAAAAAAAAAATTTTAGGGGGGTCTTTTCAAGACAGTTTTTTCTGTTTTTTGTTTTTGTTTTTGTTTTTGTTTTGAGACATGGTCTCCCTATAGCCCCAGATAGCCTGGAACTCACTCTGTAGACCAGGCTGGCCTTGAACTCACAGAGATCCACCTGCCAGGACAGCTGGGGCTACAGGGAGACCCTGTCTCAAAAAAAAGACAAAAAAAATACATACAAGAAAAATACTTTATTTAAAATTAGCCAGTTTTTTAATATGCATCCCTCTCCACAAGAAATATTTAAAAGAACAACAACAGAAAGACTGCATCAGAAAATTGACTGAAATGGTGAACCAGGAGAGGTGGGAGGAGCGGGAGAGGGACACGGGTCTATATTAATGTATATTTAATTTAAAATTACATGGTATTTTAGTTAAAAAAAATAAAATAAAATTAGCCATGGTGTCGCACACATACACACACACATACACACACACACACACACACACACACACACAGAGGCACACATATAATTAAAAATAAAAAATAAAGCATAAATCCATGAAAGATGTGGCACTAACTGTGAGGATACTTAACAAAAGAGGTTGCTTTGTTCATCCTCAACCAGGAATGTTTACACTGGGACAACTCAAATTTCTTCTGGTTCTCAGCATGCCCATCAAAGGCCAGAAGGATCTATAAGAACTGGCTTTGCTGGGCGTGGTGGCGCACGCCTTTAATCCTAGCACTTGGGAGGCAGAGGCAGGCGGATCTTTGTGAGTTCAAGGCCAGCCTGGTCTACACGGGAACACAGTGAGTTCCAGGACAGCTGGAGCTACAGGGAGACCCTGTCTTGAAAAGACCAAAAGAAAAAAAAGAACTGGCTTTAGGGTTACAAACAAATTTTTAGCAGATAGGCCAACTCTGCATACATAAACTATATAAAGAATGAGGAATGAGCCGGGCATGGTGGTGCACGCCCTTAATCCCAACACTCGGGAGGCAGAGATAGGCGGATCTCTGTGGGTTCAAGGCCAGCCTGTTCTACAGAGCAAGCTCCAGGGCACCTGGTTCTAAAAGGGAGACCCTGTCTCAACATACCAAAAAAAAAGTCCCTGTTAGAGGTCTGTTAGAGCTTACTGCCCTTTATAATGCAAACTAGATGCTATAATTACTACTTGGAACTCTGGAGTCTCTGGGTTGGCATCTCAAGCACCTTCTCTGTACCTATACAGCTGTGCATCTGCCATTTTCCTCTCACAATTTTTTGCACTGAGAATATAGACAAAAAAAAAAGAATTTCTCACAGAGTTTAGTGAGGTGGGGGACACATTCAATTCTCAGAACATAATAAAGGCTATGAAGAAAAATAAACCAAGATAAAGGTATAGAGTAGCAGGCATGATTCTAGTAAGGGTAGCCAGGGAAGGAGTCTAAGATAACATCTGAACCCACATGAAAGAAGGACTGAACCATGCAAATATACAGGAGAACACCGCTGCAGGCAGAAGGAACATGTATAAAAGACCTGAAGAAAGAGGTGTTGCCGGGCCCATGGTGGCTTACACCCTTTAATCCTAGCACTTGGAAGGCAGAGGCAGGCAGATCTTTGTGAGTTCAAGGCCAGCCTGGTCTACAGAGTGAGTTCCAGGACAGCTGGAGCTATAGGGAAACCCTGTCTCAAAAAGACAAAAAAAAAAAAAAAAAAAAAAAAAAAAAAATAGAGGTATGTTTGGCAAACTAAAAACTATGAAAATAGCCGGTGCGGAAAGAGGTAAGCAAAGGAAAAAGAAACTGAGCAAGCTAAAGTAGTCATGCCAGGCGTGGTGGCACGCGCCTTTAATCCTAGCACTCAAAGCAGGCAGATCTCTGTGAGTTCAAGGCCAGCCTGGTCTACAGAGTTAGTTCCAAGCCAGCTGGGGTTATAGGGAGACCCTGTCTCAAAAAATTTAAATAAAATAAAATAAAATAAAATAAATAAAATAAAATAATAAAATAAAATACTTAATAAGGGGCTGGAGAGATGGCTTAGCAGTTAAGAGTGCCAACTGCTCTTGCAGAGGACCTGGGTTTGATCCCCAGCACCCACATGGCGGTTGAGAACTCTGTAACTCCAATTCCAGAACTCCAGTTCCAGGGGAATCCAACGCCCTCTTCTGACCTCTGCGGCATTGCACGACATGGGTGCACAAACCTACATGCAGACAATACACTCATACACATAAAAAATAAATAAAATTTTAAAAAGAAAAGTCTGAAAATGAAATAACTTTCTTAAAGGTGAACTGGTGAGATTTAAGTGGAGAACTCCCAATAATCAAGGATGGTGAATTGTAGCACATGCTTCAAAGCCATCTTGCTTATCATTCAATGATGTTAATCTTCATTCAATGGAACATGTTTATTACCTGTGCAGTTTCATCTCATTCTCCTGATAGAGTTCAGTCATTACTTTGAGTTTCTGCTGAAGCTTCTGATTTTCACCTTCAAACTGTGTGTTTTCTGACTGCAAAGATGCTTGCTCACTCTGGAGACTTCTGATATGCTCTAAGAAAGTTCGGAAGTCATAAATGAAAGAGACTAGAGGAATTTCATAAAAATACAATTTATTAAAGATAGTAACAATAAACTAAGCTTTCTCCAACAATAGAAAACCTGTAAGGAGGTATTTTTTTTTCTAAATACTTTTCACTATTTTAACTGAGGAGTTTAGTATAATGTTTTAAATTTTTTATTATTGTTAGGATTCCAAAGACCTTTACCATTCTACTTATAGATTCTAATTTTTAACCTGTGAGGTGACAGCAAAGGTTATAAAGATAAGAGTCTGTTGTTTGTTTTTTAATGTGTATGAGTGTTTTATCTGCATGTATGTAAGTATACCATGTTGTGCAATGCCTGAAGAGGTTAGAAAAGAGGACAAAGGATCCCCCGAACTACAGTTACATGTGGGTGCTGGGAAATGAACACAAGCCCTCTGCCAGAGCAGCCAGTGCTCTTAACTGCCTAGCCATCTCACCAGCCCCAAAACAGTTTTAAAGGAAGGGATTTCAGTTCAACATTTCTACTTTCTTTTTTTTTTTTTTTTGTTGCTTTTTCTTTTTAAGAAGATCTCACCTGTAGCCCCAGGATTTTCCGGAAAACTCGCTCGTAACAGCTGGCTTGAACCTACGAAGATCTACCTGCCTATCTCCCGAGTTAGGATTAAAGTTGTGCTACATTTTGCTTACTTTCATATGATGACTGTCTATTTTTCTTTGTTTTTTTTTTTTTTGGTCTTTTCAAGACAGGGTCTCCCTGTAGCCCCAGCTGTCCTGGAACTCACTCTGTAGACCAGGCTGGCCTTGAACTCACAAAGATCCGCCTGCCTCTGCCTCCACGTGCTAGGATTAAAGGCGTGAGCCACCACGCCCGGCATGATGACTGTCTATTATAATCTAGTGAAAACTTCACCTCTCAGTAACACTTAAGTTCAGGCTGATGGATGTATAGATGTACTTGCCTGGCATGTACAAAGCCCTGGATTCAATCACTAGTACCATAAAGTAATACCCAGCCTTGCTGTTTAAGCGGAATTTTTACTCGTTGTTAATTCAAGACAGTTGATAACAAATACTCATTTTCTTTTTTTATATTTTTTATTTATTTTGTTTGTGTATGAATGTACTGTCTGCATGCAGGTTTGTGCACCCATGTCATGAAATGCCACAGAGGTCAGAAGAGGGTGTCGGATTCCCAGGGAACTGGAGTTAAAGACAGTTCTCAGCCTCCATGTGGGTGCTGGGGATCAAACCCGGGTCCTATGCAAGAGCAGTTGGCGCTCTTAACCGCTAGGCCATCTCTCCAGCCCCACAGATACTCATTTTCAAGGTCAGTGAGAGACCCTGTAACAATCAAGATTAAAACTAGGAATAATAATAAAGACTTTAGCTTTGTTTCAACTGCTAAACTACCTAAAAGAATCACATTTAAAGATAAAAAATTCAAGGTTAGGGAGATAGCTCAGTCAGTAAAGTGGTTGCCACACAAGCATGAGAATACCAATTTGACTCCCCAGCTCCCCATAAAAGCTGGGTGCAATAGAGTGTCCCTGTAATCCTAGTGCTAGGGGCAAAAACAGGAGGATTCCTGGGGCTTACTGGTGAGCCACACCAGCCAAATTAACAAGCTCTAAGTTTAGTGAGAGACCCTATCTCAAAAAAAAGGTGGATAACAACTAAAGAAAACACTCAGCACTGACCACTAACATACTGACACAAAGAGACACACAAAAGTACAAATGAGCCAGGCGTGGTAGTACACACCTTTAATCCCAGCACTCAGGAGGCAGAGGCAGGTGGATCTCTGTGATTTCAAGACTGGCCTGGTCTACATAATGAGTTCTAGGACAGCTAGGGCTACAGGGACACCCTGTCTCAAAAAAGACAATAAATAAATAAATAAATAAATAAATGAATGAATGAATGAATGAATAAATAAATAAATAAATAAATAAATGGAAAGAAAAAAGAAAATTAACAATTTTATATAACCATGAATCTTTTTTTTTTTTTTTTTTTTTTTTTTTGGTCTTTTCGATAGACCAGGCTGGCCTTGAACTCACAAAGATCCGCCTGCCTCTGCCTCCCAAGTGCGCCACCACGCCTGGCTATAACCATGAATCTTTATATCTATTACATCCACTGTTTTCAAATTTTTCATTTTTCTTCCAATATAATACTCTCAACTTTGAACACTTCTAAGATAGCATTTCCCAAAACATATGAATCTAACAGAAGAAAAAAAGTTCACTGTGCCTGAAAATGCAAGTTTCAAAATCATATTAACAAGCATGTAAAATTTTAGTAATTATATGTGATGCTATATAATTATTCTAAAATACCCACTAATTAAACATACATTCCAAAGGACAGTTTAGGTCAATACACTAGCACTAAATGACAAAGTGTACAGGAAATTGTGCATGTCTTTCTATAGAAATATTACATCTATATCAGAAGAAATTCTGTTCATCTATGTTTTCAGCCATGCTAAGAATAATCACTTAGGAAAGAAATCAATGTTAGATATATTCTCTTATGACTGATTCATATGTATTATAAAACCACGAATGCTTATATTTATGTACTTATTTCTTAACTTTTTTCTTTGGTCTTTTCAAGACAGGGTCTCCCTGTAGCCCCAGCTGTCCTGGAACTCACTCTGTAGACCAGGCTGGCCTTGAACTCACAAAGATCCACCTCCTAGGATTAAAAGGATGTGCCACCATGCCCGGCTAATTTCTTAACTTTTTAAATGTACTTGGTGTGTATATGCATGAGTGTGAGTATGTGTATATATATATGAACATGCAGGCATGAAGAAGTCAGAGGACAACTTCGAGAAGTCAATTAATTCCTTCAACCAGGGGTTGAACTCAGGTCACCAGACTTATCAGCAAGACCCTTCACCCGCTGAGCCATCTTGCCAGCCTTCATATGTTATTTTAAGAGAGAACTTTGGAGCTTGAAAGATGGCTCAGCAGTTAAGAGCACTGATTGCTCTTACAGAGGATCCAGGCTTAGTTAGCCACCATATGGTGGCTAACAACCAGTCATAACTCCAGTTCCAGGGGACCTAACAATCTTTTGCCCCCTATGGGCATTGCACACATACATGCAGGTGAAAACACTCATACCTATATAAAAAAAGACAAGTTTAAAAAAATTTTTTAAGAGAGAGCACTGTACTGGCCAGGTTTGTTGGTTATAAGCCTATATAAAGCCCAGCACTTGGAAAGCTAAGGCAGAAGGATCAAGATAGCCTAGACTACATAGAAACACTGCCTAAGGAAAAAAAAAGAAAACTATAAATGATTACCCAAAAAGGCAGTAGGGGAAAATGGTTAGAGAAAAATGTTCATGTATAAAGAAAACCAATTGTAGGAATTTTTTATGACCCACTAAAAACGGAAAATTAGACCTGGAGAAATGCTATAAGCAGATACAAAGTCTCCAATATTACTTTGAGAAAAAAAAAAAAACATGAAGACTTGCTCAGAAAATTGTATGACGCAGAGGTTGGAGAGATGGATCAGCAGTGGCTGTTCTTGCAGAAAACCCAGGTTAAATTCCTAGCACCCACATGATAGCTAACAACCATGTTTAACTCCAGTTCCACTGGATCCAACATCCTCTTCTGGCCTTGGTGGGCACTGCACAACATGGGTGCGCTTCCATATATGCAGGCAATATACACATAAAAGAAAAAGAAAAATATAAATAGATTAAAAAAATTTTAACTACATGAAGCAATGGGTTAGAGAGCAAACCCCTATTGTTCTCGCTCTGACACTTTCTACTAAAACACAGAAATGTATGTCTGCTAAGAAACACTGCCTTGAAGGCAAGGTACATCTGCTATCTTCCATGGGTGTAGTGCTATTATTTGCAGGTAACAGCTAGCTTGCTTGCTTGTTTCTCTCTCTTTTTTTTTTTCTTTTTTCTTTTGTCTTTTTGAGGCAGGGTCTTCATGTAGCCCCAGCTGGCCTGGAACTTACTGTGTAGGCCAGGATGGTGTTGAACTCACAGAGATCTGCTTGCTTCTACTTCCCAAGTGCTGGGACTAAAGGTGTGCACCTCCACACTCAGCCAGCGTCATTCTCTTTTAAAGTCAGACTAATAGTTTTTCAAGATCCAAAAAAAAAAATAAATCCAACCATAATTACTGAGGAGAGCAATGATAATTTTTTAGGAACCTGTCTCCCTGTAGCTCTGGCTCTCCTGGAGTTTACTCTGTAGACCAGGCTGGCCTTGAACTCACAAAGATCCTCCTGCCTCTGCCTCCCAAGCGCTAGGATTAAAGGCGTGTGCCACCACACCCAGCTGGTTCAATCTTTTTTAAACAGTGTTTTACTTTAAAAACTTTTTGAAAAAAATAAAATAAAAACTTTTTGGAGCCAGGCGACACACGCCTCTAATCCCAGCATTCTGGAGGCAGAGGGAGGTGAGGCGGATCTCTGTGAGTACAAGGCCTGCCTGGTCTACACAGTGAGTTCCAGGCCAGCTGGGAATACAAGGAGACCCTGGTCCCAAAAAGACAAAAAAAAAAAAAAAAAAAAAAAAAACTTTTTGGAAATATGGATGAGGAATAATATAAAAGCCTACCTATAATGCCACCTTCAGAATTAACCACTGCTGACATTTTTAATATTCTCATCCATTCTTTTCTGATATAAAAATATAAATTTTTAACAAAATAATATATTATTTATTAACAACAGTAAAAAATTCCAAACGTAACAGATTTTTTTTTTTGTCTTTTTCAGACAGGGTCTCCCTTTTGTCCCAGCTGGACTGGCTTGCTATGTAGACCAGCCTGGCCTTGAACTCACAGAGATCCACCTGCCTCTGCCTCCCAAGTGCTAGGATTAAAGGTATGCACCACCATGCCTGGCAAATTTTATTTTTTAATGTCACCACTACCAGCAAAAGTTTTAATATTTTCAAGGAAAAGAAAAACTTTATTCTACAGGTCTAACATCACTCATATAGTGTTAATAAACTATGGACATACATTAAAGTAGCAAATCATACTAGTACCACTACTGAAGATCACTTTTGCAATTGAAAAAAATTTTAAATGTTTTTCAATTTGTCATTTTTATTTGGTTTGGGGGGGTTTTGTTTTGAGACAGGGTCTCCCTGTAGCCCCAGCTAGCCTGGAACTTGCTCCATAGACCAAGCTGCAATTTGTTATTTTTACCATTTAAAACTATACTAGATATGTAACACCACAACTCATGGTTTTACATAGTTTCAGAATTATTTAATCATAAATTTAAGAGAACTAGAAATGGTTTTAGTAGTAACAACAAAACTCAAAACTATTTTTTATAAATAACCAACAAAACTAAACATGAGGGAAAAAAAGAAAAAAACAATAAAACCAGACATTCCCAAAATTAATTCAATAAATTCATTCTCAATAAGGAGATATATTCATTTAGAAAACCTTTACCTGTAAGGTCTTCTTTTGTTTTATCTACTTCAGATAACTGAGTGTAAATTTGGTTTCTTTCTCCTTCTAAGGCTTTTAAAGAAGCATTTAACTTTAAAGAATAAGAGAAGAAAAAAAGAAACAGTCAGGTATAGAAGACACGCAAGCCCTACACACCTCTCTAGATGCCATCCCAACTTTTCTGAGGCTGTTATCACTTTCATAAAAGCAACCACACAGCTTCTACCCTGGAAAGCTGGCACCATGATTGACAGTTATGATACAGGGATTTTAAAAAAAAAAAGGCAAGTAATGCTTTTTAAATTTTGATCAAAACAATTTTCAAACTACATTACCAAGACTTCTCATAGATCAGGTTAAGATCAGGATCTGACTACGAGAGCAGAAGAAGGAATAGCCAGAAGAAAATACATTATTTACTTTCAAACAGGATATGGAGCTGAAGGGTTAAGAAAAATACTATGACCAAAAGAAAACACACAGAGAGAACTATGAAATAAAATATAGTAAACTTTTTGTGTTTTGTTTCGTTTTGTTGAGACACAATCTCCCTGTAGCCCCAGCTGGCCTAGAACTCACTATGTAGAGCAAGCTGGCCTTGGATCTAACAGAGATCTGCCTGCCTCTGCCTCCCGAGTGCTGGGATTAAAGATGTGCACCACCACACTGGGCATTTTAAATATATTCTTTTTTTTTGGTCTTTTTTGAGACAGGGTCTCCCTGTAGCCCCAGCTGTCCTGGAACTCGCTATGTAGACCAGGCTGGCCTTGAACTCACAAAGATCAGCCTGCCTCTGCCTCCCAAGTGCTAGGATTAAAGGCGTGTGCCACCATGCCCGGCTGTTAAATATATTCTTTAACTGAAGAAATGAGTACAGAACTTGAATTTTTAAAATAAATTCTAAAAATCATATGACTTTCCAAAGTTAATGTGAAAAAGCAAAAAATCAATTAATGAAGAAAATTCCAGTCATTTGTTATATAAACATATGGAAATAATAAAAAGGACCTTCAAAATAGTGACTAAAGCAAATGGATTTAATCCATGCTATAGCTCTTCCCCTTATCTTTTTAACATTTTTTTTTTTGGTCTTTTCGAGACAGGGTCTCCCTGTAGCCCCAGCTGTCCTGGAACTCACTTTGTAGACCAGGCTGGCCTTGAACTCAAAAAGATCCGCCTGTCTCTACCTCACAAGTGCTAGGATTAAAGGCGTGCACCACCACACCCGGCAACATTTTATTTTTTTTAATTTTATTTTATGTGTACTGAGTGCATGTATATAAACACACCCGTGTCATGCAATGCTCACAGAGATCAGAAGAGGAGTTATGTACAGCTGTTAGCTGCCATATGCGTGCTAGGAATGGAACCTAGGTCCTCTGCAAGAGCAGTGGTGGTGGTCTTAACTGCTGAGCCATCTCTCCAGCCCCTCTCCTTATCTTATAGTTACATAATAAATCAAACCTTAGCAGCATAAATCAGCTTCTTCAAAGCTCCATTTGGCTGGTTTTCTACAATAAAAACAAAACCATCATTAATGAAGAATTCAAATGATTACATTAGTTCATTCAACTACAGCTTTACAATCCCTCTCTTGGCTACAATAAGAATTTGGAGCTTGGCATGGTACCTCACACCTGCAATCCCAACACTCCAGAGTCTGAAACAGGAGGATCAGCCATGAGATTGAGACCAGCCTGGGCTATACAGTGAGGTACAGGCCAGCTTGACCTACAGTGAAACTCTGTCTCAAAAGAAATAATTACAGGGGCTGGAGAGATGGTTCAGCAGTTAAGAGCACCAACTGCTCTTGCAGAAGACCGAAGTTAGATTCCCAGCTCCCACATGGCAGCTAAGAACTGTCTTTAACTCCAGTTCCAGGGGAATCCAACGCCCTCTTCTGACCTCCGGGGCATTGCACAACATAGGTGCACCAACCTACATGCAGACAGTACACTCATACACATAAAATAAATTTAAAAAAAGAAATAATTATAATAAAAATAACTTGTTATGAGGTAGTCTGGCCTACTCTCGGGAAGCTAAACACTAAAAGCAGTCAAAGTACCAGGGTCTAGCATTATAGCATCCAAAATATTAGTGAACTTATTACCCAAGTTAAGAAATACTAAACACACCAGGCATGGTGGGGTGCACGCCTTTAATACTAGCACTTGGGAGGCAGAGGCAGGTGGATCTCTGTGAGTTCAAGGCCTACCTGGTCTACAAAGAGAGCTCCAGGCCAGCTGGGACTAAAGGGAGACCCAAAAAAAAAAAAAAAAAAAAAAAAAAGAAAGAAAGAAAGAAATACTAAATACAAATTCTATTAGAAAAAGCTTTCATACATGATCAAAGCACAAATGAAGCAAGATAACTAGAACTTCATCACAGTCCTCCCTTTAGTTGCAGTTTCTGTGATTATGTGACAGTTAGAAATTAAGTATAAAATTCCATACATAGACAGCTCATAACTTTTAGACCACATGACGTTCTGGGTATTATGAGGAAATATGCTGAGCTACTGCTTTCTCCCTGAGATGTGAACCATTTTTTGTCCAATACCCAGGCTGTATCTGTTCACTGGTCACTTTGTAGCCATCCCAGCTATTAAACAATCTGTTTCAGCAAGAGTGAAAGAAACCACATTCACATAATTTCAGTACATTGTACGAATTATTCAGTTTTGCTACTGCTGTTCTATTCTAAGTCTCTTACTGTGGTTAAGTTACAAGCTAAAGTTTACTGTGGGTACAAGAGAGGATAAAACCTTGATAAAGGGTTCATTCAGTACTAATTGCTGTTTCAGGCACCTACTAGGCAACCTGGAAAGTATTGTTTGTAGACACTGGAAGGCTACTGTTAATTATGCAATGGGTCAGGGAGACAGAAGAGAGTACAAAGAAGTCTGAAGAACTACCATTCCAGGAAACTAGATAAAGGGTAGCCAGCACTTTCCTATACTAGTTTTATTTTTTTTTTTCAAAGACTTCTTTTTTTTTTTTTAATTTTATTTATTTCTGTATGTGTATGAATGTACTGTCTGCATGCAGGTCTGTGCACCCTTGTCGTGCAATGCCGCGGAGGTCAGAAGAGGGTGTCTGGATTCCCCTGGAACTGGAGTTCTCCCGGAAATGGAGTTTCAGATGGTTTTCGGCCACCATGTGGGTGCTGGGGATCGAACCCGGGTCCTCTGTAAGAGCAGTCAGCGCTCTTAACCACTAGGCCATCTCTCCAGCCCCCTATACTAGTTTTATACCTTATTAATCTGTACTTTTTTTAATTAAAAAATGTAACAAGTCAAAGAAATTAGTTTGAGAATACATAGTAAATGGCTAAATGAACCTGTATTTTCCCAACTCCATAACAGAACCAGCAACAGCAAATAATAATTTGGGACAGCCAAAATTAAAGTACTATACTTTGTCTAATGCAAAAGAGGTATCATATATTACTGATTTATGTAACAATCATTTTGAAACTAGTCACCAATCCATATGATTAATAGTGAAAATCGGCATAAGAATGACTATGATCCAGTTTTTAAAACTGTTGTAATAAAGATATGAATAATACAGAGAACAAAGGATGAAGAGGCTGCACGTCTGAGAAGTGAAAAAAGATTTACTACAACAGCAGAATCCCAGCTAGACTTGAACTGCATGGAATAGTGAGAGAACAGAGTTTCAGACAGATGGAAGCCAAAGTACAAGTGTACAAGGAATGCAGTACATATGAGGAATGAAGAGGAAGTAGAAGGGCTAGTCACCATTAGGAAAAGATAAGTCATGACTTAATACCTAAGTGAGCACCATTTTCTGATTCACTTTTCATTTCCAATTCCAAATTACCATCATCTGTTATATCTTCTCCAAGTACAGCAGTCCAATCTTTCATCTTGAGCAAGCGTTCAATCAGAGACTAGACATTTACAAAGGAGAAAAAAAAAAAAAAGATAAGGATTTGTGCTAATGGAGTTATAATTTAGGAGTGTACAGTACTTTAAAAATCAATCCAGGCCGGGCGTGGTGGTGCACGCCTTTAATCCTAGCACTTGGGAGGCAGAGGCAGGTGGATCTTTGTCAGTTCAAGGCCAGCCTGGTCTACAGAGTGAGTACCAGGACAGCTGGAGCTACAGGGAGACCCTGCCTCGAAAAGACCAAAAAAAAAAATAAAAAAAAAAAAAATAAATCAATCCAGGGCCAATGAGATGGCATGACAGGTAAATGCCTCCCCACCAAGCCTGACAACTTGAGTTCGGTCCCTGGAACTCAGAGACTAGAAGAAAACTGACTCCCACAAGCTGTCCTCTGACCACACACACACCACACTGCATGCACATGCCCACACACATAAACACAGAAATAATGTAATTTTTTTTTTTTTGGTCTTTTCAAGACAGGTTCTCCCTGTAGCCCCAGCTGGCCTAGAACTCACTCTGTAGACCAGGCTGGCCTTGAACTCACAAAGATCCGCCTGCCTCTGCCTCCCAAGAGCTAGGATTAAAGGCGTGCACCAATACGCCCGGCTTCTTTTTTCCTTCTTTTTTTTTTTTTTTTGGTCAGTAAATATAATTTTTAAAAAAATATGGGCTATGGGCCTGGAGAGAAGGCTCAGCAGTTAAGAACACCAACTGCTCTTGCAGAGGGACCCAGGTTCAATTCCCAGCACCCATGGCGGCTAAGAACTGTCTTTAACTCCAGTTCCAGGGGAATCCAATGCCCTCTTCTGACCTCTGTG
>VZQC01003129.1:1677885-1742977 GCA_009823505.1 Rhizomys pruinosus | reverse complement strand
TGTGAGTTCAGGGCCACCCTGATCTACATAGTGCATTCCAGCCCAGGTGGGATGAAAGGGAGCCCCTGTCTCGAAAAGACCAAAAAAAAAAAAAAAAAGAACTCTGATTTCTCACCTCTTATTAAGATAGGAGCTTGAGAGATGGCTCAGCGGTTAAAAGCACTAACTGCTCTAGCAGAGGACCCAGGTTTGATTCCCAGCACCCACATGGCAGCTAGGAATTTTTAAGCCTGGTGTGGTGGTCCACGCCTTTAATCCTAGCTTTCAGGAGGCAAAAGCAGGCAGATCTCAGGGAGTTCAAAACCAGCTTGGTCTACATAGTGAGTTCCAGGCAAGCGGGGGCTTCAGGGAGACCTTGTCTCAAAAAGACAAAAAAAAAAAAAAATTGTAAATAGGGGCTGGAGTGGTTAAGAGGACTGGCTGCTCTTGAAGAGAAGCCAGGTGCAGGTGCCAGCACCCACATGGCAGCTAACAACTGTCCTAACTCCAATTCCAGAGTATCTAATGTCCTCTTCTTACCTCCTAGACTGCAGGACACAAGTGCACTTACATACGTCCAGGCAATACACTTAAACACATAAAATTAAAATAATAAAAAATATGTAAATAGCCAGGTGTGGTGTCCCATGCCTTTAATCGTAGCACTCCAGAGGCAGAGGCAGTTCCAGGCCAGCCTGGTCTACAGAGTGAATTCCAGGCCAGCTGGGGCTACACAGAGACCCTGTCTCAAAAAGACCAAAAAAAAAGCAAATCGTTTTTAAAAGCTATTACATTTATTGACAATTAAGCCCTACAAGATAAAAGCCAAAACTAGTTATTCCTACATCAAATGCAATATTCGATAATGGTTCATTTTTGCTAAACAAGTCATATGACTATAAAGCAGTAAATGTGTGCCAGAGGAGGCATGTCAGGTGTATTCCTCTATCACTACACTGCCTTAAGACAGATCAATCTCTCATTGAATCAGAAACTTACATTTTGTCTAGGCTGGCTGACCAGCTAGGCTCCATGATCTGCTTGCTGCTGCTGGGCTACACTACTGGACATATACAGGCATGTGCAGCCATGCTTGGCTTTTGACATGGGGGCTAAGCATTAACTCAGATCCTCATGCTTGCACAGCAACTGTTCTTATCCACTGAGCCATTTCTCTAGACCCTGAAATATTTTATTATATGACATTTCTCTCATGTCAGAAGAATGGGGCTAGAGAGATGGCTCTGTGCCCAAGAGCACTTGTTGCTCTTCCACAGGACCTGAGTTTAGTTCCTACCACCTATGTCTAGTGGCTCACAACCTCCTATAACCTGAGCTCCAGGAGATCCAATGCCCTGTTCTGTCTTTTGCAGGCACCCACATATATGTGTCACACACACATACAGACCCATACACATAAATAAAAATGAAATAATTGCTGGGCATGGTGGCACACGCCTTTAATCCAAGTACTCAGGAGGCAAAGGCAGATGGATCTCTGTGAGTTCAAGGCCAGCCTGGTCTACATATCAAGTTCCAGGCCAGCTGGGGCTACAGGAAGACCCTGTCTCAAAAAGACCAGAAAAAAAAGAAAAATAATTTTTTTTTGTGGTAACTACAATGAATGTTCTACTTGGAAGACATGACACAACAAAGGAAAAACACACAGGATTATCATTCTGTAATTGTTCTATTTGCTCTTTTCATTCTAAGAATGTTGTCTTCTGCAAAAGATGGCAGCTTTGTCCTTGATTACACTTGACAAAAAGTCTCACTCTTATGCTGAAGATGAATGTTTTGGCAGTACTACATAAGCCACACTTCATTTATCTTGCTGCTTACAACCGAAGTTTCTTTTAAATATTTTTATACTTGAAATAAACTATGGAATTTGCCAAGAACAGAGGTACTCTGGTTACTGATCGACAGTGTGAATATAAATGCAATCCTTAAGAACGACAACAAAAATCACGCAAATTTTCTCAACAAAAACACCTACTGCCTTTAAGGTCTTATTCTATAACCTCCTCATTTTCTTTCTTTCTTTTTTTTTTTTGGTCTTTTCAAGACAGGGTCTCCCTGTAGCCCCAGCTGTCCTGGAACTCGATCTGTAGATCAGGCTGGCCTTGAACTCACAAAGATCCACCTGCCTCTGCCTCCCAAGTGCTAGGATTAAAGGCGTGCGCCACAACACCCGGCCAACCTCATTTTCAAGTCATAGTGAGAGGAACTTGTACATTTTAGCAATTTTGTTTTCTACTCTGTGCCATCAAGATTCTTTACTAAAAATGAAACCTGACACAAGAGAATGTAATATTGGAGTGACAGTGCTGGGGTTGACTGTTACAGACTACTAAACTCTTTGTATATTAAATGGTTACATCTTAATTATATAGATAGCTCACTGGTCCAATAACATTAAAAATAGAGAACAGCACCTGGAAATTTATCTCAATGTTCAGAAATAAAAGAATTAACCATTCTTCCCATTATTATCCACAGGCAAGTCTTTGACTACACTGCATCTGATGGTCATTAAATATTGGCTTTTTTCATTTTTTGGTCTTTTCGAGACAGGGTCTCCCTGTAGTCCCAGCTTTCTTGGAACTCACTCTGTAGACCAGGCTGGCCTTGAACTCACAAAGATCTGCCTGCCTCTGCCTCCCCAGTGCTAGGATTAAAGGTGTGCGCCACCACGCCCAGCTAAATATTGGCATTTTCAAAAGCTACTGTACAAAGAGGATGCTGAAAGCCATCACTGTATAGCATACTGCAACATAAGGACTCTGCGGTCACCAATTCTGGCACACTTCCAAAATATCCCCAATAATCCAGTTTTATTTCTGTCTAGGAGGCCAGGTGCCAGGGATTGGATATAAGCACACATACATATAAGCAGCAAGATTATAGTCAAAAGACTCTGAAAATTAAAAATGGCAGATGTAGTGAGGCCAGCGCATTTTTTAATTTTATTTATTCATTTATTTTATTTATTTATTATTTTTCATGTGTATGAATGTACTGTCTGCATGTACGTCTGTGCACCAGTGTTGTGCAATGCGTGGAGGTCAGAAGAGGCCGTCGGATTCCCCTGGAGCTGGAGTTAAAGACAGTTGGTTCTCAGCTGCCATGTGGGTGCTGATGATTGAACCCGGGTCCTCTGCAAGAGCAGTTGGTGCTCTTACCTGCCAGGCCATCTCTCCTGCCCCAGCCAGCGCATTTTTTAAGAGTGGCCATCAACTTATGATTGTAAACTTTGTGGGGTATCAAATCTATGACATAAGATATATAAAAATATCATAGATTCTTACTTGATTTATTTAAAAAATAACTAACTGAAGTGTTAAACTGAGACAAAGAAAAACACATCTCAAAAGAAAATTTAAGCCGGGTGTGGTGGCACATGCCTTTAATCCCAACACTCAGAAGGCAGAGTTCTGTGAGTTCAAGGTCATTTCAATTATTTTATGTGTGTGTGACATATATGTGCACTTGTTTGTACATGTGAGTGCAGGCATGCCATGGCAAACCTATGGCAGTCCAAGGACAACCCTTGGGTGTTAGTCCTTGCCTTTCCACATTTAGACAGTCTGCCACTAGGGTAAGCTAGGCTCGCTGTGCCAGGAGCTTCAGGAGATTCTGTCTATGCACTAGCATAACTTTACAGCACACAGCTTTTACTTGAGTTCTGGGGATCTGAACTCAGACCCTCAAGCTTCTGGTGATAAGCACTTTTCCCCACTGACCCTTCTCCCCAGCCTAAGTTTCAATTATTTTTTTATTAAGTTTTTAACTCTATCAAATTCTGTAACAGCAGCTAATGCAGCTAAAAAGAATCTTCAGTCACTACACACACTATAAATCCATTCCTCAAGCTCTTTCCAACATCTTCTTACCAATAAAAGAAGGCGTGGGCATAAGAAAAGGTAAAAAGTCATTATTCTTTCTCTTGTTTTATTAAATACCAGGCTAAAATATTGAAGGAAAAAAGGGAATTCTGTATACTAATATATAGGTTACAAATCTATATATCTTCAAAGAACATTTGAAACCTGACCAAAACATAATGACAATAAAAGCCACTAAAATTTTTCACATTTCCAAATAAGTATGAAATTGTGTCTAACTCAGTTGCTGAAAGCAGAAGAGCCATTTACCTTTATCTGATCTCCCTTATCATTCAGACATTGTTCTGCATGTGCTTTGGACTCTTCAAATGCTGCTTTCTGCTTATTAAGTTCACTCACTTGTTCTTTTATTACTTCAGCTTCCTGTAAAAGCTGAAATGAAAACAAGAAGGAAGCAGAACTCAGCATGTTTCAGTGCACTGATTTAGATAGCCGGATGTATCACTGAGCAAGATTACAAAGACAGGGTTGCTACTTAAAAAGAAAGTCAGAGGGGGCGGGAGAGATGGCCTAGCGATTAAGAGAACCGACTGCTCTTGCAGAGGACCGGGGTTCGATCCCCAGCACCCACATGGCGGCTGAGAACTCTGTAACTCCAATTCCAGGAGAACTCCAGTTCCAGGGGAATCCGACACCCACTTCTGACCTCCGCGGCATTGCACGACACGGGTGCACAAACCTACATGCAGACAGTACACTCATACACATATGGAAATAAATAAATAAAGTTTAAAAAAAAAAAGTCAGAGGTGGCTCCCATTTACAAAGAACTTTCAAAACAAAAGACAGTAAAATAACATTCTTCAACTGATTTAGTTACGAAGTAAATTTTTATCAAAAACAAGGTTTCCACATAAATACCTGTTCAATCTTGTCATTTGTTTCCATCTTATATCCCATAAACAAAGTTTCCACACAAATACCTGTTCAATCTTGTCATTTGTTTCCGTCTTACATCCCATAAACATACCATATCTTACTTGCTTTAAATTTATTTTTTTAATCTTTGTGCTAATGAGAGGTAAGCCTTATGAATACTGTTAATCTGTAACAAATAAATATTCTGTAGATTTATAGCAGGCATAGTGGCATGTGCCTAACTCCAGCCTGGGTTACATGATAAGATCTTGTCTAAAATGAGAGAGTGGAAGAAAAAAAAAAAAAAAAAAAAAAAAAAAAAAAAAAAGGGGGCTGTAGGGATGGCCTAGCGGTTAATCGAGCGCCCGACCGCTCTTGCAGAGGACCCGGGTCGATCCCAGCACCCACCATGGCGGCTGAGAAACCGTCTGTAACTCCCATTCCAGGAGAACTCCAGTTCCAGGGGGGCAATTCCGGAGACCTCTTCTGAAACTCCGCGGCATTGCACGAACCCGGGTTGCACGGACCTAACATGCAGACAGTACATTCGTACCACTTTAAAAAAAAAAATAAAATACAATAAAATAAAAATGAGAGAGTGAGGGAGGCACTTTGGTTAAAGCACGCAAATTTCCGGGACAGCATTTCACACTATTTTTAAAATGACAGACAAGATTTAAAAAGGGAAAAAAGCCAGACACACAAAAAAAAAAGGGTGAAGCAAATGAAAATGATTAAAAATAGAACGGGGCTGGAGAAAGAAAGAACTAGATGCCTAGCCGTTAAGAGCGTGGACTTCCTTGAAGAGGACTCAGGTTTGATCCCCGGCACCAACATGGCAGCTGAGAACTGGAGTCTTTAACTTCCAGATCCCAGAAGAGGGAACACCCTCTTCTGACCTCCGGGCATTGCACGACCTGGGTGCACAAACCTACATGCAAGACAGTTACATTCATACAACATCCAAGAATAAATAACACTTTTTTAAAAAGCAAAAGACTTAAAATAGACAGGAAACGAACAAGTGTGAGAAGACCGCCCAGACCACCGAGGCAGAAACTCAGGCCCGAGGAAGATGGAAGGAGGAGGGAGCCCAGAATGATCCGAGGGAAGACAGGAAATAAAGAAAGGGGATCAGCCAAATCTACAAAAGGCAGTTAAAGCTGCCTAGGTTCTCCTAGTACTTACATATACACACCCAGTCTCTAGCTTTACCACACCACACCACACACACACACACACACACACCACACCACGTGCGCTGTGCCCGCGCGTGCACATGACATGCACACGCACACGCACACATTAAGAACAGTTATTCTTGGAAATATGGGACCTGAGACTCTCATATATCTGCACCACTGGAAAGGTAGAAGTAACACACAGAAAATATGAACATTTAAGTGGGAACTGACTTGCTGAACAGTGAGTTGCGCTCCTGACCTCACTGAGCTGCAAGACTGCTGGCAAGACAGGCTGACCTCCCAAGCAGTCCTATGGAAATAGTCTTTAGATACCAGCAACTGAGGAGTCTCTTAGAAACATCATGGCCGGGGCTGGGGAGATGGCCTAGCGGGTTAAGAGCGCCGCCCGCTCTTGCAGGCGAGCCTACCCGGTTTGATCCACCGCACCCACATGGCGGGGCCGCAGAGCGTCTGAAGCTCCATTTCCAGGAGAGCTCCAGCTCCAGGGGGAATCGACAACCCTCTTCTGACCTCGCGGCGTGCACGTCCTGGGTGCACAGACTTGGATTGCAGACAATACGTTCATAACATTTGGAAATTAAATAAAATTTTTAAAAAAATTTTTTTAAAGAAAGGAAAGGAAAAGAAAGTCCCCCTCCCTCCCTCCCCTCCTTCCTCCCCCCCTTCCCCCTCCCTCCCTCTTCCCCTCCCCAAGAGAAAAGAAAGACACATCCATGGCCCACTATTTAATAATACAGAACTAACCACCCCCTCGAAGGCACGTACAAACACAGCTCCCTAAGGGATTTGGACAGCTCCAAAATTAAATGAGCAGTCAGCCATGCATCACCAAATATCTAAAAAGAGAACCCTTTTAGGCCAGGCATTATGCGACAGGCCTCTAATCTGAGCACTCAGGAGGCAGTAGTCCTGCCACGGCGTGATCTCTGTGAGATCAAGGCCCGTCTGGTCTACAGTAATGCCTAGTTCTCTTCCAGGACCCCGCGGGGCTACACCGGAGACCTGTCTAAAACACCCCAGATCGCCGAGAAGCCACGACCCCGCCAGACCCGAGCAGACGCCAGAACCTTTTAGACTAAGATCAGGTCTATTTCCATATAACCACAAAGGACACCAGGGCAACTCAGAGGAAACTGAAAAGTTTCTTAAAAAAAATTATCAGGGGCTGAGAGACGTATGATGGGCCCCCTCAGTGCAAAGAGAACGCCACCCCTGCTTTCTTGCATGGCGGACAGGGGTTTGCCATTCCCCATCCGCACCATCCCCACTGGTGGCATTCCAAGAATGTCTTTAACCCTTCCCCAGTCTAAAGGGTGAACATTCCCCACCACACCTTCTTTATCGATCCTCCCACCCGATTCACTGACATGAATGGGTGCTATACATTTCACTTAGATGTACGAAACCCGCTCTTAACCCCTCCACTACCACACTATCACAATAAAAACTAAATTTTTTTTTTTTTGGTCCTTGGTGGACCCAGGGTCCTCCCTGTAGACCCAGATGTACCTGTTTTTTTCGCAATCCCCTCAACTCCTCTGTCGCATCCCACGGCTCTTGGCTCTGATTTGACCTCACAAAGATCGCCTGCCTCTGCCTCCCCCCCAGGCTAGGATTATAGGCTTCATTTTCATGCCCGTGCGCCACCACCACGCCCCCCACCCCACGCACACAACTAAAATAAAATTTAAAAATTTCATGCTCAGTTTCATTTCTCAATACATCTAAAACAGAGCACCAAACAAAACCACTAATGGACACTCCAAAAACAATAATCTTTTTTTTATTTTCGTATGTGTATGACCATGTAGTCTGCACGCAGGTCTGTGCCCACCCCACCAATGTCATGCAATGCCGCGGAAGACAGAAAAGGGTGTTGGATTCCCCTCGAACTGGCGTTAAAGACGGTTCTCAGCCACACTTATTGTGGTTCGTCGCTGCGGCGATCGAAAACCCCCCCCAGGGCCTCTGTGACACAGAGACCCCGTACGGTGCTGATCTTTACCTTAATGCTAGGCCATCTCTCTAGCCCCCAAAAACATAATTTTAGAGTAAATTCAACATAATGGAATCAGGTCTGCCATCCAATTACTCAAGCGAGTCTCTTATCATAAGACAGGATGTCCTTTGATTCTTTTGCCACGGCCTTTCCATGACACCTACCTAATCGACACTCATAGCCCAAACGCAAACACGGAACCCACCCAACCACACCAACCCAACAACGGGTGACCAAACACCGGGGACCGCTGCGCTACGCCCCCCCCCCCCCCCTTCCCGGTATGTAGAGCCCCGCGACTTAGCTGTCTGCTTAGTACTGATAACACGCCCCTTTGGCCGTCTCCAGTACCAGCGCATTGAAAAAGCGCACCAGGGAACACGGGAAGGACCGGTGAAGGACCCTAAGCCCGCCACCGGGAGGAAGGAAGGGATTTTCATCTGGACTTAGAAGGGAGGTACCTATGTCTGAGTGTCCTATATTTGTGGATGTTGAAGAGAATAAAAGCCTACATTCTCATTTGACCTGGCCCCAGAGCTTTCTTTCTACCTCTTAGGCTCCAAATTGGTAACACATTAACCCTCAGTGGTATTTTTTCTGCATCTCGTTTTTTTTTGGGGTTGTTGTTTTTTTGTGTCTTTTCGACAGGTCATCCCTGTAAGCCCCGTGTCCTAGGAACTCACGCTGTAGACCAGGCTGGCTTTGAAACTCACAAAGATCCGCATCGCTCTTGCTCCTGAGTGCTAGGATTAACAACGCCATGCACCCCACCAAGCCACCCCCCCCCCCTTCCCCCCCTCACCTCCCCCCCCCCCCCCCTCCGGCCCCTCTNGGGGCTGGAGGGATGGCCTAGCGGTTAAGAGCGCCGACCGCTCTTGCAGAGGACCCGGGTTCGATCCCCAGCACCCACATGGCGGCTGAGAACCGTCTGTAACTCCAATTCCAGGAGAACTCCAGTTCCAGGGGAATCCGAGACCCTCTTCTGAACTCCGCGGCATTGCACGACACGGGTGCACAGACCTACATGCAGACAGTACATTCGTACACATTTAAAAAAAAAATAAAATAAAATAAAATAAAATGAGAGAGTGAGGGGAGGCACTTTTGGTTAAAGCACAGCAAATTTCAAGACAGCATTCACCACTATTTTCTAAAATGACAGCACAAGATTTAAAAGAAAAAGCCAGACACACAAAAAAAAAAGGGTGAAGCAAATGAAATGATAAAAATAGAAAGGGGCTGGAGAAATAGATGGCCTAGCCGTTAAGAGCGCTGACTGTTCTTGAAGAGGACTCAGGTTTGATCCCCAGCACCCACATGGCAGCTGAGAACTGGAGTCTTTAACTCCAGTTCCAGAAGAGGGAACACCCTCTTCTGACCTCCGCGGCATTGCACGACATGGGTGCACAAACCTACATGCAGACAGTACATTCATACACATACAAGAATAAATAAAATTTTTTAAAAAGCAAGACTTAAAATAGAAAGGAAAAGACAAGTGTGAGAAAGACCGCAGACCACAGAGAGCAGAAACCTCAGCCAGAAGATGGGAAGGAGAGAGAGCCCAGAATGATCCGAGGGAAGACAGGAAATAAAGAAAGGGGATCAGCCAAATCTACAAAAGGCAGTTAAAGCTGCCTAGGTTCTCCTAGTACTTACATATACACACAGTCTCTAGCTTTACACACACACACACACACACACACACACACACACACACGTGCGCGTGCACGCGCGTGCACATGCACATGCACACGCACACGCACACATTAAGAACAGTTATTCTTGGAAATATGGGACCTGAGACTCTCATATATCTGCACCACTGGAAAGGTAGAAGTAACACACAGAAAATATGAACATTTAAGTGGGAACTGACTTGCTGAACAGTGAGTTGCGCTCCTGACCTCACTGAGCTGCAAGACTGCTGGCAAGACAGGCTGACCTCCCAAGCAGTCCTATGGAAATAGTCTTTAGATACCAGCAACTGAGGAGTCTCTTAGAAACATCATGGCCGGGGCTGGGGAGATGGCCTAGCGGTTAAGAGCGCCGACCGCTCTTGCAGAGTACCCAGGTTTGATCCCCAGCACCCACATGGCGGCCGAGAGCCGTCTGAAACTCCAATTCCAGGAGAGCTCCAGCTCCAGGGGAATCCGACACCCTCTTCTGACCTCCGCGGCGTTGCACGTCATGGGTGCACAGACTTGCATGCAGACAATACGTTCATACACATATGGAAATAAATAAAATTTTTAAAAAAATTTTTTTAAAGAAAGAAAGAAAGAAAGAAAGAAACATCATGGCCATATCATAATACAGAAAAACCCATGAAGGAGACAAACACAGCTCCCTAAGGGATTTGGACAGCTCCAAAATTAAATGAGCAGTCAGCCATGCATCACCAAATATCTAAAAAGAGAACCCTTTTAGGCCAGGCATTATGCGACAGGCCTGTAATCTGAGCACTCAGGAGGCAGAGGCAGGCGGATCTCTGTAAATCAAGGCCAGTCTGGTCTATGTAATGAGTTCCAGGACAGCTGGGGCTACAGGAGACCCTGTCTTAAAAAGATGCAGAGAGAGAGAGAGAGAGAACCTTTTAGATAAGACAGAAAATAAACACAAAGGAAACAAGGCAACTCAGAGAACTGAAAAGTGCTTAAAAAAATTCTCGGGGCTGGAGAGATGGCTCAGTGGTTAAGAGCACCGACTGCTTTTGCAGAGGACAGGGGTTTGATTCCCAGCACCCACATGGTGGCTAAGAATGTCTTTAACTCCAGTTCCAGGGGAATCCAACACCTTCTTCTGACCTCCACAGCATTGCATGACATGGGTGCACCTACTTAGATGTAGACAGTACACTCATACACATAAATAAAAAAAATTTTTTTTGGTCTTTTTAGACAGGGTCTCCCTGTAGCCCCAGCTGTCCTGGAACTCACTCTGTAGACCAGGCTGGCCTTGAACTCACAAAGATCCGCCTGCCTCTGCCTCCCCAGTGCTAGGATTAAAGGCATGGGCCACCACGCCCAGCAAAATAAAATAAAATTTTAAAAAATTCTCAGTATCCTCAATAATTAAACAGAGACAAAAACATAATGACACAAAAAATAATTTTTTTTTATTTTCGTATGTGTATGAATGTACTGTCTGCACGCAGGTTTGTGCACCCATGTCATGCAATGCCGCGGAGACCAGAAGAGGGTGTTGGATTCCCCTGGAACTGGAGTTAAAGACGGTTCTCAGCCACCATGTGGGTGCTGGGGATCGAACCCAGGTCCTCTGCAAGAGCAGTCGGTGCTCTTAACTGCTAGGCCATCTCTCTAGCCCCACAAAAAATAATTCTTACGAGTGAAAAATATCATGGTGAATCAGGTCTGCAATCCCAATACTCAGGAGTCAAGACAGGCTGATCATGACTTTGAGGCCACCCTGACCTACCTAATGACACTCATAGAAAGAAAAGGAAAAAAGAAAAGGGGACAGGAGTAGAGCCCAGAGACAGTGTCTGCTTAGTATGCATAAAGCCTTGGGTTTAGTAAGCATTGCAAAAGGAAGGGAGAAAGGGAAGGAGGGAAGGACTAAGAGAGGGAGGAAGGAAGGGATTTTCATCTGGACTTAGAAGGGGAAGGTACCTATGTCTGAGTGTCTATATGTGTGTTGAAGAGAATAAAAGCTAAATTCTCATTTGACCTGGCCCCAGAGCTCTTTCTACCTCTAGGCTCCAAATTGGTAACACATTAACCCTCAGTGGTATTTTTTCTGCATCTCTTTTTGTTTTGTTTTGTTTTTTGGTCTTTTCGAGACAGGGTCTCCCTGTAGCCCCAGCTGTCCTGGAACTCACTCTGTAGACCAGGCTGGCCTTGAACTCACAAAGATCCGCCTGCCTGTGCCTCCTGAGTGCTAGGATTAAACGCATGCACCACCACGCCCGGCTCTGCATCTCTTCTTTAGTCTGGCTTGGAGTTGGTGCTAACTGCTATTTGGTATGATTACCAAAATGCTGACTGCCCCAGCTTATTTCATTCCTGGGAGAAGACAATGCCAGAAGTAAACACTTTCACATCCTTTACAAAGATGTCAAGGGAGACTGACTGCTCTTGTGCTCTCAGGGAAAGTTGATTCAGTGCATGACTCCAAACATGGGTCAGTTGTGAGTCTGCCCAGAACATTATATTCATAATGTAAAGAGTCTCTACAGAGCACATACCTGTTTCTGGCTTTCCTGAAGTTGAGAATTTTCATTCAAGGCATCTTTGATTGCTCCCTTAAGTCGTTCTTCATTGATTTCAAATATTCTGAAGGTTGTTTTGGCCTAAGTAAAAAAAAAAAACAAAAACATAAGAGTCTAACAACACAATAGCTCATCTTTGTACATTCTCCACAGAACATGGAATTTAGACAAAGGCAAAATCATGCCAATATTAAGAGCATAGGCAGCATGGTAGAGCAAAACAAAGCCAGACCACTCATTTATGTGCGACCTTGCATAAATGACTAGCTTTCTGTGTATTATCCAGCCAATTTTAACTATTTATTCTCTGCCCCTCCTCCTAAAGTTTATTCATAAAGAAGGAATTTTTGTCTACTAATAAAAAGTGTCCAGACATCTGGCGAGCATCAATATTGCGGCCTTCGTGCTACACACACTACTCAGGCAGTTCCCCAGTCCTTCACCTTTCAGAAATGCCGGCGGAGTTAAGGTTCCCCTCCAGATTCTTTGCATCAAAGCCCCCCCCCCCGAAGATTCTCTGCCCCTGATTCCCATTTCCCCTTATGAGAATGAACCACGGAAATATCTGGACTCAGAAGAATACCAGAGCCACTATGGTTCTCGCCCTGTCTGGGCTGATTACCGCCGAAAACACAAAGGTGGTGTACCCCCTCAGCAGAGCTGGAAGACCTGTATTCATAACAATAAAGCTGCTGGGAATCCTTGTCCCATCTGCTGGGATCACAACTTGCATGTTGACTTTAGGAATGTGAAGCTCTAGGAGCAGTTTGTCTGTGCCCACACAGAAAGCATCTTCCATGCCCCAAATACAGGGGTCTGAAGCAGCACAAGAAGCTGACCCAGGCCATTCAGAAAGCCAGGGAGTGTGGTCTCCTCAGTTACTACATTCCGCAGGTTGAACCCCACGACCTTGACTTCAGTACATCTCATGGAGCTGCGACTGCCACTCCATCGGCACCTACCAGTTACTGCATTCCCCAGGTTGAACCCCACGACCTTGACTTCAGTACATCTCATGGAGCTGTGACTGCCACTCCATCAGCACCCACCTTGGTGGCAGGTGACCCTTGGTACCCATCGTACAGGTGGCAGCAGCCACCAGAAAGAGAACTGTCCTGCCTTTGCCGGCTCTATCGTGGAAATCTTCTAGAAGAAAGTGGCCCCCTACCTGAGTCAATGCCTGAGGTGCCCCCCACACCACCAGCAGAAACCCCCACTGAGCAGACCAGCCCCCAGAGTGATTAGAATTTGTGACGGCCTCAGAGGGACTAGGAGGAAGTGCCTGGGCTTAAGTGATGGCTGTGCTCTGAAAAAAATGTGTCTATTTGTGACCAATGGCAGGCCCAAGGAGGAAATGACTGGTGAAGGGGACAAATGCAGCAGGATATAGGGAACAGATCAGGGATAAGAGCTCAGCTGTATATGGGAAAATGACCACAGAGAGATTTGTGTGCAAGTGGGAAACTCAGGACCTGTGTGTGCAGGGACATTCTGGGTCTGTTTGACACTTTTCACAATAAAGCTGTACCTCATTAAAAAAAAAAAAAGTGTCACATAACTCTACTAGTGCTCAGTATGTAGCCATAGCTTAAACTTATTCAGTAAAAAATTAACTTACTTGAGGTGCCTCAAGAAAAATATAAGCCAGGCACAGCGGCGTATGCCTTTAATCCCAGCACTTCAGAGGTGGAGGCAGGTGAATCTCTGTGAAATCAGGCCAGCCTAATCTATATATCAAATTCCAGGCCAGCTGTGGCTACAGGAAGACCTTGTCTCAAAAAATAAAAACAAAAAGGAAAAAATATATATCTAAGATACTCTATATCCCATATACATTGTGGAAGTAACATATCAATATAAGTTAAGTGATCATATACCTAGGAAAGGTTTTACTTTTTTACTTATAATGTTCTTAAGAAATACTTTAACTTTTTTTTTTATGTAATGTTTTAATAACAGTTAAATGTCAAATGATTTTTTAAAGCAACAGACAAATCAAACAACTTACTTCGGCTACTTGTGATTTGAGGGATTTTGATTCATCTTCGAGGGATTGTATCCTATTTGAAATATCTGCCATCTGAAAGATAGTGTGTCAGTCAACAAATATTTAGTAAGTTCTTTAGGCTTCCAAGACAGCATGTATTTTTGAAGAATATTGTTAACCTAACACAAAACTAAGGCTCAAAGGAAAAAAACCTTGTCAGTTTGCTTCCTATATGCTGAGAAGGATTTTATGAACCACATAACAATAGCATATCCTCTCAACTTTGATGTATTATATCACTTTTGTAGGCTCAAGATAAGCCCACCAATCCTGCATGTTACACACATCAAAATTTTCCTTAAGCCAGGTTTTTGGTTTGTTTTTTGCTTTTTTGAGACAGGGTCTCACTATGTAACCTTGGCTGTCCTGGAACTTACTATGAGCCCTGAAATCACAGAAATCTGCCTTTCCTTTGCCTCAGTCTTCCAAATGCTGGGATTAAAGGTGTGCACCACCTCTCTAGATCTTTATGCCAGATTTCAAAATGGAAAGATAAATTATAATAATAGCTGGTTGTGGTGGCACATGCCTTTAATCCCAGCACTCAGGAGGCAGAGGCAGGCAGATCTCTGTGAGTTCAAGGCCAGCCTGGTCTACATAGCGAGTTCTAGGACAGCTGGGGGCTACAGGGAGAACCTGTTTCAAAAAGACCAAAAAAAAAAAAAAAAAAAAAAGTATTTCTTTAAGAACATTATAAGTAAAAAAGTAAAACCTTTCCTAGGTATATGATCACTTAACTTATATTGATATGTGACTTCCATAACAAAACATGGAAACTCTCTGTGCATGTGCAAGAGAGCCAAGCGTGGTAGCAGACCTGTGATTGGGATCTTGCACCTAAAGGACAGGGGTAAGAGGTTCAGGAACTTGAAGCCAGTCTGAAGAACACAGTGAGTTTCATCCAACCCAGGGCTGTTAAGACCCTGCCTCAACAAACAAATCCCAGCACAGGGAGAGGGAAGCAGATCTCTGTGAGTTCAAGGCCAGCCTGGTCTACATAGTGAGGTCCAGGACAGCTGGGGCTACAGAAAGACCCTGTCTCAAAAAGACACACAAACACACACACACACACACACACACACACACAAAGTGAAAAGATTGATCTGGAAAATTTGCTCTCTATCGCCTCATGGTCTTTGCAGTCTTTACATGCATGGGTTTTAGTTGAGTGTTTTGGTTTGGTTTTGCTTTAGATTTGATTTTTCTTCAGTTGGGTTTCTATTTATTTTGGCTTATTTATATATTTTGATTTTTGGAGATAGGGTCTCCTCTCCCTATGAAGTCCAGGCTAGCTTATTAATTAAAATAATGATTTTACTTTCATATCGATACTGGGATCCAAACCCGGGTCCTCTGGAAGAGCAGCCAGTGCTCTTAACCACTGAGCCATTCACATAGCCTCCAAACTAAGTTTTTAAACTCAGTAACTTTCTTTTCATAATTCTCTTCAAATATAAGACACTTACCAACTCATCTTGTTCAGAATGTTTAGATCTCTCTTCTTTTAACTCCTTCTCTAGAAAAAGTATTTCATCTTCAAGTTTAGATTTAGATCTTTCTAGGTTTGCATAGGTTGCCTAAAACAGAAAGCTAACTTTAATAAGACAGACATGAGAAGTTTGGGTTAGGGTAAAAACCAGAGGAGTATAATCAAACATGTTTATAAACAGTTTATACATTTGTTCCTTTCCATAATATTAAAATAACAGTTAGACTGGGAGCAGTCCACAAACTTCTGTAAAGAGAGAGTACATACTTCAGCCTTGAGGGCATGTAGTCTTTCACAAATTCAACTATGTAACTTGTGAGAAACAAAGTCAATACCTAAATGAAGCAATACAGCTCCATTCCAATAAAACTTTTATTAACATAACCGGTAGGTAGGAAATCTACTACATACAGTTTGCCAACCTAGTTCTAAAACACATTAAAAAGCAAGTTATAGAAAAAAATGACAAATAAGTCCAGTCTAAATATAAAAACATAATATAAATTTTAAAATCAAGATTGCTTCATTATAATATTTTCCATTGAATGACATATTTCCTGCAATCTTTTTAATTTAAAATGATTAGTTATTAGATTAGGCTAATTGGATTTTAAATACTGTATCAACATACCTTTGATATTTGTGATCCTTCAACAAACTTGTTAAAAAAAAAAAAAACCAAAAGGAATTACAGTAATGAAAAACTTTATTCACATGTATCTCCCCAAATTTGACTGTTTCACTACAGGACTTCTCTGACTTGAGTAAAAGTTACTACTGGTTTGATTTACCTACAGTCAACTATCAAACTTTGTAAAAATTGTATTACATTTTGTATTCAACCGTGACTATTCCTAAAATTGTTTTTAATTACTAAAACTAAAGTATTCAATTAACCAAACACAACTAATCTTACTGCTAATTCATATCAATTCATTGCCTTAACACAATTGGTATATTTATCTCTAACAGTGAGCATGAATAAATATTTCCCTTGTTGCCCAGCAACAATTCTTCTATTAGTATCCAATAATCTTCTAAAATGTTGTTTGTTTTTTGGTTTTGTTTTTTGAAGTCTCACTGTGTAATTCAAGTAGGCTTGGAAAACATTATGTAGCCCAGGCTGACCACAAATTCCAGCCATCCTCCTGCCTTAGCCTCCCAAGTGCTATGATTACAGTCATATACCACATTATCTGGATACATTTCTTTTATTTTGAAAACTAGTACACTACTTCTGGAATATAACTTGTAACAGAGGGTCACCAATTTAACAATTACAACAAGTTCTTAAGCACATTATCAAGTAACATTTGAAAAAACAAAAAATTAAGTTCATTTGGAATCTAAATCTTCCTTTGGGTTCTGCTGGGGTATTCTAAAACAACACAGACTTTCTGCTAGGGACAGACACACATCAGTGACAGAGAACTGCCAAGCTGGACTGAACGTGTGAAGCAAAGGTACAAGGACTGCTGCTTCCTACTAGCACTTCAGCAGGAGCAGGTTTTTCTACTGTCTCTTTGTCACTGCTCTGCTTTTTATAAATTTTCAATCTTTAAACACTCCCATCACTTATTCTCATCTATCTATCAAACTAAATATTATAATTTCCTTCTGAATCAGGAAAGTCAACTGTGTATCTGTCTCCCAAACTTCTCATTCAGTGAGATCATCTTGGTAGCTTAAAATTGGCCACAATGGAGAATTTATCACAAAACCCAGCAAAAGGTTTTTAGACACCATGCCGCTATTTATAATGCAAACCTCTGGCTAATTCTAGTTACCTCCTACTATCATAGGATGATAAAGATAATACTGTCACAATTTACAATATTTATTGTTTCCTATTATTCATATGCCTCTTTTGTGGAACAAAGGAATAAAGAACTTTTTTTTTTTTTTTGGTATTTTTGAGGCAGGGTCTCCCTTTTAGTACCAGCTCTCCTGGAGCTCACTCTATAGATCAGGCTGGCCTTGAACTCAGAGATCCGCCTACCGAGTGCTGGGATTAAAGGTGTGCGCCACCACTCCCAGCTAAGAACTTTCTATAAAACTGTGAATTCCAGGATATTGATTATACCTCCTCAAAACAAATTAGCAACAAAGAGCTCAAAATTTCTAAATATTTTATGCTACGTACTAATGTTGTTTCTTCTAACTTCTGTCTTTAAGTTTTGACATTCATATATGCTGTTTCATATTTCCCTAAAATAATTAGTTTTGAGAAGATATAGTATTTTTAAAGTTTATGTTATTTACTATGTATTCCCTTAGCTTTTTAAATCATACTGTTTTTTTTACCTCCAAACTCTGTGCTTCTGTTGACTCCTTCTCAAAGCTGGCAGCCTTTAAAGATGACGCTAAGCCTTCATACTGAATAAAACAAGGCAACACGTAAGTAAAAACTACAAGTTTTATCCAAACGGTATCTAGATAGGTGCCTAAACCTAGACAGATGCCTAAGAAGCAGACAGAATCTATGTCCACATGTGTAAAATTCACTTGGATTTGATTAGCTTTAAGTTTTTCAAATCTAACCACTGTGACAAGCACAGCCAGGACTGCTAACATACCACAATCCACCAGCTGGAGCAACATGTGGCAGAACTTCACCCTGAGAATGAGCAGAGCTATCCCAGGTCCACTTGTCAGAGTACACTGGACTATAACTCATATGAGCATTATTTACTTGAGGTAAAAATTCTGTTGGCAATATATACTAAAGATTATGCAAAGATTTAAGCTGTCAACAAACACCTTAACAAGTAAAGAACTTCTTGGGCTGGAGAGATGGCCTAGCAATTAAGAGCGCCAACTGCTCTTACAGAGGACCCGTGTTCAATCCCCAGCACCCACATGGCGGCTGAGAACTGGCTGTCTTTGACCCCAGTCCCAGGGGAATCCGACGCCCTCTTCTGACCTCCACAGCACTGCATGACACGGGTGCACAGACCTACATGCAGACAGTAGGCTCATACACATAAAAAATAAATAAAATTTTTTAAAAAATTAAAAAAACAAAACAAGTAAAGAACTTCTTCAAGCCTTTTCATAGGAAATCAATAGTAACTGGCAATCAGCAATTTCCTCTTTTCAATTTGTATCATATGACAAAGCAAGCAGGGACAGGAGATCTTCAAAACATAGGAAACATTCATCAGCAAATGAAAACTAAGGACAAAACAATATAAAATTCCGTGTAAGATTTGGCAAAACACAATTAAATATTTGAGGGGGTGATTAAACTACACTGTTTTGAATCAATCTTCCTGCTAACAAGACCTGGAACACAGCAAAAACCAGGTCCTCTCTAAGAGCCTCAGAGAACCATTAAACGGCAGGAAATGATGAGAGAACAGAGAATCCAGAAAGGCAAGTCCAGCGTTTGACATCGCTTGTTCCTTAATATAGCAGTTCACACGAGCAAGGTTCATACAAGGCAACAGTTTTAGGGGAATCAGAAACTGAAAAGACAAAATGTATCATTCAGGACCTCCAAATCTGATGAACCATGTAGCTCAGGCTTTAGGGCAGACCCTGTGACTGGTTGAAGGATAACTAATCCTGCAACATCTATGTCCTACTCATCAAAATTTTTAGGTCCAATTACAGAGATAAGGAGAGAATCCAGGGGCTGGAGAGATGGCCTAGCGGTTGAGAGGGCCGACTGGTCTTGCAGAGGACCCGGGTTCGATCCCCAGCACCCACATGGCGGCTGAAAACCGTCTTTTGCTCCAGTTCCAGGGGAATCCGATGCTCTCTTCTAACCTCCTGGGCATTACGTGACATGGGTGCACAGACCTACATGCAGACAGTACATTCATACACATACGAAAATAAATAAAATTAAAAAAAAACAAAGAACAGAATCCAGAACTATTCTGATGGCCCATATAATCCAAAGAACCTTTATAAAGGGGGGGCAGTAGGACTGGGAATGTATGTAGCTCGCTGGTAGAATGTACTTAATATGTACAAGTTGCTGGGTTCAACCCCCAGAACCCACACTGTTTTTTTTTTAATAAAAGAGGGGGCGGTGCCCAGTTAAAGGACCAAAATTAGAAGAGAAAGCAATGTGAAAACAGAAGCAGAGGGTGAGCGACGCAGCTACAAACTAAGGAGCACAGCAGCGTCTAGGACCTGGACGGGTAAAGAACAGCTCCTCCTGGAGCTGCAAGCGCGCGCGCACACACACACACCCTTCTAACCTCATTGTTTTAGAGTACTACATTTGTGACTTATTATAGCAGCAGCAAGGAACTAATGCCCACCAAAATCACTTTCCTTACAATTGTCTAAATGAAAAAAGGCCTGATCTCAATCTATTAAATAGTCTGACCTTCCAGAAAAAGGAAAATCTAACACCAAATGACTTCATAGCTGAGTTCCTCCAAATTTCCATAGCTAAATTAAGACCAATAATTCTTAAACTTGCCAAAAATAGAGGAAGAGGAAATATTTATTAACACATTTAAAAAGTCAGTATCCAGCCGGGCATGGTGGCACATGCCTTTAATCCTAGCACTCAGGAGGCAGAGGCAGGAGGATCTTTGTGAGTTCAAGGCCAGCCTGGTCTACAGAGCGAGTTTCCAGGACAGCTGGGGCTACAGGGAGACCCTGTCTCAAAAAGACCAAAAATAAATAAATAAATAAATAAATAAATAAATAAATAAATAGTCAGTATCCCCAGTCTTGGTGGAGCACGCCTTTAATCCTAGCACTTGGGAGGCAGAGGCAGACAGATCTTTGTGAGGTCAAGGCCAGCCTGGTCTACAGAGTGAGTTCCAGGACAGCTGCGGCTACAGGGAGACCCTGTCTCGAAAAGATGGAAAAAAAAAAGATTTTATTTTCTCAAGTCAGTCATATAGTTAGTAATTTACTGGGGCATNGAAAACAACAGGCCAGTGTGTCTGACTGATAATCACTACTGAAAAGTTCTCAGTAAAATATTAGCAAATGAAACTTAACACAAGGCTAATAAGCACACATAAGTTAGTATGTCCACCTTGCTTCCAAACTATATGACCAAATAAAATAAATTATACAAATACATTAATCAATGGAGAAAAGCTTTCAACAAAACTTATCCCTTCTTGAACAAAACTTCTAAAAGTTTAGGTATAAAAAGAAAACTCCAAGCTGGGCATGGTGGCACACGCCTTTAATTCCAGGCTGATTTCTATAAGTTCAAGGCCAGCCTTGTCTACATAGTGAGTTCCAGAACTGCTGGGGCTACAGAGAGACTGTCTCAAAAAGACAATAAAAAAATGGGCTGGAGAGATGGCCTAGCGGTTAAGAGCACCGACCGCTCTTACAGAGGACCTGGGTTCGATCCCCAGCACCCACATGCGGCAGAGAACCGTCTGAAACTCCAATTCCAGGAGAACTCCAGTTCCAGGGGAATCTGACACCCTCTCTGACCTCCGGGACATTGCACGACATGGTGCACAAACTTGTATGCAGACAGTACATCTATACATATACGAAAATAAATAAAATAAAATTTAAAAAAAGAAATTGATTAAAAAAAAAAGACAATAAAAAAAAAAAGAAAATTCCTCAGCATAATAAAGTCCATTTATGGAAAATACAGCTAACATGTATTCAATGAGAAACTGAAAGCTTTCTTCTAAGATCTGTAAAAGGCAAGGATATCGGGCTGGGCTGGAGAGATGGCCTGGTGGTTAAGACAGCTCTTGCAGAGGACCCAGGTTCGATTCCCAGCACCCACATGGTGGCTGAGAATAGTCTTTAACTCCAGTTCCAGGGGAATCCGACACCCTCTTCTGACCTCTTCACGACAGGGGTGCACAAACCTACATGGAGACAGTACATTCATACACATAAAAAATTTTTTAAAAACTTTAAAAAAACAAAAAAGGCAAGGATATCCTCCCACCACTTCTACCCAACACAGTACTGGAAGTCATTTATTTTCTTTTTTATTGAAGTTTTGTATATTCATACTTTTTTGGGGGGGTCTTTTTGAGACAGGGTCTCCCTTTAGTCCCAGCTGGTCTAGAGCTTACTATGTAGACCACAATAGCCTTGAACTCACAGAGATCTGCCTGCCCCCCCCCCCACCGCCACCCAGTGCAGGAAGTCTTATGGAGAGCAGTTCCTAATAAGAAAGATGAAGCAGACACGGGGGCACCTTTAGTCCATGCTCGGTCTCTGGGAGATTGGGCCAGCATGGTCTACACAGAAAGGGGATATAGGAAGACCCTGCCTCAAAAAATGAAAAAGAAAATAAAAAGATACAAAAGGCTGGGCCTGGTGGTGCACACCTTTAATCCCAGCACTTGGGGAGGCAGAGGCAGGTGGATCTCTATGAGTTCTAGGCCAGCTGGGACTAAAGGGAGACCCTGTCTCAAAAAGACCAAAAAATAAATAAATAAATAAATAAATATATATATATATTCACAGCCAGGCCACAATTGCTTAATATTTCCAGCACCTGGGAGGCAGAGGCAGGCAGGTCTCTGTAAGTTTGAGGCCAGCATGGTCTACATAGAAAGTACCAGGCCAGCCAGGGATATAAGTGAGGAGACAGCTGCTACCCAGGATAGCTCAAACCTGCAGTCTTAGCACTCAGGAGTCTGGGGCAGGAAGAGGATTGCCACAAGTTCAATGCCAGCCTGGGCTACAATATAAGACTCTGTCTCAAAAAAAAAGTAAGGAGAAAAAAACATGTAATGAGAGAAAATATTTGTTAACCACATATTAAAAAAGGGCTTTATATCTAGAATACATAGTTACAATTTGAAGCTAGGCATGATGATGGCACATGCCTCTAATCCCAGGACTCAAGGAGCCAGAGGCAGGCAGGTCTCTGTGAGTTCAAGGCCAGCTTGATCTACATAGTGAGTTCCAGATCAGGTAGGATGGAATACAGGAAAAGACCAAAAGAAAAAGTCAGAAATTAGTAATTAAAAGACAAGCTGGAGGTATGCACCTATACCTCTTGCATCAGCATGCTGAAGCAGGAAAGGAGAAAGTTCAAGGACAGTCTGGGCTACTAGGAAGATTCTTTCTCAAAAAAACACACATATATATACATGGGGCTGGAGAGATTTATTTATTTATTTATAAATAAATAATAATAAATAAATTTATACATATATATATATTATACACACAAAAAAAAAACAGAAGAAACTAAATAAACTTTGCTTCAGAGAAAGTATTCAAATGAAGAACAAATATGAAAAGATGTCCAATATAACTCCCCTTCAGAGAACTCCAAATCAAAAACAGCAATACAGCCAGGCGAAGTGTTACACACCTTTAAACTTTTTTTTTTATTTCTGTTGTGTATGAATGTACTGTCTGCATTAGGTCTGTGCATCGTATCGTGCAATGCTGCGGAGGTCAGAAGAGGGTGTCGGATTCCCCTGGAACTGGAGTTCTCCTGGAATTGGAGTTTCAGACGTTCTCGGCCGCCATGTGGGTGCTGGGGATCGAACCCGGGTCTCTGTAAAGATGGTCGGCACTCTTAACCACGAGGCATCTCTCCAGCCCCGCTACATGCCTTTAATTCCAGCACTTGGAAGGTAGAGGCAGGGAGGCCAGCCTGGTCTGCATAGCAAGCTCCAGGCCAGCTGGGACTACATACAGGTAAACCCTGTCAAAAACGAGTAACGGGGGGGGGGGGGGGGGGGGGGGGGGTGGGGGGGGGGGGGGGGAATAAAAACTAAAACAATGAGACATCACTCAATTAGTAAAAAAAAAAAACAATAATAGCTGGGTGTGGTGGCGCACACCTTTATTCCCAGCACTCAGAGGCAGGCAAATCTCTGTTAGTTGAAGGCCAACCTGGTCTACACAGCAAGCTCCAGGCTAGCTGGGACTAAAGGGAGACCCTGTCTCAAAAAGACTAAAATAAAATAATAACCATGTATTGAAGAAAAACTGAACACTCACAAACTAGTAGGAATGTAAAATGAAGAAGCCACTGTAGAAAGAGTTTGGCAAGTCTATCAAAACGAGCAGATAAGGCACGCCCAAGTAGATACCCAAAATACCCCCCAACCACTTGTATACACAAAACATATTCATGAATACGAAAAGCTTTATTATTTGCAACAATAAAAAGGTGGAAATAACACAGATGTCCACCAGCTGACCACCAGATATGTAAGTTAGGGTATAAAACATTATTTGACAAGAATATTAATTCTGATGCATGGGACAAAAGATGAAGCAACATTTCTTTGGGGTGTATACCCAGGAGTGAAACTACTACATCTGCTGAGAGAAAAAGGCAATCAGAAAGAACTACATTTCACTGTTTAAAATGTCCAGAGTGTAGAAATAGAAACCAGGACTATGGAGTAGGAGAAACTGGATGAAAGGCAATAACACAGAGACTGAAGGTTTCTTTGTGGGATAATAAAAATGTTCCAGAGTTATTTGTTATAATGAATATATAATTCTGTGAATATACTGAAAGCCATTTGTTTACATCCTTTTTTGGGGGGGAAGAGGGTTCCACTATTTAAGCCAAGCTAATTTCAAACCTGCAATCCTGCATCTACCTGCAAAATGCTAGGATTACAGTCATGTACTGCCACATGTAGCTCATTTGCACACTTCACGTGGGTGAGTTAATATGGTGTATAACTGTATCCCAATAAAGATGTTAAGAGAGCTAGCATACCTTTAATCCAGCACTTGGGAGGTAGATCTCTATGAGTTCAATGCCAGCCTGGTCTACATATTGAGTTCCAGAACAGCTGGAGCTTCAGGGAAACCTCAAAAAGGGAAAGGAAGGGAAGGAAGGGAAGGGAGAGAAGAGAAGGGGGGGGAGGGGAGGGGAGGGGAGGGAGGGAGGGAGGGAAGAGAGAGAGGGAGGAAAGGGAGGGTAAAATCAAGTGTTGGGTTTGGGGACAAACTATAGAATAAAGCAAAAACTAGTTACTGAAAGAAAAAAAGAAAAAAACAAAAAAAAAAAAACAGTACTAAATGTGGTTGTACAAGCCTGTAATCCCAACAATTCAGTGAAAGTCAAAGGATCAAGTTCAGACCCATATTGGACTCACAGTGAGACTCCTGTCTCAAAAAAAAAAAAAAATAAACGCAGAGGGGTCTGGAGATGGCTCAGCAGTAAAAGCGTGACGCTCTTGCAGAGGCCCAGGTTGACTTCCCAGCACCCACATGGCAGCTAGCAACGGTCTTAAACTGGGCATGGTGGCAACGCTTTTAATCCAGCCTTGGGAGGCAGAGGCAGACCTATCTCTGTAAGTCAAGCCATCCTGATCTACAGATGAGTTACAGGCCAACTGTGGGCTAAGAGGAGACCATGTCTCCCAAAACAAAAAAAAAAAAAACACCGCTACAAGATAGAATATGAGAGAGACAACCTTTGAAGAGATGTCTCAGTTAGTTCAGAGTGCTTATTCCAGCCGGGCAATGGCGCACCTGTAACCTAAGCACTTGGGAGGCAGAGAGGCAGAGCGGAGCAGATCTCTGTAAGTTCAAGGCCAGCCTGGTCTACAGGTGAGTTCCAAGCCAGTGGGGTACAGGGAGACCTATGTCAAAAAAACAAAAAAAAAAAACAGATGTTGCTTTTGTTCTATAATCAGAGGACAGGGTTTGGATCCTAGTCACCCTTTTTTTTTTTTTTTTTTGGTCTTTTGAGACAGGGTCTTTTCCCTGTTAGCCCCAGCTGTCCGGGAATTTACTTGTACACCAAGGATTGGCCTTGAACTCACAAAGGATCCCTTGCCTCTGCCTCCAAGTGCTGGGATTAAAGTTCGCGCAAACCACGCCATAGGCCCTAGCACTTTTTAACAACAAGGTCTGTCTCCAATCGCCTATAACTGGCTAGCAGTTAAGAGCGCTGACCGCTCTTATAAGAGGACCCGGGTTCGATTCCCCAGCACCCACATGGCAGCCGCTAGACACCATCTGAAAACTCCAATTCCAAATGTATAACCCTAGCTCCAAACAAACTGAGAAGGAGAATTGCTGGTTGCTGGCTTCCAGCTAGCCAAGACCAAGCTTCCAGGTCAGGAGATGAATTGTCTCAAAAGAAAGCGGCAGAGAGCAGGGAGCAGCACACACCTTTTTTTTTTTTTTTATTCTTTTGAGGACGGTCTCCTGTAGCCCAGCTGTCCTCGAACTCACTCTGTAGACCAGGCTGGCCTTGAACTCACAAAGATCCGCCTGCCTCTGCCTCCCAAGTGCTAGGATTAAAGGCATGTGCCACCATGCCTGGCAAGCAGCACACCTTTAGTCCCAGCACTTGGGAGATGGTGGCAGATAGATCTCTGTGAGATCGAAGGTAGCCTGCTACATAGCAAGCTCCAGGCCAGTGCTTCAGGGAGACCCTGTCTCAAAAACAGAAAAAAAGAAAATCAAAAGAACAAGTGGAAGTGATAGAGGAGGGCACCCTACACCCTTGAGGCCCTTGTCTGGCCTTTGCACCTGAGCATGTGTACACTCACACACACAAATAAATAAATGAGAAGACAGGCGTGGTGGCACACACCTTTAATCCCAGCATTAGGGAGGCAGAGGCAGGCAAATCTCTGTGAGTTCAAGGCCAGCCTGGTCTACAGAGTGAGTTCCAGGACAGCTGGGGCTATAGGGAGACCCTGTCTCAAAAAGACAAAATAAATAAATAAGTAAATAAATAAGAAAGGCACTGGGGCTGGGCTGATTGTAAGGCTGCTCTTCTAGTATCTATGCCAATACCAAAAAAAAAAAAGAATGGTGTTGGTCAGTTTGATATCCATTTAAAAAAAGAAAAAAACCTGAATCTTGACATACCCTCCCAATTGTACCAAGATGGTTTCAATTCCAAACAGATTAAAGATGTTATGGACTAAACCGTTCTGCCCCCATTGCTATGTTAAAAGTCTCTATGAGGACTGAAGAAGATACAGGTCAACAGTTAAGAACACTCTTCCAGAGGACCAGGGTTCAGTTTCGAGCACCCACATCAAACAAACACAACCACCTGTAACTCCAGTTCCAGGAGATATGAAACCCTCTTCTGGCCTCCACGGGTCATAAAGTCACACAGGCACATACACATATACATAAATATAATAAGTATATATTTTTTTAATTCCTCTAGGTCTCAGTACCTTAGAATAAGGCAGTTCTTTGGAGACAAAGCTTTTTAAACAATAATTAAGCTGGATGGACCCTAACCTAACATGACTCATATCTTTGTAAGTAAAGAAAATTTGGACAGTGAGACACCAGAGGAAAGATGCTGCAAGAGGGAAGCCATCTACCCACAAGTCAGGACAGGCCACAAACAACAAAGCCTGCCTGCACCTTGGTTTTAGACTTATCTCCAAAACTAAGAAAATGCATTTCTATGGTTAAAGTGGTATTTTGTTACACTATATTAAAATTCTGAACCCCTACCCCAGGTTTTTGGGGGAGGGGGGTTGGGGGGGTTTTAGTGTTTTTGAGACAGGGTCTCCCTGTAGCCCCAGCTGGCCTGGAACTCACTCTGTAGACCAGGCTGGCCTTGAACTCAGAGATCCACCTGCCTCTGCCTCCCTAGTGCTAGGATTAAAGGTGTGCGCCACCACACCCAGCCATCTACCCCAGGTTTTAGGCTTATCTACAGAACTAAGAAAATGCATTTCTATGGTCAAAGTGGTATTTTGTCACAGTAGCCTTCACAAATTAAAAGAACTAAATTAAAAAAGTAAAATGAGGGGCTGGAGAGATAGCCTAGCGGTTAAGAGCACCGACGCTCTTGCAGAGGACCCGGGTTCGATCCCCAGCACCCACATGGCGGCTAAGAACCGTCTGTAACTCCAATTCCAGGAGAACTCCAGTTCCAGGGGAATCTGAGACCCTCTTCTGACCTCCGCGGCATTGCACGACATGGGTGGCACAGACCTGCATGCAAACAGTACATCATACACATACAAAAATAAATAATAAAAATAATAAAAATAAAAATAATTAAAAAAAAAAAGTAAATGATACCCGGTGTGGTGGCGCACGCCTTAATCCTAGCATTGGGAGAGCAGACGGCAATCTTTGTGAGTTCAAGGCCAGTCTGGTCTACAGAGTGAGTCCAGGCCAGCTGGAGCTACAGGGAGACCTGTCTAAAAAGACCTAAAAAAAAAAAAAAAAAAAGTAAAATGATAAAGTTTCTAAAAGACAACAAATAAGAGTCTCTTTACACCCATGTATAGGCAAAAAAAAGTCTTTAAGTAAGAAACAAAAAGCTGTTATCATAAAGAAATGAGGAAAAATTACACTATGTTAAAATTCTGAACCCCTACCTCTATATTAATCACAAAGTAGGAGATATTTTCAATACATTCATCTGAAAAAGTACTTATAACTGAGATGTAAAACAAAACAAAAAACTGCTATATGATATAAAATGACCAATACACTATCGAATATGTTCCACTTCATTAGTCAGGGAAATGCAAACTAGGTGACAAAGACAAGATGAGCACTAAACTCCTCTCCCGAGCTACAATAAGCAAGAATGGGTAAGGGATGATGCAGGAGCAACTCACAGGTTAACGCACTGCTAACACCCTAAGTGCACACAGAAGGGATCCATGGAGAATACAGAGCTCCCAGACTCTACCATTAATGTTAGTTTTAAACGTATCTTACCTCTTTTTGAACAAGGCTAACTTTTTCAAGTAGTTTACATTTCTCTTCAATTAGTTCAGAAAGCTCAAGAGCAAGTTTTTTTTCTCTTCCTGTGAAAGAAAAACAAAGAACAGAAAAGAAGAAAAAATATCATTATCATGGCTAAAATATTTTGTTTTAAGATTATATACAGTGATAAGATCTAATATAGTTTTAAAAAAAACTTACCCACATAAAATCGGCTTTGAATCTGAAACAAATTTTTAATAAAAATAACATTAAAACAAATATAAATATACCTATTTAACTTCTACTACCAAATTCTACTCCCAAGTTACTGCCTTACTAAGAATAAAATTACCAAAAAATATTCTGTTATCAATGAGATAAATACTATCCATTAAGGTCTCCCAACTGAAGATTCATATTGTGTATTATTATATTAAAGGCTCTGAAATAACTTCATTCTAAAAACACACCCTGCTTAATTTCATTTAAATCTATAGTTCCCCAAAATATATTTGGTCCTAAAACAAAACATTTTTTTAAACAAAACATTTTTTAAAGTACTTATTATTGTGTCTCTGAATACTAATATCCAAAACAAAACTGCCAAGGAGATACTACGATGGGGCTATGGATCTGAACTGACTCCAAAAATAAATAAATAAGCTGGGCATTGTGGTGCACGCCTTTAATCCTAGCACTCAGGAGGCAGAGGCAGGTGGATCTTTGTGAGTTCAAGGCCAGGCTGGTCTACAGAGTGAGTTCCAGGACAGCGGGGGCTACAGGGAGACCCTGTCTCAAAAACAGAAAAAAAAAAAAAAAAGGAAATAAAACATTTTTCTTCTTTAAGCTTCAGTTCTCAAATAACAAAGGAAGGATAAATCCACTTTGAAGAGATTACGGCTGAAGTAGAATGACCAAAAAAGAAAAGACTTAAATTGCCTAGAAAATGTGTGTAGAGATTAAAGAAAAAAATTAAAAGACAACATACAGTGGAATGTATTTAAAGAGGAAATAAACAAAGAGCAATGTCAGATAGAGGAACCTTTCAAAGGGCAACAGAAAAAATTGAAATTTTTAAGTTATGAGACATGGAAGTCAGAAGCTGAAGGGCCAATATCTAAAAAGTAGTCTCAGGAATAAAATGATATATGACCCCCTTTAAAAAATGTTTTAAACCAGGCATGGTGGTACATGCCTTTAATGTGTCTTGGGAGGCAGAGGCAGGCAAAAATCTCTAGGAGATCAAGGTCAGCCTGGTCTCCATAGTAAGTTCCAGGCCAGCTATGGCTACAGGGAGACCCTGTCTCAAAAAGATTAAAAAAAAAAAAAATTCAGGTCTGTGAATAACCAATACAGAATCCAGACTAGGGTTACATCTAACACAGGGAGCCAAAGGAAAGAAATGAGGGGTTATTACCTAAACATAAATGACAGCCAACATTTTTAATTCTAAGTTAGGTAGCAGTCACTGGTGTTTTATATACTGTCAAACACAAATGCAGACAAAAAAAAATGGAGAGAAAGAAATAAGGGTAGGATCTTAGTCTTAATGTAACGTGCCTCTACAAAGAAGCCCTTTAAAAAATTTACACAAAATTCTATGAATCCATATTGTTTTTAATAAATACACATTAACGGGGCTGGAGAGATGGCCTAGCGGTTAAGGGCACTGATTGCTCTTGCAGGGGACCCGGGTTCGATCCCCAGCACCCACATGGGGGCTGAGAATCGTCTTTAACTCCAGTTCCAGGGGAATCCGAGACCCTCTTCTGACCTCCGCGGCATTGCATGACACGGGTGCACAAACCTACACGCAGACAGTACAGTCATACACATACAAAAATAATAAAATTAAAAAAAAAGAAAGTTAAAAAAATAATAAAATACACATTAACGTAAGCCACAAAACTATAATCTATTTCCTTAAAATAACAAGTTTCTCCAATTACAGAATTGGAGACAAAGACAAAATGGACATTCTCTTAGTGTTCAGAGGGTGACTTACTGATCGAAAGCCTCGCCACAGAAACAAGAGCATGGCAGCAAGTCCTAGGGTAAGCACACATATCACCATTTCCCAGGAGAAGCCACTGGGATTCAGGTCTGCCCTCATATCTTCAGGCAATGCAGCCACCACCTTCAAGACAAAGAAAGTTAACCCTGTAAACATAATTTTCCAGTGTTGGTTAAAAACAGAGGTCCAAGTGCATACAGTCAACTGTTTACAGCCTTCGCAGAAAAGGACTACCAGACTAAGTAAGACCCAGCAGAACAGATCCAAGAGTGCTTTTTGGCCACTTAAGGCCCCTCTCACTAAGTGATGAAGGACAGCAGTGTGAAGAAATGCAATAGTTTTCAAACTGGAGTTAATCAGAGATTCCTCAAAGCTTACAAGGATGATGGGACTGGAGAGATGGCCTAGCGGTTAAGAGCGCCAACTGCTCTTGCAGAGGACCCAGGTTTGATCCCCAGCACCCGCATGGCGGCTAAGAACCTTCTGCAACTCCAATTCCAGGAGAACTCCAGTCCCAGGGGAATCCGAGACCCTCTTCTGACCTCCGCGGCATTGCACAACACGGGCGCACAAACCTACATGCAGACAGTACATTCATACACATACGAAAATAAATAAATAAATAAAAAAAAACAAGGATGCCAGAGTAAGGAGAAGAGAGCCAAAGACCCCAGTGACCTGAGTTCAAATGTTCTTTCCCTGACTTCAACTTCACATTTTATCTAGAGTGTACTGCCTTAGATAAGACAATTCCGGGCTGGAGAGATGGCCTAGCGGTTAAGAGCGCCGACCGCTCTTGCAGAGGACCCGGGTTCGATCCCCAGCACCCACATGGCGGCCGAGAACCTTCTGAAACTCCAATTCCAGGAGAACTCCAGTTCCAGGGGAATCCGACACCCTCTTCTGACCTCCGCGTTGCACGACACAGGTACACAGACTTACATGCAGGCAGTACATTCATAGACATACAGAGATAAATAAAATTAATTAAAAAAATTAAAAAAAAAAAAAAAAAGAAAAGACATTTCCTTACAAGGAAAAGAAAATAGATCTGCAGGTGTTTCATTTTGTTTTGTTTTGCTTTGTTTGGGGGATAGTTTGAAAACAACCAATAAAGTTTTTGTTTTTTGGTGTTTTTTTGATAAAGTCTTGATCTTTGAATTTGAATCCTTCCCTAGAAAAAAAAATGCTGCTTGATTACATAGACAAGTATTCAATAAATGGCAAATATTTCCATCTTTTCTGCTCCAAGCACAGATTTCCACGTCTCCTCTTCACAGTGGACCTTCACACAACACAGCTTAAAGCTGCTGCAGTGCCTATTTCACCTTCTCTTGTGCAGCTCATAATTCATCCTCACTCACTCAGGTTATTCTGTACTTTACTACCAGGCCCCAGATATCAACTGATCACAAATAAAAAGTCCTGCAATGCCGCAGAGGTTAGAAGAAGGTGTCGGATTCCCCTGGAACTGGAGTACTCCTGGAATTGGAGTTACAGACGGTTCTCGGCCACCATGTGGGTGCTGGGGATCAAACCCGGGTCCTCTGAAAGAGCAGTCAGCACTCCTAACCACTAGGCCATCTCTCCAGCCCCCTGCACCCGCCTTTCTAAGTGACCATCAAATTTTTAAGCGTCCCCAAATGCCCTTCAGTGTGGATTCATCCACTGAAGTCTGGTCAACCTACTAAGAGTCTCACCTTCAACAAGACTGACTCTCCCCTTCCCAGCAGTCACCAGTTGCCAGTAGTCCAGTAAGTTCCTCAGGTAGAGTTGGGGTTTCTTACCCACTTCCCCATGTCTATGCTGGGATTTCAAAATCTATTATTTAACTCTTCTTTCTATAGGTATTCCTTCCAAATTTCTATCTATAGCTCACTAACTTTTATCAAATAAATGTAATTATATTATTTTTTAATCCCTATATCTTATCCTTTTTCTTGGGGGAGGGGGTTGTTTTTTTACTTTTTTTTCTTCCAGCTGTGACTCCAGACAGGATCCAGAGAGGAGGTGAACACTCTCTTCTCTGGGTTTTATGGAGCATTCCTTTACCCTTCTGTGTTAGCCTCTTAAAGTACTGCATCAACTCTAAAATGCCACAGGAGGGACTGGAGAGATAGCCTAGCAGTTAAGAGCACCGACTGCTCTTGCAGAGGACCCAGGTTCGATCCCCAGCACCCACATGGCAGCTGAGAACCATCTGTAACTCCAGTCGACACCCTCTTCTGACCTCCGCAGCATCGCACGACACGGGTGCACAAACCTGCATGCAGACAGTACATTCATACACATACGAAAATAAATTAAAAAAAAAAATTTTAAGTGTTTGAATAAAAAATAAAAAAATAAAAGGGCACAGGAAAGGGTGAAAATCCCTTTATCCTTATTCCGTCTCTTCTTTCTTTTTTTCTGAAACAAGGTCTCACTATGTAGCCCTTGCAGATCTGGAACTCACTATGTAGACCAGGCTGACCTTGAACTCACAGAGATCTGCCTCCCTCTCTGCCTCCTAAGTGCTAGAAAAAGGCAAGCACCATAACACCTCTGTAAGCTGTGGCAAATCCACACATGAATAAATGTAATAAAAATTTTAAAATAACTAGGCTTAGTCTAATATATGAAATAACAGCAGAACAGGATTACAACTTGGCAATTTTTCTCTTTTAAGACAACTGCATAGGGGCTGGAGAGATAGCCTAGCGGTTAAGAGCACCGACTGCTCTTGCAGAGGACCCGGGTTCGATCCCCAGCACCCACATGGCAGCTGAGAACCGTCTGTAACTCCAGTTCCAGGGAATTCCGACACCCTCTTCTGACCTCCGCGGCATTGCACAACATGGGTGCACAGACCTACATGCAGACAGTACACTCATGCACATACGAAAATAAATAAAATTAAAAAAAAAAAGACAACTGCATAAAGCAATATTTATAAATATATATTGATAGTCATACAATGGATAAAGATGCAAGTTGTTAAAAATAAAAATAACAGTATAAAGAGGGAGAAAGAGCTACACAGAGAGGAGCAGAAAGACTGCTAGAAATCAGCAATGGTAAAATAGCAAAAGCACTGATTACAATAAGTATAAATGAACTAACCAATGGCAAAGACTGGCAAAATTGAAATAAATATTCAACCAGTGCCTTCTATATGAGACACATGGGAGTCAGGTGCATGCCTTTAATCCCAGCACTTGGGAGGCAGAAGCAGGTGGACCTCTGTGAGATTAAGGCTAGCCTGGTCTACATAGCAAGTTCCAGGTTAGCCAGGACTAGAGTAAGACCTTGTTACAAAGACAGAAAGTGGGGAGGGGTAGGACAAAGTGACAGAGAGACAGTCACAGGACAAATAGAATGGTCACTCTAATATCACATAAAATATACTCTATCAAATTAAATAAACTGTAAGACAAAAATTACTTCTAGAAACAAAAACATTATATGATGGCAAAAGGCTAATAACTCAGTATTCAAGATCTAAATTAGAAGTATTTTTTTGTTTTTCTTTTCTTTATTTTTTTAAGGGAGAATTTTTTTTATTTTATTTACTTTTTATGTGTATGAATGTACTGTCTGCATGTAGGTTTGTGCACCCGTGTCGTGCAATGCCACAGAGGTCAGAAGAGGGTGTCGGATTCCCCTGGAACTGGAGTGAAAGACGGTTCTCAGCTGCCATGTGGGTGCTGGGGATCAAACCCAGGTCCTCTGCAAGAGCAGTCAGTGCTCCTAACCGCTAGGCCATCTCTCCAGCTCCAGTTATAAGTTTATTTTACCAAAAATATGAGAATCATAAAATACAAGGAAAGTCACAAAATGAAATAAGCTGACAGAAATGATGGACAGCATGTACAATTCAAGAATAATAGGGGATTTCAAGGTCTCACTTTTTTTTTTTTTTTTTTTTTTTTTTGTCTTTCGAGACAGGGTCGCCTCCCTGTAGCCCCAGCCATCCTGGAACTCATTCTGTAGACCTGGCGGCCTTGAAACTCCCAAAGATTCACCTGCCTCTGCCTCCCAAGTGCCTAGGACTAAAAGGCGTGCGCCACCACGGCAGGCTCAAGGTCTCACTTTCAATGAAATCATCATGAAAAGAACAAACTTAGCCTAGAGTTTCCTAGCACTTGGAGGCAGAGGCAGAGCGGATGCTTTGTGAGTTCAAGGCAGCCTAGTCTTACAGAGTAAGTGCTAGGACAGCTGGGGCTACAGGGAAACCCTGTACTCGAAAAACCAAAAAAAAAAAAAAAAGAGCAAATTGACCAACACTTACAAAACTAAACAAAAAATACCGCAAAATAGTAGAAAACACATGCTCAAATGCACATTCAGAATAAATTCAAGCATCAAGCTAAAACGAATCACAATATCCTTTTCTTTTTTTTTTTTTTTTTCTTTTCGAGACAGGGTCTCTCTGTAGCCCCGGCTGTCCTGGAACTTGCTCTGTAGACCAGGCCGGCCTTGAACTCACAAAGATCCGCCTGCCTCTGCCTCCCAAGTGCTAGGATTAAAGGCGTGCGCCACCACGCCCAGCTATCCTTTTCATTTTCTAACTTTTAAAAATTCTTTTATTTATTTTTTATGTGTATGAATGTACTGTCTGCATGTAGGTTTGTGCACCAGTGTAGTGCAATGCCTCAGAGGTCAGAAGAGGGCATCGGATTCCCCTGGAACTGGAGTTAAAGAGGGTTCTCAGCTGCGATGGGGATCGAACCCGGGTCCTCTGCAAGAGCAGTCAGTGCTCTGAACTGCTAGGCCATCTCTCCAGCCCATCAATATGCTTTTTTAAAACTCAAACCAGGCGTGGTGGTACATGCCTTTAATCCCAGCACTCGGGAAGCAGAAGCAGGAGGATCTCTGAGTTCAAGGCCAGCCTGGTCTACAGAGTGAGCTCAAGGCCAGCTGGACTACAGGGAGACCCTAAATCAAAAATACCAAAAAGAAAAAAACAACTCAGATGATGGAAAGCATGTTCTCAGATTATAATGAATTAAAATTAGCAATTAGAAACAGGAAGAAATCTGGAAACTTACAAATATGAAAATTAATAATATATTATTAAATAATCATAGGTCAAAGAAAAAAATAGGGACCAGAGATGGGTCAGTGGTTGAGTGAACCTACTGCTCTTGCAGAACCTACTGCTCTTGCAGAACCTACTGCTCTTGCAGAACCTACTGCTCTTGCAGAACCTACTGCTCTTGCAGAAGACCTGAGTTTGGTTCCCAGCACCCATATCAGCCAGCTGACAACTACTTGTAACTCCAGCTCTGGGGGTTTCCAATGCCCTCTTCTGGCCTCCAAGGGCACCTGCATTCATGTGCACATGCCCACAGGCACACACATACATACATACACAAAATTAACATTAAATCTCTTTTAAAAATAAAATATAAATACATTTTTAAAAGATAATAATTTGAGCTGGAGAGATGGCTCAGCAGTTAAGAGTGCCAACTGCTCTTGCAGAGGACCCGGGTTCAATTCCCAGCACCCACATGGCAGCTAAGAACCATCTTTAAGCCAGGCATGGTGGCTCACGCCTTTAATCCTAGCAGTCAGGAGGCAGAGGCAAGTGGATCTCTGTGAGTTCAAGGCCAGCCTGGTCTATAGAGTGAGTTCCAGGCTAGCTAAAGATACAGGGAGACCCTGTCTCAAAAAAAAAAGAGAGAGAGATCCTGTCTCAAACTAGTAAAGAAGTGATTAAAAAAAAAAGAAAACTTGTTGACTTCTGGCCAACACACACACACACACACACACACACACACACACATATACACACACGTTCACACAGACCAAACATATTTGTATGCACAGACCCAAACACATAAACATGTATACACAAACACTCAGGAGGCAGAGGCAGACAGATCTCTGAGTTCAAGGCCAGCCTTGTCTACATTGTAAGTTCCAGGACAGGTGGAGCTACAGGGACACCCTGTCTCAAACACACACACACACACACACACACACACACACACACACACACACACATACACACACACACACACAAAAGCAAGCAAGCAAGCAAGCAAACAAAAAATGAGGGTGTGGGAACGTAGCTCAGTGGTAAAGTACTCAACTTCCATGTAAGACTCCCTAGAGAACCAGCACTGGGGAGGCAGAGGCAGGACATCCATGAGTTCAAAGTCAGCCTGGTCTACATAATAAATTCCAGGACAGGAAGACCCTGTCTCAAAAAAGACAAAAAACACACACACACACACACACGCACGCGCACGCAAAGATAATACATATGAGGGAAATTACCATGGTGGGCATGCATAACCCAGCACACGTGGAGGTCAGAGGACAGCCAACTTCAGGCATTTTGTTTACTGCTACACGTACCAGGCTGGCTTGCCCATGGGCATCTGGAGACTCTCTGCTCTCTACCTCCAGTAGGAACCCACTGGGATTCTAAATGCCGGCTCTACTGTGTGCAGCTTTTATGTGAATTCGGGAGATACACATTCAGGTCATGAGGCTTCCATGTTCCTAACCCCACAAGGGAAATTATTAAATACATCCAGATAAATGAAAAGGAAAAAACAACATAACAAAACTTACAGAATACAGTTAATTAAAGCAGTAAATTCTTGGTGCTAGAGAGATGGCTCAGTAGTTAAGAACACTGGCTACTCGGGCTGGAGAGATGGCCTAGCGGTTAAGAGCGCCGATCGCTCTTGCAGAGGACCCGGGTTCGATCCCCAGCACCCACATGATGGCCACGAACCGTCTGAAACTCCAATTCCAGGAGAACTCCAGTTCCAGGGGAATCCGAGACCCTCTTCTGACCTCCGCGGCATTGCACGACACGGGTGCACAATACTGCCAATGGCCAAACAGTACTTTCATACACATACAGAAATAAAATATTCAATATTATAAATTAAAAAAAAAAAAAAAAAAAAGACACTGGCTATTCCATTATAAAGAAGCAGGTTTGGCCAGGATTGTGGTGCATGCTGTATCCACCTCAGGAGGCAGAGGCAGAGGCAAGCAGGCGGATCTCTGTGAAGTTCAAGCCAGCCTGGTCTGACACAGGTAAATTCAGGAACCAGCTGAGATTACAGGGAGAACCTGTCTCAAAAAAGACCAAAAAAAAAGAACCAAGTTTGGTTCCCAGGACCTGGTGGCTAACACTTGTCTGCAACTTTCAGTTCAAGAGATCCAATGCCATCTTCTGCCCTCTACTCAGCATTGTTACAGCACAAGGTATACTTACAAAATAGCAATGCAGGAAACATTTCTGTAAACATAAAGAAATAATCATCCAATATTTTAGTCTTTTTTAAAACAGTTCTTGGACTGGGGAGATGACACCAAAGGTAAAGACATTTGCAACCATGTTGCTACCTTTGGAGCACATATGACTAAAATGGGAACTAATATCAAAGTATTAGCAATGAACCCTGCGCAAGGAATGAACATGCAAAATTCCTCCGTGCAGCGTTCCAATAAATTTAAAGAAAAGAAGTAAAAGATCACCTTGCGAACCAAGCCTAATGATTCTAATTCAAATTCCCTCAAAACCGATACAAGTGAAGGCTGAAAAGAGTAATTCTCTTTTTGTTGTCTTTTTCTTTTTTTGTTTTTTTTTTTTTTTTTTTTTTTTTTTTTTTTTTTTTTTTTTTTTTTTTTTTTTTTTTTTTTTTTTTTTTTTTTTTTTTTTTTTTTTTTTTTTTTTTTTTTATTTTTTTTTTTTTTTTTTTTTTTTTTTTTTTTTTTTTTTTATTTTTTTTTTTTTTTTTTTTTTTTTTTTTTTTTTTTTTTATTTTATTTTTTTCTTTTTTTTTTTTTTTTTTTTTTTTTTTTTTTTTTTATTTTTTTTTTTTTTTTTTTTTTTTTTTTTTTTTTTTTTTTTTTTTTTTTTTTTTTTTTTTTTTTTTTTTTTTTTTTTTTTTTTTTTTTTTTTTTTTTTTTTTTTTTTTTCTTATTTTTTTTTTTTTTTTTTTTTTTTGAGACAAGTCTCCCCCTTTAGGTCCCGGCTGCTCGTATGTAAATAGTATGAAACCAGCTGAGGCTGGCCTTGAACTCACAGGATGCCTTCCTCTGCCTCCTGAGTGCTGGGATTAAAGGGTGTGCATCCACCACACACAGCCTAATGAAAAAAAAACAAAAACAAACGGTTATCCAGCTCCCATGTGGGCCGGTTGGGATTCGAACCCAGGTCCTCTGCAAGAGACAGTATGCTCTTAACGGCTTGAACATCATCTCCAGCCCAGAAGAACAGATTCTCTTGCACATGGCATTCAATAGACACTGAAAAACTATTTGACATAAATCCAAATTATTTTACTTATCATTCCAAAAAAAAAAAATCAATGAAAGCAAACAGTGTAGAAAAACAATCAGACTTGGAAGGCAGAGGCAGAGTCGAAATTTCTTTGAGATCGATGCCAGCTCTGGTTTGCTGTGTAGACAGCAAACGCAAAAAGGAAAAAAAAGGGAAGAAAAAAAAAAAACTTTTATCTTCAGACCAGGTGTGGTGGTGCACACCTTAATCCCTAGACTTGGGAGGGAAGGGCTAGTCGAATCTCTGTGGAGTTCAAGTTCAGCCTGGCTTAACAGAAGTGAAAGTTCCAGGCATCTAGGGATACAGGAGAGACCTTACGTCTCAAAAAAGGACCAAAAAAAAAAAAAAAAAAAAAAACAAAAAAAAAAAAAAAAAAAAAAAAAAAAAAAAAAAAAAAAAAAAAAAAAAAAAAAAAAAAAAAAAAAAAAAAAAAAAAAAAAAAAAAAAAGTTGTGCACACNTTCACTGAAGGTCCGAGTTATCAGGCAGAGTCGGATAAGAATTTGTTGGTAAGGAAGGCATACAGGAGAGATGGGCTATCCTTCACACCTTAAGTCATCTAAAATCATCTCTTATTGTACTTTATGCAAGGGCCCTAAAAATAGGGTCCTAAATTTAGAAGGCAAGCTGCTACATTTAGCTCCTCTTCTCTGAGAACGCACGGCGCTGGGCCAGGCACTTGGGTACCTAGGAGTTAATGGACTTTAAGACGGATCTGCCAGGCGGGTGTCCAAGTGGCTCAGGTGACTGCACCCCGGAACCTCGCTGGAGACAGGACGACCGAAATTTCTTCTTGCACAGGAGAGGTTAAATTCTTACCAGACCACAGCAGACCTGAACGCCTCGGTGTTCAAAGTCCTAAGTCCGGACACCGTTGGCAGGACCCGCCAGCTGGTGCCCCGCAGGCCATTTTGGGACAAGAATGGCAGCAGAGGTCCGTGTCCCTGGGCTGGAGGGTCCCCGGAGTACAACCCCAGAGGGCTGGAGTGGGGTGCGGATGGTGGGCTCCAGCAGGGCAGGGAGGAGCGTGCTGGGGGCTGGGGAGGCGCTTTCGCCCCCCGCACTGAGCCCAAGGCCTCGGGGTGTCTGACACGCGCAGCCCGCAGGCCAGGGTTGTGGCTCGCACCGCCTGAGGCCAGGCCGCTCCTCCGGCCTGGAGCTGCTCCGCTCCAGGGGCCGGCGAACTCGCCCCGCTGCGGCTCTGGCCCTTTAAGAGCAAGTGGCAGGACACGTCCGCGAAGCTCGCGCAGCGGGAGGAGGGAGTTTGGGCGGCCGCGCCTCCTGCCCGCCCATCGGCCGAAACCAAGGCTGGGGGTGCGGCGCAAGGACCCCGGGCGGCGCGGGAGGGCGTGCGGCAGGCTGGGGCCCGAACGGCCGCGTGGAGCGAGGCGGGCCCGGGAGGCCGGGGCGCTGGGCCGGGCGGCATCAGGTTCCCCCCGCGCGGTGCCGCAGTGGTCCACGCCGGTGCCTTGGTTCCTTCGCCTTCCGGGCGCAGCGCCCACAGCGCCGGGCCTGTGGTGGGCCGGCTCGCCGGCTACGAAACCTCTGCCCGAGCTGTGAGGCGATGGCGGGGCCCGGGGCCGCACCCGACTGCGTGCGGCGGGGCCTGGAGCTGCTGCGCAGGGTGAGTCGGGCCGTGGGTGGGAGCCGCTGGCCTGGGAGGGAAGCCGATGCCCTGCGTCCTCGCCCTGCCTGTGCTTGGGTCGCTGTCGCCTGCGGAGCTCCGGGCCGGGCTGGACTGAAAGGCCAGGGGAGCATTTGCTCTGTGGCCTTCGCAGAGGGTCCATAGTGTTTCCAGACTGTCCGGATCAATTAGCCTTTCCGGTAGTTTGAGTAGGGGTCCGTGACACGTGGCTCTTGACTACTAGGAGAAACTTGAGTAAAGGACACCTAAGCTGTGTTGGGAATGGAATTGCAAGTCTGCATATTTTTCCAATGAAAAAAGACCTTTTTGGATGCTAATTTACTGTTGTGTTTCTTGCCGCTGTTTGTGTTGTTAATGTAAAAGGTGTTCATGTAAACTCTAGAGATAGTGAACTCCCAGGACTTGAATTTTTTTTTTTTGTTTTCATTTTGTAAAGTGGTAGGGATTTTTCACATTATGTGTTTGCAGGTGTTTTTGTTGACATGGAATATATATTGTTGTGTTTTAAAAACTGCGTTGCATATTTTAAAAAGACCATTTCAATGTTGGGGCAGTTACGATTGTCATCTTATACGAATTAGAAAGTGTTGCCATGCCTGTTGATTTTATTCAGTCATCGTGTATCTAGCGCAACCATACACTAATGAAACAGCCCTTGTGGAGATTCTAAATGAATTAAGGTAAAGTTTTGGTTATTGACATCATGCCTTTTCTGTTCAGGAGAAGACGAAAAGTTAGTGCAAAGTAGAAACCCATTGAAATAAGAAGTACATAAAAAAAAAAAAGAAAATCACTCATACAAAACAAGAAAGGGAGAGATTGTTTTCCTGAGTGATTAGGAAGGTCTTTGCAGGCTGAACAAATAGCTCAGTAAGTAGAGGAGGGTTGAAAACTTTGTGTGTACGGGAGGGGAGATTAGGAGCTCTGCAGCTCCGAGGATGAAGTAAGTGCAGGTGTTCTGTGAAATGATGCTTATTCTAAACAAGCAGTTTCCGGGTGCACAAAATACGGTTGCATCAGAGGTGGAAGGCTTTTCAGTGGTTTGCCTTTTGGCTTAGATAGATTTTCCTGATAGTAGTATGCAGCTTAGATGTTAGGCAAACAAAAGTCAGAACAGGCAAGGGGGAAATGACAGAGCAGTAGGGATAGAGAAGACAGTCCTGAATGTGGAAATAGAGGGTAAAATAAAAATAGGTATGGTTTATTATTCGATGTGGAGAGGGAGCTCAGGGAGGGAGAAGAGGGAAGTGAAAGGAGGAGAGAAGAATGTAGAAGGACTTTTAGGTTTCTGGCTATGGCAATTTAGTTACTCATTGAGATGGGGCTTATGGGAAGAGAAGCATTTTGTAGATGAGAGATAATTTCAGACTGCACATATTTCCCTTCCTTGAAACAACACAGGGCCATGGGAGATGATTAGTGGTAAGAGCATGCTGTGGAGGCATGAGGATCTCAGTTTGGATCCCTAGCACTGGGGAGGGTACATGGGTGTGCCAGTAAGACTAGGTAAAAAGCTGTAAGCTCTAGGTTCAGGAAGAAATCGTGTCTCAGAAAATTAGGTGGAGAAAGCTGGCGTGCTGGTGCATGCCTATAATCCTAGCTCTTGGGCAGAGGCAGAGACAGGCGTCTTGTGAGTTCAAGATCAGCCTGGTCTACAGAGTGAGTTTCCAGGACGCTGGAGCTACAGGGAGAACGCCTGTCTTGAAAAGACCAAAAAAAAAAAAATTAAGGTGGAAGAAAGAAATATCCAAGATCAACTCTGGCTTCCACATAGGTGAGCAAATCTACACACACTATGAACGCATACACCAGAACCCCCCCCCATTTATCAATACTTGGTTGTGATAAGACATGGAAAGGAGCTGTCAGATTCTGCAGTTTTCTGTGGACAGTGTGACCTGTTTGCCCCTAATCTAGGGGAGTTTCTTTTTTTTTTTTTGGTCTTTTTTTGAAGAAACAGGGTCTCCCTGTAGCCCCCGCTTGTCCTGGAACTCACTGTAGACCAGGTTGGCCTTGAACTCACAGAGATCTGCCTCTGCCTATGAAGTGCTATGATCAAGGCGTGTGCCACTTTTTTTTTTTTTTTTTTTTTTTTTTTTTTTGGTTTTGTCCTTATTTGAGACAGTGGTCTCGCTCTGTATCCCTAGTATGATCCTGGAACTTCAACTTCTGTAATCCAGCTGACTTGACTCACGAGATTGACTGCTCTGCCCTCCCAAGTGCTAGGATTAAAGGTGTAGCACCACCACACCTGGCAAATAAGTTTTTTTTTTTTCCTTTTTTTTTCCTTTTTGCGTTTGCTGTCTACACAGCAAACCAGGCTGCATCGATCTCAAAGAAATTCGAACTTGCCTCTGCCTTCCAAGTCTGAGATTAATGTGTTTTCCATCACACCTGGTTTTGTTGCATTTCATGATCGGTTAGGAGAGAGATTTTGATTTATGTCAAAATTTCTTTTCAGTGTCTATTGATGCCATGTGCAAGAGAATCTGTTCTTCTGGGGCTGGAGAGATGTGGCTCAGCTCGTTAAGAGCACTGACTGCTCTTGACAGAGGACTGGGCTTTCGATCCAACCGGCCACATGGGAGCTGAGAAACCGTTTTTTGTTTTTTTTTTTTTTCTTTATGGCTGGTGTTGTGGTGGATGCAGGCACCCTTTAACCTAGCACTCAGGAGGCAGAGGAAGGCAGATCTCTTGTGAGTTCAAGGCCAGCCCTTTCGCTGTTCTATCATAACTATCGAGCTTAGCGGGACTTAAAGGGGAGACCTAAAATAAAAAAAAAAAAAAAAATAGAAAAAAAAAAAAAAAAAAAAAAAAAAAAAAAAAAAAAAAAAAAAAAAATAAAAAAAAAAAAAAAAAAAAGAAAAATAAAAAAAAAAAAAAAAAATAAAAAAAAAAAAAAAAAAAACTAAAAAAAAAAAAAAAAAAAAAAAAAAAAAAAAAAAAAAAAAAAAAAAAAAACAAAAAAAGAAAAAGACAACAAGAAATACTCTTTTCCTTCCACTTGTATCGGTTTTGGGGATTTGAATTAGATTCATTTAGGCTTGGTTGCAAGGTGTCTTTTATTCTTTTCTTTTTTTTAAATTTATTGGAACGCTCACGAGAATTTGCATTTCATTCTTGCGCATGGGTTCATTGCTAATACTTTCTGTATTGTTCCATTTTAGTATATGTGCTGCCAAAGGTAGCAATGGTTGCAAATGTCTTTACCTTTGGTGTCATCTCCCCAGTCCAAGAACTGTTTTAAAAAAGCTAAAACATTGTTGAATGATTTATTTCTATTTATGTTTACAAATGTTTCCTGCATGTATTGTTAAGTATCTTGTGGCTGTAACAATGCTGGTAAGATAGGGAGAAGCGGGCATTGGATCTCTGGACTGAAGTTGCAGACAGTTGTTAGCCACCAGTGGTCCTGGGAACCAAACTTGGTTCTTTTTTTTTGGTCTTTTTTGAGACAGGTTCTCCCTGTAATCTCAGCTGTCCTGGAATTTACCTGTGTAGACCAGGCTGGCTTGAACTCACAGAGATCCGCCTGCCTCTGCCTCTGCTCTGCTCTCTGAGTGGGGATTACAGTCATGCACACAATGCCTGGCCAAACCTGCTTCTTTATAAGAGTAGCCAGTGTTTCTTTTTTTTTTTTTTTTTTTTAATTTTTTTTCTTAATTTATTTATTTCTGTATGTGTATGAATGTACTGTCTTGCAGCAAGTTTGCCGTCTACATTACCAGCATCACAACCAGAATAGTGGTATGTTTGTAGTAATTGATGAACCAACACTGATTGATCATTGTCATCTAAATTCCCATGGCTTATTTTAGGATTCATGCTTGGATTTTATCATTAAAAATGCATAATGAACTATATCCATTACAGAAAAATTCTTGATAATTTCACTGTCCTGCCAGTCCTCTGTGTTCTGACTATTAATGCTTCCCCTCTTCACTCTAGTGTTTGGAAACAACTGATTCTTCTAAAGTCCCCATTGCTTTGCCTTTTCCAAAATCTGGCAGGGCATTGTGGTGCATGACTGTAATCCCAGCACTCAGGAGGCAGAGGCAGAGGCAGAGGCAGGCGGATCTCTGTGAGTTCAAGGCCAGCCTGGTCTACACAGTAAATTCCAGGACAGCTGAGATTACAGGGAGAACCTGTCTCAAAAAGACCAAAAAAAAAAAGAACCAAGTTTGGTTCCCAGGACCCACTTGGTGGCTAACAACTGTCTGCAACTTCAGTTCCAGGAGATCCAATGCCCGCTTCTGCCCTCTACCAGCATTGTACAGCACAGGTATACTTACATACATGCAGGCAAAACATTTGTACACATAAATAGAAATAAATCATTCAAAAAAATGTTTTAGTTTTTTTAAAACAGTTCTTGGACTGGGGAGATGACACCAAAGGTAAAGACATTTGCAACCATGCTACCTTTGGCAGCACATATACTAAAATTGGAACTATACAAAGATTAGCATGACCCCTGCGCAAGGATGACATGCAAATTCGTGAAGCGTTCCATATTTTAAAAAAAAAGAAGAAAAAAGACACTTGCAACCAAGCCTAATGATCTAAATTCAATCCCCAAAACCGATACAGTGGAAGAAGAGATTCTTTTTTTTTTTTTTTTTTGAGACAAGGTCTCCCTTTAGTCCCGGCTGCTCGTTATGTAGAACAGGCTGGCCTTGAACTCACAGAGATCTGCCTTCCTCTGCCTCCTGAGTGCTGGGATTAAAGGTGTGCACCACCACAACCAGCCTAAGAAAAAAAAAACAAAAAACGGTTCTCAGCTCCCATGTGGGGGTTGGGATTCGAACCCAGGTCCTCTGCAAGAGCAGTCAGTGCTCTTAACGGCTGAGCCATCTCTCCAGCCCCAGAAGAACAGATTCTCTTGCACATGGCATTCAATAGACACTGAAAAAATATTTGACAAAATCAAATACTCTCTCTAACGATCATGAAATGCAACAAAACCAGGTGTGATGGAAAACACATTTAATCTCAGCACTTGGAAGGCAGAGGCAGTCGAATTTCTTTGAGATCGATGCCAGCCTGGTTTGCTGTGTAGACAGCAAACGCAAAAAGGAAAAAAAAAGGGAAAAAAAAAAAAAACTGGTATTTAGCCAGGTGTGGTGGTGCACACCTTTAATCTAGACACTTGGGAGGCGAGCAGTTCGAATCTCGTGAGTCAAGTCAGCCTGGTTAACAGAGTGAAGTTCCAGGACAGCTTAGGGATACAGGCGAGACCACTGTCTCAAATAAGAAAAAAAACCAAAAAAAAAAAAAAAAAAAAAAAAAAAAAAAGTGGCACACGCCTTGATCATAGCACTTCATAGGCAGAGGCAGATCTCTGTGAGTTCAAGGCCAACCTGGTCTACAGTGAGTTCCAGGACAAGCGGGGGCTACAGGGAGACCCTGTTTCTTCAAAAAAAGACCAAAAAAAAAAAAAGAAACTCCCCTAGATTAGGGGCAAACAGGTCACACTGTCCACAGAAAACTGCAGAATCTGACAGCTCCTTTCCAGTGTCCTTATCACTAACCAAGTATTGAATAAAGTGGGGGGGGGGTTCTGGTGTATGCGTTCATAGTGTGTGTAGATTTGCTCACCTATGTGGAAGCCAGAGGTTGATCTTGGATATTTTCTTTCTCCACCTTAATTTTTTTTTTTTTTTTGGTCTTTTCAAGACAGGGTCTCCCTGTAGCTCCAGCTGTCCTGGAACTCACTCTGTAGACCAGGCTGATCTTGAACTCACAAAGATACGCCTGTCTCTGTGCCTCCCAAGAGCTAGGATTATAGGCATGCACCAGCACGCCCAGCTTCTCCACCTTAATTTTTCTGAGACACGATTTCTTCCTGAACCTAGAGCTTACAGCTTTTTACCTAGTCTTACTGGCACACCCATGTACCCTCCCCAGTGCTAGGGATCCAAACTGAGATCCTCATGCCTCCACAGCATGCTCTTTACCTACTAATCCATCTCCCCAGGCCCTGATTGTTGGTTTCAAGGAAGGGAAATATGTGCAGTCTGAAATTATCTCTCATCTACAAAATGCTTCTCTTCCCATAAGCCCCATCTCAATGAGTAACTAAATTGCCATAGCCAGAAACCTAAAAGTCCTTCTACATTCTTCTCTCCTCCTTTCACTTCCCTCTTCTCCCTCCCTGAGCTCCCTCTCCACATCGAATAATAAACCATACCTATTTTTATTTTACCCTCTATTTCCACATTCAGGACTGTCTTCTCTATCCCTACTGCTCTGTCATTTCCCCCTTGCCTGTTCTGACTTTTGTTTGCCTAACATCTAAGCTGCATACTACTATCAGGAAAATCTATCTAAGCCAAAAGGCAAACCACTGAAAAGCCTTCCACCTCTGATGCAACCGTATTTTGTGCACCCGGAAACTGCTTGTTTAGAATAAGCATCATTTCACAGAACACCTGCACTTACTTCATCCTCGGAGCTGCAGAGCTCCTAATCTCCCCTCCCGTACACACAAAGTTTTCAACCCTCCTCTACTTACTGAGCTATTTGTTCAGCCTGCAAAGACCTTCCTAATCACTCAGGAAAACAATCTCTCCCTTTCTTGTTTTGTATGAGTGATTCTTTTTTTTTTTTTATGAGTACTTCTTTATTCAATGGGTTTCTACTTTGCACTAACTTTTCGTCTTCTCCTGAACAGAAAAGGCATGATGTCAATAACCAAAACTTTACCTTAATTCATTTAGAATCTCCACAAGGGCTGTTTCATTAGTGTATGGTTGCGCTAGATACACGATGACTGAATAAAATCAACAGGCATGGCAACACTTTCTAATTCGTATAAGATGACAATCGTAACTGCCCCAACATTGAAATGGTCTTTTTAAAATATGCAACGCAGTTTTTAAAACACAACAATATATATTCCATGTCAACAAAAACACCTGCAAACACATAATGTGAAAAATCCCTACCACTTTACAAAATGAAACAAAAAAAAAAAATTCAAGTCCTGGGAGTTCACTATCTCTAGAGTTTACATGAACACCTTTTACATTAACAACACAAACAGCGGCAAGAAACACAACAGTAAATTAGCATCCAAAAAGGTCTTTTTTCATTGGAAAAATATGCAGACTTGCAATTCCATTCCCAACACAGCTTAGGTGTCCTTTACTCAAGTTTCTCCTAGTAGTCAAGAGCCACGTGTCACGGACCCCTACTCAAACTACCGGAAAGGCTAATTGATCCGGACAGTCTGGAAACACTATGGACCCTCTGCGAAGGCCACAGAGCAAATGCTCCCCTGGCCTTTCAGTCCAGCCCGGCCCGGAGCTCCGCAGGCGACAGCGACCCAAGCACAGGCAGGGCGAGGACGCAGGGCATCGGCTTCCCTCCCAGGCCAGCGGCTCCCACCCACGGCCCGACTCACCCTGCGCAGCAGCTCCAGGCCCCGCCGCACGCAGTCGGGTGCGGCCCCGGGCCCCGCCATCGCCTCACAGCTCGGGCAGAGGTTTCGTAGCCGGCGAGCCGGCCCACCACAGGCCCGGCGCTGTGGGCGCTGCGCCCGGAAGGCGAAGGAACCAAGGCACCGGCGTGGACCACTGCGGCACCGCGCGGGGGGAACCTGATGCCGCCCGGCCCAGCGCCCCGGCCTCCCGGGCCCGCCTCGCTCCACGCGGCCGTTCGGGCCCCAGCCTGCCGCACGCCCTCCCGCGCCGCCCGGGGTCCTTGCGCCGCACCCCCAGCCTTGGTTTCGGCCGATGGGCGGGCAGGAGGCGCGGCCGCCCAAACTCCCTCCTCCCGCTGCGCGAGCTTCGCGGACGTGTCCTGCCACTTGCTCTTAAAGGGCCAGAGCCGCAGCGGGGCGAGTTCGCCGGCCCCTGGAGCGGAGCAGCTCCAGGCCGGAGGAGCGGCCTGGCCTCAGGCGGTGCGAGCCACAACCCTGGCCTGCGGGCTGCGCGTGTCAGACACCCCGAGGCCTTGGGCTCAGTGCGGGGGGCGAAAGCGCCTCCCCAGCCCCCAGCACGCTCCTCCCTGCCCTGCTGGAGCCCACCATCCGCACCCCACTCCAGCCCTCTGGGGTTGTACTCCGGGGACCCTCCAGCCCAGGGACACGGACCTCTGCTGCCATTCTTGTCCCAAAATGGCCTGCGGGGCACCAGCTGGCGGGTCCTGCCAACGGTGTCCGGACTTAGGACTTTGAACACCGAGGCGTTCAGGTCTGCTGTGGTCTGGTAAGAATTTAACCTCTCCTGTGCAAGAAGAAATTTCGGTCGTCCTGTCTCCAGCGAGGTTCCGGGGTGCAGTCACCTGAGCCACTTGGACACCCGCCTGGCAGATCCGTCTTAAAGTCCATTAACTCCTAGGTACCCAAGTGCCTGGCCCAGCGCCGTGCGTTCTCAGAGAAGAGGAGCTAAATGTAGCAGCTTGCCTTCTAAATTTAGGACCCTATTTTTAGGGCCCTTGCATAAAGTACAATAAGAGATGATTTTAGATGACTTAAGGTGTGAAGGATAGCCCATCTCTCCTGTATGCCTTCCTTACCAACAAATTCTTATCCGACTCTGCCTGATAACTCGGACCTTCAGTGAAGCGACTCAAAAAAGGAGAAACCGATAAACATTAAATCCTTTGGAAATTTCCCTAATGTTACCCTCTCATAACAATACCACTTTTATGTCTCACGCACACACGAAATTAAAACCCAAGGTTACAGCAAGTGAATTTTAAGACCAGAGTCCTAATTTGTCAGAACTCAGATTGCTCTCTGCCACATCACCCTAAGGAGTTTCAGGAACTGCCATCAGTGTAGCAAACATTGCTCAATAATTCTCCATTTTAAGGTATTATACAACGTTTACACGTGTTGGCCTGTGTATGTTGAAATTGTCAGAAGAAAAGCAGAATTAAAATTTTATCTTTAGAATTTCAAAGATGCTTAAGCTTCAGTTAGAATACTTCATTACATGATTAAAATTCTTCAGTGAGTGAGTACATTTTAGGGGACTCTCCAGAGTCATATTAGGCTTTTTAGGACTTGTCAAAAGGAAAAGGAAAAGGAACAATATTCCTTTCCCCTTCCTATCTTCCCTATGTCTGTGCCTCTTTCCAGTTTGCAATAGTTACCATCTCAAATGCTAGAAGCAAAAGAGAGAAGAATAAGCAAGATTTTAGAAGAAAAATCAGAGCATTGATACCTATAACAAATATTTCCCATAGCAAGAACAATAAATCTTAACAAACTCAGTGCAAAACTCTAAACCTAACTTCCGTACACATTATAGACATGCACAAGTTTACCTCTTCCCCCAGATCTTGTAATTCCATTTCTTAGAAAGTTCATGTTGAACCAGCCTAACACGAATAAAGTTTTACTGAGCACTTCATATCCTTGAGACAGATTTCAGATCCTAATACCATCTGCACTCCTGTTTCTACACTGAGTGTGATCCTGTTTTGACACAGTGGTGAAGGGGTGCTATAGGTGGAGTCGTGACTACCAACTCCTAATGCAGTTTCATGGACCTCCTCACTTATTAAATATATATGTGCACATATGCATGAATATGTTTTCTTAAATACCATTAATAATCACTAACCTTTTAAAATCTACAATTGGAAAGAAACTTCCTAAATTTGCTAACTACTGATATACTGAAGGTTTGTTCTAGTCTATTCACATAGGGTACATAATTTATACCACATAAAAAAATATTCAAAGACTGTTCTCCATAAGAAGATAGGGGATTTTTACTATCTTATGAAAGACCCGCTTTAAAACAAATGAAAAACAAATTCTATTATTAGTACAATAACAGCTACTAGAAAATGTCCAAGGATACTACTGGACACATGCTGACCAGAAAATTTAGTGCATTACCTAGAAACTGATTCCCTTGTGAAGGGCCCCATAGCAAAGCTATAGAGACTAGTTACTCCCACTTAATTAAACAGGTAGTGTCAGACTTTAAGAACTCCTCTTTTGGAAGAGTCAAAACTGTAAAGCGACATTGTCATCCTGTGTAAGAGTTGTTCTCAGAATCTATTTAATCAGGAGCTACCTGTTCAACAGGAGTTGGGTAATTCCCCTAATTACACCTAAAACTGAACCATCCCAAGGAGAACTACATAAATGGTATGTTCTGTACAAAATCTACCAGAAGATAATAAATAAATAAATAAATAAATAAATAAGTAATCCACCAAAAATTACCAGCAAATTGAAACAATTACCTGAAACATTTAGGCTAGAAGAAGAGGAAATTCTTTCCCTCAAAACTAACTGCAAATTTGCTTTTTTTTTTTGAGACAGGGTCTCCCTGTAGCTCAGGCTTTCCTGGAACTCACTATGTAGATCAGGCTGGCCTTGAATTTACAGAGATCTGTCTGCCTCTGCCTCCCAAGAGCTAGGATTAAAGGCGTGTGCTACCATGCCCGGCATAGTTTTTAGCCTTTCAAATCTTTGTTATGGATGCTTAAAAGGTGTGTTCAGACTGAGATTCCAGATCTGTCAGAAACTCTTCAGAACATTTAAGCCCCATAGAGGCCAAGCAGTTGAAATACACTTAAGCAGTTATGTAGTATAGGTCTAAGCATGTTAGCAAAGTTCAGCTCAGGTTTCTTGCCACATAAGAAGGGAGACTTTCTACCACAGTTATCTAGTTTTTCAAGAGAATCCAAAATGTTTTAATAAACTCACGTTTTCAATATTCACAATAGATATACTACATGTCTGTGTGTTGTTTGGGTTTTGGTTTTCGGGAGTGGGTCTTCCTGTAGCCCCAGCTGGCCTGAAACTCACTATGTTGACTAGGCTGGTCTCGATCTCACAGAAATCTGCTTGTTTCTGCCTCTTAGTGCTGAGAGGAAAGGCATGTACCACCACACCTGGCTATTGTTTTCAGAGCTGGGGAATTAAACCCAGGGCCTTGAGCACACCAAGAATGTGCTTCTCCACTGAGAAACATTCCCAGCCCAACAATAACTTTTTTAAAACAATGTACAAGTAGCCTATGAGCAGGTCCCAGCTTCTGATACTGAAGTTTTAATAAGATGCCATCTCCAAAAAGTAACTTTCCAGTATCAAAAGATAATTAAGTCAGGCTTGGTGGCACAGGCCTTTAGTCCCAGCACTCAGGAGGCAGAGGCAGGCAGATCTCTGTGAGTTGAAGGCCAGCCTGGTCTACATAGTGAGTTCCAGACAGCTTGGTCTACAGGAAGGAAACCCTGTCTCAAAAAGACAGAAAAAAAAAAATATTAAATTCAATATTTTCCTACAAAAGGAATTTTAATCAAAGTGGTTAAGTAAAATGTATTTTACTATATTTACTAAGCCCAAAAAAGTAAGCATTCTTAGTAGCCTTTATTAAATATTTTATATTAACCCAAATATCATATTCTTAGAGGTAAAATTTTTTGCTATTTCTTAATTTCACTTGTATAATCTTAGTAGAGGGGGTAGAGTTGGGGAATATTTCAACAGGATACACTGGTAAGTAGAATTTAAAGCTTTATTTTGACTCTTTTATGACTATCATTATTAGTTTTTCTCCTAACCTGAAACATATTTCTGACAGATTTCTGGTGGGGTTGTTATTGTTTGTTTAGGGGAGTTTGTTTTGTTTTGGGTTGTTTTTTTTTTTTTGAGACAAGATCTCACTATATAGCCCAGGCTGGCCTTGAACTCAGAGATCAGCCTACCTTTGCCCCTGCCTCCCAAGTGCTGGGATTAAAAGTGTGTGCCACCACATCTGGCCTGACTGACATTTTTAAGCTTTTTTTTTTTTTTTTCAGACCTCTCCCTATAGCCCCAGCTGGCCTGGAACTCACAGACATCTGCCTGCCTCTGCCTCCCGAGTGCTGGGATGAAAGACATGCATCATCATGCCCGGCTATATGGTATTATTTTAATCTGAATATTTTCCAGCATTAAAAATTGGGACAAATTGCCTCACTCAGACTGTGCTCCCTCCCTCTAACTCTCCAGTTGCAAAAAAAAGTAACACTCTGCCAGGCGTGGTGGCGCAAGCCTTTAATGAGTTCAAGGCCAGCCTGGTCTACAGAGCGAGTTCCAGGACAAGCTGGGGTGGCTACAAAGTGTCTCGAAAAGACAAAAAAAAAAAAAAAAGTAACACTAAGAGCCAGCTTCACACTCAGGAGGAAGCACTACGTCTCATCCTTGTCCTCGTGGTTTCTGGTACTTTACACAGTCAGAGAAACTTCTCTAGTTACAAACTATAGAAATGATCCCCGAAAGTATAGTCTTGCAAAGCTTTTCCTATTTGATCCCCATGCATCCCTTCAGTCTCCCCTAGTCCATCAAGATGAATGGCTTAGAGTTCTCCAAAAATACCATGTTCTCCCCCACTTCTGTACTGCTAAAAATGTTTCCTTTACAGAATGTCCATCCTTTACGGAATGTCCATCCTTCCTTGCTTTAGCTAATTCTACTTTTCCTTCCAGCTTAGGTCAAACTTGTATAGGGCCCCCTGAGCTTTTGTCCAAAGCAGTTGGGCATAATGCATTTTGGAAACAACAACAACAACAGAAAAGACTGCATCAAAGAACTGACTGAAACAGTGAACTTCTGCTCAAAACAGTCAACTTCCCCATGGAAAATATTGAGAAGGACTGAGAGATGGAAAGTATGTCTGGCAGAATGCATGAAGCTCTGGCGGGGTGGGGGAATGAGCGGGAACACGGGGTCTATATTGTTAAAAATAAATAAATAAATAAATTTTTATTTGAAGAAAAAAAAAAAAAAGAAAAGAAAATCAAATTCCCTGGAGGCGATCTACCTGTTCTCCCACTCTATTGAGGAATTCTGGATACTTGACTTTTTTCTGGAGTGTCCTATTCCGGCTGCGGTGTTCACGAATCAAGGCAAGGTGCCCCAGCATCCCTGGGCTGGCCAAGGGACCAGGTTCAAGGCTTTTGTCGCCATTGGGGACTACAACTGTCATGTTGGTCTGGGTGTCAAGTGCTCCAAGGAGGTGGCCACTGCAATTCGAGGGGCCAGCATCTTGGCCAAGCTTTCCATTGTCCCTGTGTGGAGAGGCTACTGGGGAAACAAGATTGGCAATCCCCCCACTGTCCCATGCAAGGTGACAGGCCGCTGTGGCTCTGTACTGGTGCACCTCATCCCTGCCCCAAGAGGTACTGGCATTGTCTCTGCTTCTGTGCCCAAGAAGCTGCTGCTGCTGGCTGATGTTGATTGCTACACCTCAGCCAGGGGCTGAGCTGCCACCCTGGGCAATTTTGCCAAGGCCACCTTTGATGCCATCTCTAAGACCTACAGCTATCTGACCCCTGACCTCTGGAAAGATGCAATTTTTACTAAGTCTTCCTATCAGGAATTCACTGACCATCTTTTGAAGACCCACACCAGAGTCTCTGTGCAGAGGCTCCAGCTGTGGCCACTACCTAAGGCTTTTATATCAGAAAAAATAAAGGGAATGAAGTCTGTTAAAAAAAAAAAAAAAAAAACGGGCTGGAGAGATGGCCTATGGTGTAGACCGCTCTTACAGAGGACCCGGGTTCGATCGCCCGCACCCACATGGCGGCCGATAACCGTCTAAAACTCCAATTGCCAGGAGAACTCCAGTGCCAGGGGAATCCGAGACCCTGATTCTGACCCTCCGCGCATTGGCACGACACGGGTGCACAGACTTGCATGCAGACAGTACATTCATACACGTACAGTAAATTAAATAAAATTTAATTAAATAAAAAAAAAAAAAAAAAAAAAAAAAGAGCGCCGACCGCTCTTGCAGAGGACCCGGGTTTGATCCCCAGCACCCACATGGCGGCTGAGAACCATCTGAAACTCCAATTCCAGGAGAACTCCAGTTCCAGGGGAATCGGACACCTTCTTCTGACCACCACGGCATTGCACGACACGGGTGCACAAACTTGCATGCAGACAGTACATTCATACACATACAGAAATAAATAAAATTAATAAAAAAAAATTTTTTTAAAAAAATAATAATAATAATCTCCTCTGGGGCACTTTCCTAGCCTTCTCCTTCATACACTTCTCTGTACCACACTGCCTACTAGGCAGGTTTTTCAGTATGCATCAGTGGCATCCTATGCTATTTATCATTATATTAGTTATCCATTATCTACATCCTCTGACTAGAGTGAACTGCATGAAAGCCACCATAGTTAAACTTCAGCCTACAATGTAAATAAGATAGAAGTGCTTCCTCAATTAACTTTGAAGTACCAGTAGATGAATTTGCAAAAGGTCTCATGTGCCAAATACTACAACTGAGATCTATTGAGATACTGCATCTCATTTAGTAGTAAATTGGGTTTTTTTTGTTTTGTTCTGAAACAGAATTTCACTGTGTAGACCAGGCTGGTCTCAAGCTTACAATCTTCCTGCCTCTGCTTCCCAAATGCAGTGGTATAGCATCACATCTAAGATTAACAATAAATGAGAATGTGGACAGGATTTGGAATATTATCTACAGCTTAGTTAAATTTTACTGTCCTACTTGGCTTTGTATTCTCTCACTATACCATTTTGAAGTGATGGAGTAGGCGATGAGAGAGGGCCCAGCCCACTGTGAGTGGTGCCACCCCGGGACAGATTATTCTGCATTGTACAAGAAAGAAGGCTGAACATGGACCAGGGGAGCAAGCCAGAAAAGCAGCATTCCTCCATGGCCTGTGCTTCAGGTCTGTCTCCAGGTTCCTGCCCTGAGTTCCTACCCTGGGCTCCCTCAATAATGAATTGTGAGCCGGGTGTGGTGGCGCACACCTTTAATCCTAGCACTTGGGAGGCAGAGGCAGGCGGATCTTTGTGAGTTCAAGGCCAGCCTGGTCTACAGAGTGAGTTCCAGGACAGCTGGGGCTACAGGGAGACCCTGTCTCGAAAAGAAAAAAATGTGAATGGGGAGATGTAAGCCAAATAAACTCTTTCCTCTCCAAGTTAGTTTTGGTCAGAGTGTTTAGTCAACAGCAATTGAAAGCAAACTAAAACAGTGGTTGAAAGCAGTAGCTGCCCTTCCAGAGAGCCTAGGCTCGGTTCCCAGCACCCATGTGGCAGCTAACAACCATCTGAAACAAAGTTCAGTGACTCAATGCCCTCTTCTGGCCTTTGTAGGCACTGTACAAACATGATACACTTCCATACATACAGGCAAAACACTCATACATATAAAATTAAAATAAATAGGGGCTGGAGAGATGGCCTAGCGGTTAAGAGCGCCGACTGCTCTTACAGAGGACCCGGGTTCAATCCCCAGCACCCACATGGCGGCCGAGAGCCATCTGAAACTCCAATTCCAGGAGAACTCCAGTTCCAGGGGAATCCGAGACCCTCTTCTGTCCTCCTCGGCATTGCGCGACACGGGTGCACAGACTTGCATGCAGACGGTACATTCATACACATACAGAAATAAATAAAATTAATAAAAAAAATTAAAATAAATAATTTTAAAACTTTTTTTTCTTTTTTCAAAATTCTTAACATCTACACAACAAAACCTTTATCTAATGAGAATTCTTATATGTAAAAGTTCAAAAAAAGTGAAGAAGCAGGGCTAGAAAGGTGGCTCAGTGGTTAAGAGCTGGCTGCTCCTTCACAGCACCCAGGTTCAGTTCCCAGCACCCACATGGTGGCTAACAACTGTTCATAACTCCAGTTCCCAGGGATCTGACACTGTCTTCTGACCTCCACAGGTATTGTGCAATATGGGTGCACTTACATACATGCAGGTGATACATTCATACAAATAAAAAATAAAAATAATAAAAAATTTTAAGTGAAGCATTATGAATTTTACACAGGAAAGAGTCACTCAAACTTATTTCAGAATCACTCCTATATTCAGTAAAATAGCCAATGTTACTGCAAAAAAAAATTAAAAGTCCGCCAGGCATGATGGCGCATGCCTTTAATCCTAGCACTCGGGAGGTAGAGGCAGGTGGATCTCTGTGAGTTCAAGGCCACCCTGGTCTACAGAGTGAGTTCCAAGACATCCAGATCGGCAGGTAGACCCTGTCTAAAAAAGACCAAAAAAATAAAAAATAAAATAAAAGTCCATAGGGCTGATGATGCTCAACCAGTTAAATTGCCTCCTACCCCAAGCCGGGTGACCCAAGTTTGGTCCCCAAAACCCACATGACGGAAGGAGAGACACAACTCCTGAAATTCTCCTCTGACTTCCACTTCACACACTATTACACACACACATACACACACACACACACACACACACACACACAATAATGTAAGCAAAATTTTAAATTCCAACTTACCTTTTCTATAAAAATTTCAATTGGTGAAAATGCAGAACTCAAGAAATCATAGACATCAATTTCAAATAAGAATTTCAGAATCTGAAACTCTGTAGCATGTTCTGTTGATTTAGAAATGTATATATGTTAACATACGATATATAACTTTTGAATCTAACTTCTTCAGATGATGAGTTATAGAACAAATAACCATTTTGGGGGGTGTCTTTTTGAGACAGGGTCTCCCTGTAGCCCCAGCTGTCCTGGAACTCACTCTGTAGACCAGGCTGGCTTTGAACTCGAAAAGATCCGCCTGCCTCTGCCTCCCAAATGCTAGGATTAAAGGCGTGCGACACCATGCCCGGCTCAAATAACCATTTCTTACCTTTGTGAGAAACCATCTGACTGCTCAGCAAGGTATCTTCCACAGATCTGTCTGCTTCCTCCAGACCAGGGCTTTCAGAGTCTTCTAATGTTTCCAAATGTTGTTCTTGACTTCTAGAAGATGAGGTTTTAAAATGTATTTCTTCATGAACTTTCACAGACAACTCTATTTCAGAGACCTCATCTGCGAATAAAGAGAAAAATGCCTTTTTGAAAGTACTTGCTTTGTTCTTGGCTTCCCTTTTGTTTTCTGGAAAGTCATTCTTCATCTGAGAAGGAATGCACAAAAACATTGTGTCGCCTGTACTACTACCTTTTGCTAGTGAAATAAATGAGCACAAGCTTGCTGCTTGAGTAATAAAAATTTATTTTGATAGACTTCTGGAGCCTAAAACTAGGATTTTGCAGAGCCGCATTCCTTCTGGGGGCTTGGAGAAGAATTCATACCCTTGCTTTTCCTACCTTCAAGAAGCCTCCTGCATGCCTTGGCTCATAGCACCATCCTTCATTTCAAACCCAGCAGTGGAGCATCTAATCTCTTCCTTGCTTAGACCTTCCTGTTTTCTTTTTATAAATAACCTTGGGATTACATTATACCTAAATAACACGCTTTATCTCAAAACCCTTAAGAACACCTGCAAAGTATTTTTGCATGTAAAGTAACATGTTCACAGGGTCTGGAGGTAAAAACATGGCCTTCGAAGGACCTTTATTCAGATTACCACACAGTTCCTCCTTTATTTCCAGGCCAAGGAAGAATGTAAAGAAACAATGATATAGACAGTACACCACCTAAACCAAGCATGATGGCACATGTCCATGATCCCAGCACTTAGAAGGCAGAGGCAGAATAATGACAAATTCAAGACCAGCCTAGGTTACTTAGCAAGACCCAGGCTTTAAGAAAAAGGAGGAAAAATAAAAAATAAATAAAAAAGAAAGAATGAAAGAAAAGGAAGAAAGGAAGGAAGGAAGGAAGGAAGGAAGGAAGGAAGGAAGGAAGGAAGGAAGGAAGGAAGGAAGGAAGGAAGGAGAAAGAAGAAAGAAGAAAGAAGAAAGAAGAAAGAAAATGCCTGGAGATATGGCTTAGCTGTTAAGAGCACTTCCAGCACTTGGAGAGGACCTGTGTTCCGTTCCCAGCATTCAGTTCCCAGCTGAAAACCATGTTTAGCTCCAGTTCCAGGGGAATCCGACACCCTCTTCTGATCTCCGAGGCATTGCACGACACGACACGTGTGCACAAACTTACATGCAGATAGTACATTCATACACATACAAAAATAAACAGCTGAAAATCTACCACACTTAACTAAAAGAAAAAACCCAAACACTTCTCATGCCAGCGGACCCCTCCCGCCTCCCACAACTAAGACTATCAGCAGAATGCTATGTCACTATATACAAAAACAAGACAACCTGAAGGTAAATGTGTGTGTATGTGTGTGTGTGTGGTGTGTTGTATGTGAGCGAAGGTGCCAGCAGAGGTCTGACGTGGGCAGATCTTCTGTAACAGGAATTACAGGTAGTTGTGAGTCACCTGATCTGGATTCTGGGATCAAACCTTGGTCCTTTGCAAGAGCAGTCGGTGCTCTTAACCACTAGGCCATCTCTCCAGCCCCCTCTTAGGATCTTTTTTTTTTTTTTTTAATTTTATTTATTTTTGTATGTGTATGAATGTACTGTCTGCATGCAAGTCTGTGCACCCGTGTCATGCACCGCCGCGGAGGTCAGAAGAGGGCATCGGATTCCCCTGGAACTGGAGTTCTCCTGGAATTGGAGCTTCAGACAGTTCTCAGCCGCCATGTGGGTGCTGGGGATCGAACCCGGGTCCTCTGTAAGAGCGGTCGGCACTCTTAACCGCTAGGCCATCTCTCCAGCCCCTCTTAGGATCTTTTAGGGAGTGTATTGTGATAGTTACTAATTTACTAGGATGTGTTGCATAATACAAATACAGAAAGTAAATTAACAATATTCTTAGCCTGACATTATGGTACACACCAATAATCCTAGCCCTGAGGAGGTAAAGGCAGAAGATCAAGACTTCAAGGTCAGCCCCAGCTAGGTGGTTTTGAGGCCATCCTGGGCTACATGAGACAGCTCAAAAAAGCAGAAAAGGCTCACAGGATTAAAATAATGACATTTTGTAATTTTGTGTTGGCTCTGTACGGGGGAAATACTTATATAAGTGATAAAAAAGGATCAATACAAGGCAACCCCAGCTGCTAATGAAAAGCATACTATCATGAGTAGACACACATAAATGCTTCCTTTCTCTTTCATACCAAATTCAGCAGGAGGTGATGTTGAGGAGTTAAGTGAAAATCAATACTAAACTGTATTTTTTGTCATTTTGGTTCTGACTGTATCTAGCAAAAGTAAAGCTTCACATAAGAGTAATGCCTCCTTTGTTTGGTGATTTCATGAGGCTCACATATTGCTTCAGGAAGATAATGTCAAATTACTGAGAGAAATCTCAGGAAATTATAAAACTTATCATTTCTTTTTTTTTCAGAAATAAGGTCAATTTGCTTAAGTAAAAATCCATGGTTTTATCTATCATGTGGGTTCTGGGGACAAGTGTGGTGTTAAACTTCTGTAACCCAGCGCACATGAGGCTCAGGCAAGAGGACCAAGAATTTAAGGCCAGCCTGGACTACATAGGCAAAGCTTACCTAAAAAAATTAGAAAAAAGGGGGGGTTTGGGCGGTTGTTGAGGAGAAGGGATAGCAGAGGGTGGATTTGATCATGATATACTGTATACACATACAAATTGTCAAAGGCTACATTAAAATTATAACGGGGCTGGAGAGATGGCTCAGCAGTTAAGAGCATTGACTGTTCTTGCAGAGGACCTGGGTTCAATTCCCAGTATCCATATGGTAGCTAACAACTATCTGTAACTCAAGTTGCAGGGGATCCAATGCCCTCTTCTGATCTCCACAGGCATTGCATAACACAGATGCACTTACATACACGTAGGCAACATACTCATACACAAAAAATAATAAATAAAATACAAATAATTTTTTTATTTTTTTTATTTTTTATGTGTATGAATGTACTGTCTGCATTCAGGTCTGTGCACCTGTGTTGTGCAATGCCGAGGAGGTCAGAAGAGGGTTTTGCGATTCCCCTGGGACTGGAGTCAAAGACGGTTCTCAGCCACCATGTGGGTGCTGGGGATCAAACCCGGGTCCTCTGCAAGAGCAGTCGGTGCTCCTAACCACTACACCATCTCTCCAGCCCCCTTTAAAAGCATATTATCCAGCTGATAAAAATGATTAATACTTCAGGGAAAACATACCATCTGCAATTTCAGGGGATCCATCTCCTTCTTCTGGCCTCCATGTGTACCAAGCATGCACATGGCACACATACATGTAGGCAATACTTATGTACATAAAATAAAAACAAATAATTTAAAACATTTTTTTGGTCTTTTTAAGACAGGGTCTCCCTGATACTCCAGCTGTCCTGGAATTCACTATGTAGGCCAGGCTGGCCTTGAACTCACAGAGATCTGCCTGCCTCTGCTTCCTAAGACCTAGGATTAAAGGCATGCACCACCACACCAGGCTTAAAAACAGTTTTGTTTTTTTTTGGGGGGGGGTTGGGGTTTTTTTTGTCTTTTTGAGACAGGGCCTCCCTTTAGTCCCAGCTGGCCTAGAGCTCACTTTGTAGACCAGGCAGGCCTTGAACTCACAGAGATCCACCCCTGCCTCTGCCTCCCAAGTGCTAGGATTAAAGGCGTGCGCCACCACGCCCGGCTTAAAAACAGTTTTAAAGACAAAATTCTGGCCAGTGAGATAGCTCAGCAGATAAAGGCACCCACTGCCAAACCTGCTCCCTGACTTCAATCCCTGGGGCCTACATGGTAGAAGGGAACCTACCCCCTCAAGTTGTCCTCTGATCTCAGCAGCTCACAGTGATACAATAAATAAATAAATAAATAAATAAATAAATAAATAAATAAATAAATAAATAAGACAAAAGTCCAAGGTGAATAAACATATCAGTAATTGAGGCAGGATCTCTTACTGAACCTGGACCTTGCTAATTCTGATTAGTCTAGCTAGGCAGCTTGCCCCTGTCTCCACCTTGCAAATGCTGGGATTACAGGCAGTTAGCATCCCTGCTTGGTTTTATGTGTCTTAGGGGATCCAAACTCCAGTCCTTATGCTTATTCAGCAAGTGCTTTATCCACTGAACCATTTCTCCAGCCCAAACAAACATTTATACTTATAAAAATAAATTATCTCGGAGCTGGAGAGATGGCTCAGCGGTTAAGAGCAACGACTGCTCTTGCACAGGACCCAGGTTCAATTCCCAGCACCCACATGGCGGCTAAGAACCATCTTTGACTCCAGTTCCAAGAGAATAGAATGCCCTCTTCTGACCTCCACGGCATTGCAGGACACGGGTGCACCAACCTATATGCAGACAGTACACTTATATACATAAAAATTTTTTTTAATTAAAAAAATTAAAAAGAATGCTGCCTGCTTTAAAAATAAATAAATAATCTCAACAAATTATAAATCTTTTCATAGCAACCTGACTGACTATATATGCTTTCCAACATCATGAGATCTTTCATATTATCTGTAGGCTATTTTTTAATTTCATCATTTTTTACTATATTATTATGACCCAGTATCTGTCTGGAAATTTTAAATTTTGTTTTCTCTGGAATATTCTGGAAACTCCAAGGATTAGCAAAGAACTTTTTCAAATATGGCACAGTATTTTCTCTAAGACTCTTTCCTTACCTATTTGATCATCTGTTTCCATCATTTTTATAATTTTTCTTTCTTGTTCTGTTTCAGGGTCATGTTCATTTGCTATAGGATGTTTATTCTTAACTACTTCATTTTTTCCATCATAGGAAATAATTTTATCTTCATTGGCATATGCAAAGCCAAGCATACCAAAACCAAAGTCAAACCAACTCGAATTGAGAATTGAACTGTCATTAAAGGCTGTGCTTTCTTTTTCTGTTAGTATTTCTTCAGATGGAACCAGGGCTTCTTCATCAGGTGAATTGGGAACTTCTTGTAATGATGGATTGCTTTCTTTGGTCAATAACTCAAGTCCTGTATCTTCCTGACCAAAACTTAAATAACTTGTAAATCCACCACCAAACCAGCCAGTGGCTTGAGGTTTGAGAATGTTCTCTGATTCAGACACTAGTTCAGACTGGTCCTCTGGTGCTGAACTGAATTCTGGTGGCTCTGAATCCAACTCAGATTCTGATTCTTGCTCAAGTTCTACTTGGGACCCGTCATTACTTAATTTCTCTTGGTCATTCTCATCTTCCACTGCTAGTTTTCTACTTCGAAATGAGGCTTCTTGTACGGTCTCGACAACTGTTTCCAATGCCTTCTCTGTAGCTTCTTCACTTCCCAATCCAAACCATCCTTGCACTCCAGGCATACTCAGGAATGGGGAGACACGGTCTGCTTCTAGAGTATGATCCTGCCCCCAACTTCCAACACCTGCTTCCTCCCAGTCCTTTGACTCACTAGCACTTTTGATTTCCTCAGGAGCCTCTGATACTGAAATTTGATCTTCAAACAAAGTATTTTCAGAAGTTGCATAAAAGTCTGGTTCTATCTGGAAATCATTTTTATACATATTAAATTTTTGGTCTTCATCTTCTTCATATAGGGACATATTTTCACCACTGTTTAATTCACTATCTTCATCTCCAAATATGTAGCCTTCTCCAAGAAGACAAAGAAAGTCAGATTCCTAAAAGGAAAAAAGAAAGGCTGGCATAAATATGCTGAACAGCCTCATCTTTCCCTGAACATCTTACAATAGACTACTATAGTCTTATAATAGATGACTACAGCCAGGGCTGCTGCTTCACACCTTTAATCCCAGTACTTCGGAGGCTGAGTTACGAAGATTGTGGATTCAAAGCTGGGCTACATAGAAAGACTTTGTCTCAGCAGCTGAGAGTATCTGCTGCTCTTCCAGAGGACCTGAAATGGTAACCCAGGTTACATGATTCCATGTAACCTGGGTACTGGGACACCATTTCACCACCTATAACTACAGTTCCAGGACATCCAACGCCCTCTTCTAGCCTCCGAGGGCACATGGACACATGTAACATATACTCATACAGATACACACATACACATATTTTTTTTTTTTTTTTGTCTTTTCGAGACAGGGTCTCCCTGTAGCCCCAGCTGTCCTGGAACTCATTCCGTAGACCAGGTGGGCCTTGAATTCACAAAGATCCGCCTGCCTCTGCCTCCCCAGTGCTAGGATTAAAGACGTGCACCACCACGCCCAGCTCATATTATTTTTTTAATCTTAAAAAATAAAAGACTAGCCAGGTGTGGTGGTGCATGCCTTTAATCCCAGCACATAGGATCTCTGTGAGTTCAAGGCCAGCATGGTCTACATAGTGAGTTCCAGACCAGCTGGGGCTAAAGGAATCTCAAAAAGAATAAATAAATTAATTAATTAATTAATTAACTTTCCCAGGCATGATGGTGCACACCTTAAGTTCCAGCACTTGGGAGGCAGAAGCAGGCAGATCTCTGAGAGATCAAAGCCAGCCTGGTCTACATAGGAAGTTCCAGGCCAGCTGGGGCTCAGGGAGATTCAGTCTCAAAAAAAAAAAATTATAAACAAAAATTAAAGACTTTAACTGAAAAATAATTAAAACTAAAAAAAAAGGATGACTATGATCTTTCAAACTATATAACTATATAACTAGCTTAACCTCCGAAGAAAAACTAAAATCAAATCTCCTAATATCAAACATGTGTCACAACTGACTTATAAGAATAATTAGGCTGGGTGTGGTAGCACATGACTCTAATCCTAGCACTCGGGAGGCAGAGGCAGGCAGATCTTTGTGAGTTCAGCCTGGTCTACAGAGTGAGTTCCAGGATAGCTGGGGCTACAAGGAGACCCTGTCTGGAAAAGACAAAAAAAAAAAAAAAAAAAAAAGAATTAATGATATAGGGGCTAGAGAGATGGCTCAGCAGTTAAGAGCACTGACTGTTCTTGCAGAGGAACCAGGTTCAATTCCCAGGACCCACATGGTGGCTAAGAACCATTTTAGGCCGGGTGTGGTGGCGCACACCTTTAATCTCAGCCCTTGGGAGGCAGAGGTAGGTGGATCTCTGTGAGTTCAAGGCCAGCCTGGTCTACAAGCAAGCTCCAGGCCAGCTAGAACTAAAGGGAGAGCCTGTCTCAAAAAAAAAAAAAAGATAATGATACAAATGTAAATGAAAATTCTTTCCAGGCTGGAGAGATGGCTCAGTGGTTAAAAGCACCCACTGTTCTTGCAGAGGACCCGGGTTGAATTCCCAACACCCACATGGTGGCTAAGAACCATCTTTAACTCCAGTTCCAGGGGAATAAGACATCCTCTTCTGACCTCCGCAGCATTGCATGACACAGGTGTACCTACCTACATGCAGAGAATACACTCATACACATTAAATTTAAAACTTAAAAAAAAGAAAATTATAAGCCGGGCGTGGTGGCGCACGCCTTTAATCCTAGCACTCAGGAGGCAGAGGTAGGTGGATCTTTGTGAGTTCAAGGCCATCCTGGTCTACAGAGTGAGTTCCAGGACAGCTGGGGCTACAGGGAGACCCTGTCTCGAAAAGACAAAAAAAAAGAAAAAATTATTTTCATATTACAGTTGATTTGTTATTAAATAGTTGAGAAACAGAGATAATCAGTTCTTTGAGCATATTCCACAAATAAGCTCTGCTAAAAAGGGATGTATCCCCATGAAATCTTGTACTTCCTAGGCGTTTACTAAGTGAACACATGAATCAGTACAGTGCTTTGAGGGCTCAGAGTACAGTTTGAAGGTGTTCCTCCAAAAGGATGTATGAGAAATATAATCCCCAATGCAACAGTGCTAGGTGGGACCACTTAGAAGTAATTAAATTCTGAGGGCTGTTATCATGGGAGTGGGTTCATCATCCCAGGAGTGATTCCTTAACAAAAGATAGGCTCAGCCCCTGCCTTGCCTTCTCTCATTCATTCTCTCCTACCACAGAGTGATACAGCAAGAATGCCCTACCCAGCTGACAGCAGCATCTTCTCCTCTTCTTCCTCCTTCTCCTCTACCTTCTCCTTCCTACTCCTTGCTTTTTCCTCTTTACTCCTTTCTTCACCTTTTTCTCTTTTTCTTCCTCCTCCTCTCCTCCTCCTTTTTTTTTTTTTTTT
>VZQC01003129.1:1659363-1675479 GCA_009823505.1 Rhizomys pruinosus | reverse complement strand
GGATCTCTGTGAGTTCAAGGCCAGCCTGGTCTACAGAGTGAGTTCCAGGACAGCTGGGGCTACAGGGAGACCCTGTGTCGAAAAGACCAAAAAAAAAAAAAAATCCCAACAGCCAGAGAGGTTGTAGAGACATGAGACCTAGGGCATGTGGTAGAAATAATCTTCAGTCCCAGTAAAACAACAATATTGGTAACTGTCACACAGCACTTATGATGTGCTGGTCTATATTCTTTTCTGTTTTTTTGTCATTTTTTTTTAATGTGTATGAGTGTACTGTCCTCATGTACGTAGGTGCACCCATGACATGCAATGCTGCAGAGGTCAGAAGAGGGTGTCGGATTCCCCTGGAATTGGAGTTAAAGACAGTTCTTAGCCGCCATGTGGGTGCTGGGAATCAAACCCAGGTCCTCTGCAAGAGCAGTCTGTGCTCCTAACCGCTGAGCCATCTCTCCAGCCCATGGTCTGTATTCTTTTCATAAGCTCACTTCTTCCTCAGTCAATCTGAGGTAGCACTATGTTACACTCATGGCTCCTATTTTTCAGATAAAATTTGGGCATACAGTACCTCATAGCTAGTAATCAGTTGAGACTGACTTTAAACTCTCTCCCTTTATCTCTCTCTCTCTCTAGATATCATGCTTTTAACCACTGCACTGTATTGCCTATCTGCTAATTGTTCTGAAAGCAAACACTTTAACTACTATTTCATCTAATTTTATTCACCTGTCCAAATTATCAAGAATAAGTACTTTTGTTCCTTTATTTCATTTTTGGGTTTTTTGTTTGTTTGTTTGCTTTGTTTTTGTTTGTTTGGGTTTTTCGTTTTTGTTTTTGTTTTTTTGAGACAAGATTCCGATCTATAGCCCTGGGTCATCTTGAACTCTATGGAGATCACACTGGCTTTGAACTCACAGAGATCCACCTGCCTCTGCCTCCTAAGTACTGGAATTAAAGGCATGCACAACATCCAGTCAGAATAAGTTCTTATAACAAGTATTGTTTACATTCAGTATATAAGGTACATGATCAACAGACTGAAGAAAGCATTTTGCCAAGAACTTTTTTAATTCAATTAATGGCTGAGGATGCATTTGCTCACTTTAGTTGCTACTTCGACTTCTTCAGATATGAACACCTCTTCGATCTGGACTGCACTGCTGGGGAAAAATCCGAAGTCCTTTCCTTTCTATCAAAATGAAGAACAAAGATTACCATGGAAGAGTAATTGAAGCAGGGAAAACTTTTCAGCCTAAGTTTGCACTGTGACCTTAGCTTTTATACATATTGAATCATAAAACATCAATCAACTACCAAATGCCATTTAAAAGAACATGGATGAGAGCTGGAGACACACTTCAGTGATAGAGTGCTTGCCTAGCATGCATGAGGCCCTGGGGCCAATCCACACTACCAAACAAACAATAAGGAAAAATGAATGAGACCACTCTGAAGTTGGTATTATTCAAAGAATAGCATTAACTTAAGGGTACAATGAACTACAATGTAAAACACCACTACTGCGATCTTCAGCATGAAAACAATACCATAAACTCATAGTCATTCTCCCTTCACTCTTTAAGTACTTTCTTTGCCTAGGTTTATCACACTTATGTTTTTAGATCTTGGATATCAAAATTCAATCAATGGAGTTGACAGCTGTCAACTGTCAAGGAAGACAGAGCTGTCCACAAACTCATCATCTTCAAGATATCACACTGAGGAAGAGATTTAAACTCTCAGGAGCCAGAGACAGATTTATCATTCTCTGTGTCTTCCCAGGAGAATGGTTCTGTGCAGTTTTTCTGGAGCTCATTTGGTAACAACAGAGATTCTTTTTTTTTTTGTCTTTTTGAGACAGGCTCTCCCTGTAGCTCTGGCAGTCCTGGAACTTGCTATGTAGACCAGGGTAGCCTTGAACTCACAAAGATCCACCTGCCTCTGCCTCCCAAGTACTAGGATTAAAGGCATGCGCCACCACACCCGGCACAACAGAGATTCTTCTAACCCAGTACAAGCATATGCAGGTTGTTCCTTAGGAGTGAAGACATCGCTCAACCTCTCAGCTTTTCTTATTCATGCTAAAGTTTAAAAATGTATATTTTTTGGTCTTCTGATTCAACACCATCATACATTAAGTATGCTTCTTCAAGCTGTCCAGTTACTCTTCAGTTGCAGCTATTTGAAAACTAATAGCCTATGAATCCATAAGTACGGGTCCTTAAATAATTATGAACACAGAGTACATTCTACATCTATACATCTTAGCCAAAAGGCCCAGAAGCCATCAGACCTCAATGCACCAAACAGCACTTGAGACTTCACACTGGTTTTACAGGTTAAACACTGTTTTGTGTGTAACTATTATTGTCATGCTTAGTAAACCAAAAATTGGTTGCCTTCTTTGTCTCCTGTGACATGCATTATGTCAGCTTTCTTTGCATCAGATTTCTGTAATGCATTCAAAACACAGACTGGCACTTTTAAGTCATCCTAAACAGTAAGGAATCATGAAAGTTGCAGAGCATAAAGTAATTCTGGCCAGTGACCAAGTTTCACACATCTCCTGCTAGAGAAAGCAAGGTTTCAGATACAATCTTCTCCTTCAAGCAGTATGATGGTGCACATCAGAAATGACAATAGTCAGGAGGATCAGTTCAAGATCATCCTCAATTACACAGGAAGTCCATGGCCAGCTTGGGCTACATGAAACTCTGTCTAAAAAAAACAAATTGCTCATTCAAACAGTGCATACAGATGCTATGCATGGGAGGAATCTAGTGAGTGCACAGTATGTGGATAATGTATAAATCTACCTGGTTAGTCATATGTATTCATATGTATTCAGATCAGGAATAAAATCATTTACATAGTATGCTGTCATCATAAAACTATACATTTCAGGGCTGGAGAGATGGCTCAGCAGTTAAGAGTACTAACTGCTCTTGCAGAAGACCCTGGTTCGATTCCCAGCACCCACACGGTGTCTTAAGATGAGCATGATGATCCTAGCACTTGGGAGGCAGAGGCAGGAGGATCTTTGTGAGTTCAAGGCCAGCCTGGTCTACAGAGAGAGTTCCAGGACAGCTGGGGCTACAGGGAGACCCTGTCTTGAAAAGACAAAAAAACAAAACAAAACAAAAACTACATATTTCAGAGATACCAACTTTTTTTTTCTTTTTTTATTTATTTTCATATGTGTATGAATGTACTGTCTGCATGCAGGTTTGTGCACCCGTGTCGTGCAATGCTGCAGAGGTCAGAAGAGGATGTCAGATTCCCCTGGAACTGGAGTTAAAGATGGTTCTCAGCCACCATGTGGGTGCTGGGGATCGAATCTGGGTCCTCTGCAAGAGCAGTCGGTACACTTAACACCGCTAGGCCATCTCTCCAGCCCCAGATACCAACTTTTTCAACTGAAAATGTGAATGATAGTTTTCTTTGTATGTTCAGAGGGATAATTCAGGCTTCTTATTATACTTTAGACAAATGAAGGATTCCCTCCCCCTCAATTGTTATTTCGTTTTCCATGGAAATTTCATATACTTTGTTTCCCAGGCTACCAAGCTTTCTGCTGATCCCCAGGAGCAACTCAGCCCTTTCTTTATTCAAGTATGCCTTGAAATCTGATCAATTAACTTCCCAGCCTTTCTCAGACTTGATCATTGACAGCACACAGAGATGGATGCGGTTGCTACAATATACAGCAGCACTCCTAAAATCTTTCTAAATAAATATAAATCTAAGCTTTAAAACTATGTATACTATGTAAAAATTAATTTCAGGCTTTCTCTTAGTCCTCCATCCCAAGCTGACTGTATTCCCAAAAGCCCCTTTTATAGAAATTTTAGAATGTGATCATTTTTTTTTAGTTTGCTTAAATATTGTAAGCCTTTAAAAATATTTGTACATTACTTTGAAATTGCTAGATAACTATTTCTTTAAAGACAAGAAGCAGCTATCCTTGTGAAAATTGGTCATTTTCTGCATTCAGTTATTAAAACTGTATACTTACACTTCCTGCCCACAAATCTTCTCTCTCTCCTGCAAGTTTAACATAAACAAATATCTCTTCTCCCTTAGTGAAGTTCAGGTATCGGCAGTCAGGTCCTGTGTAATCGTTCATGGCTAAAACTCTGCTGATTAAAGCTATATAAATGTGTAAAGAAAAACACACATAGTTTAAATTAAAAACTGTGTTCCTCCTCCTTCTTATTAATTAATTATTCATGAACAAGGTCTTGTTATGTAGCCCAGGCTGATTTCAGACTCAAAATCCCCCTGCCTCGGCTTCTCTCAACTATTGAGATTACAGGAATGCACCACCATACATGGCTCTTCCACCCATTTTGCCTTCCTCTGATTCATCTTTTAAATTTTGAAATGATAGCTGGGCCTGGTGGTTCACACTTAGAATCCCAGCACACAGGAGGCTGAGGCAGGAGGATTCACAGTGAGAATCCCAGCACACAGGAGGCTGAGGCAGGAGGATTCACAGTGAGAATCCCAGCACACAGGAGGCTGAGGCAGGAGGATTCACAGTGAGAATCCCAGCACACAGGAGGCTGAGGCAGGAGGATTCACACTTAGAATCCCAGCACACAGGAGGCTGAGGCAGGAGGATTCACACTTAGAATCCCAGCACACAGGAGGCTGAGGCAGGAGGATTCACACTTAGAATCCCAGCACACAGGAGGCTGAGGCAGGAGGATTCACACTTAGAATCCCAGCACACAGGAGGCTGAGGCAGGAGGATTCACACTTAGAATCCCAGCACACAGGAGGCTGAGGCAGGAGGATTCACACTTAGAATTCCAGCACACAGGAGGCTGAGGCAGGAGGATTCACACTTAGAATTCCAGCACACAGGAGGCTGAGGCAGGAGGATTCACACTTAGAATACCAGCACACAGGAGGCTGAGGCAGGAGGATTCTAAGAGTTTAATAAGACACTTTCTCAAAAAGTAGTAACCAAGTTTGAAATGCTAATTTATTGATATTATTTATGTTTAAAAAAAAAAATTAAGCCAGGTGTGGTGAAGCACACCTTTAATCCTAGCACTTGCGAGGCAGAGGCAGGCAGCTCTCTGTAAGATAAAGGCCAACCTGAGATACAGAGTTTCAGGCCAGCTGTGGCAACAGGAAGACACTATCTCAAAAAGAGATAGTGTCAGCTAATAACCATCTATAACTCCAGTTCCAAGGGATCTGACAACCTCTTCTGACCAATGTGGGCATTGCACTGCATGGGTGCACTTAAATGCAAGCAATACACTTACATACATTAAAAAAGTAAACTATTTAAAAACAAAGCAAGAGGGCTGGAGAGATGGCCTGGCGGTTGAGGGCGCCGACTGCTCTTGCAGAGGACCCGGGTTTGATCCCCAGCACCCACGTGGTGGCTGAGAACCGTCTGTGACTCCAGTTCCGGGAGAACTCCAGTTCCAGGGGAACCCGAGACCCTCTTCTGACCTCCGTGGCATTGCATGACATGGGTGCACAGACCTACATGCAGACAGTACATTCATACACATACGAAAATAAATAAAATTTTTAGAAAATAAAAAAAAAAACATGGGGCTGGAGAGATAGCCTAGCGGTTAAGAGCACCGACGCTCTTGCAGAGGACCCGGGTTCGATGGACCCCAGCACCCACATGGCGGCTAAGAACCGTCTGTAACTCCAATTCTAGGAGAACTCCAGTTCCAGGGGAATCTGAGACCCTCTTCTGACCTCCGCGGCATTGCACGACACGGGTGCACAGACCTGCATGCAAACAATACATTCATACACATACAAAAAAAATAAAAAATAAAAAAATTAAAAAAAAAGCAAAGCAAGAATAAAAAGCAAAAACAAAATAAACTCACTGCACATAGACTTGGTCTAGACTTATTTGTGTGTGTGTGTGTGTGTGTGTGTGCGTGCGTGTGTACTCCCACACGTGGAGGTCAGAACATAACTCTCAGGAGTCAGTTCCCTCCTTGCTTAGCAGCAGTGCCTTTACCCACTAAGCCATCTCACTGGCCCTCTCTTCTCTATTTCTATTTTTTAAAGATTTGTTTATTTTTTATGTGTATAATGTTTGCCCTCATGTATATATATGCACCATGTGTATGCCTGGCGCCCATAGAGGCTAGAAGAGGGAATCAGATCCTCTGGAACTGAAGTTATACACATTTATGAGCTGCCATGTGGGTGCTGGGAATTGAACGAAAGTCCTCTGCAAAAGCAGCAAATGCGCTTAACTGCTGAGCCATGTCTCCAGCCTCTCTTATTCCTTTACACAGACTCAGAGCTACATCAAGCCTGGAGTGCATAATGTCATTCTCTAACATGTATGAAAGGAAAAGAAAATTTTCTTTCTGTTATCTATTACCTTTCCAGGTGTTATGATATTTTTGTTTTGTTAAAGCCTCAACACAGATCTATAAAGTAAACAATCCCATTCCATTGTACTGAATAGGCCTTAGCTAATGTTTGCAGAGCTGATCATAGAGCCCTGGTTTGCCAGGTCTGCCCAGTTTGCAACGAGTTTGTTCTCACTGCAATGTCACCTTCCTTATTCTAACCTGCTACTTCTGCCCCTCCCTCAGTCCAGAAAACCCATCTCTCTTCACGTTTAACTCATCCTGCTTCCTCCCCAAGTCTTCCCTAATCCAGTCTACTCTGATTATCTCTTATCTGAACTGCAGTATTTGCCTATTATCCTTGCTACTTTGTATCACTATTTATCATTTCATCCTGATTTGTCCTTATTAAGTAAAGTGAATATTCCTAAAGAGTAAAAATGTATCTTCACTTCAATTTATTTCTTCTGACATGCATAGTACACACACACATACACACACACACACACTGAAGACACAAAGCAGGCCCTCAATAACTATGAGTAAATGATAGATCTATATGATAGCCTAAACACCCCAGTGCCTGAAGTAACATACATATCCTGTAACTATTTAAATGATACATGCAAAATTTTTAAATATTTTGCCTTGAACTCACAAAGATCTGCCTGCCTCTGCCTCCATGCTTGGCAAGAAAAAAAAAATCTTTTTTTTTTTAACTTTTTATTTAGATTGATGTGAAACTCTTTTTAAAATTTTATTTCTTTTTTATGTGTATGAATGTAATGTCTTCATGTAGGTTTGTGCACCCGTGTCGTGCAATGCCACAGAGGTCAGAAGAGGGTAGAAGAGGGTGTCGGATTCCCCTGGAGCTGGAGTTAAATAAGGTTCTCAGCCTCCATGTGGGTGCTGGGGATTGAACCCATATGGGTTCTCTGCAAGATCAGTCGGTACTCCTAACCACTAGGCCATCTCTCCAGCCTCCCAAAAATCTTTTTAAGACATAAAATTGGGAGAGGAATGTTTGGGGTGAATGTGGAGGGGGCGACGGGAGTCCCAGTGGAGCTGGAGGGGGAAATGGGAAGTGGATATAATTAAAATACATTGTAGACATGTGTGACTACTTATATGGATTCTCAAAGAATAAATAAAAATACTATTTAAGAAAAAACTTTTTTATTAGAAAAAAAAGGATTGTTATTATCAAGTACCATATAGTAAAGTGCTACATATTAAATGATTTCTCTTTTTTTTTTTTTTTTTTCGAGACAGGGTCTCCCTGTAGTCCAGCTGTCCTGGAACTTACTAAAGATCCACCTGCCTCTGCCTCCCAAGTGCTAGGATTAAAGGCATGCGCCACCACGCCCGGCTAAATGACTTCTCTAAAAGGTAACAGAAAAGCTTACTCATAAAATATTATTTATGAATTAATTGTGCTTAATCAAATTTTGCATTTTAATTTACATTTTGTGAAATTAGAAATAATTTTCATGCAGGAAAGACTGAACCTATTTTTAGCAATTCTCAAATAAGGATATAATTATTTTATGTCACAATCTTAATAACACAAAAAATTAAGTTACTAATAAAATGAAAATTAATTTCTCCTCATAAATGAGAATATTCAATGTTCTAAAAATTACATTTATCCTAACACTAATTTTAGCATTTTTATATAATTAACACAAATTGTTAGCATTTGACAAAGTTTAGACATAGTAAATCATGATGTTTGAAATAAAAACATTTTGGGCAAAAACTCATGAGAATCAAAGTTCTGATATAAAATAAAAACTAAAAAGCAGAAGCTTCACAAACAATGAATTACCAAACTGCCTGATATCTTTTTATGTAACTCAATTATCTTGTCAAAAAATAGCAAAAGGGTGGGCTATCTTGTTTTTGATGTGTGGATTAATGGATTAATATTATTTATGACATAGTTCTAATAACCCCAGCTGGCTCGGAACTTGCTCTGTAAACCAGGCTGACTTGAACTCACAGAGATCTGCCTGCCTCTGCCTCTGCCTCCTGAGTGCTGGGATTAAAGGCCTGTACCACCACCACACCTGGGTTAACTTTGTCGTTTTTACATTTATACTAAATACTATCACAAAATGCTTTGCTTCTGGAATTTATTTTTTATATCAAGCTATACTTTGATATAATGTTCATTTTTATCACACAGGTCCACAATAACAATACGATTTTAGAACCTCAACTTAAGAGAAGAAAAAAAATCAAACTTACTTTCACATTCCAAGTCACCACATTTTTTAAGGTGTGCCAGCAGTTTTGTGCCCTCCAGACACTTTGCCAGAGAAATAACCAAAAGAAGGATTCTGTGAACTCTAAGTTCCGCCATGTTAAAACAAGCCACCAGGAATCCCAAACAAATGGTAAAACACTTGTTTAGGTCAAAGACTTGCCAGCCAAAACAGCAGATACTCTCCACTGCAAATACGAGAGAAAAAAAGTTGGTGATTTTAAATCCTTTCGAAGCTACATTTCTCTGTCAGTGTGTAGGTTCAACTTCAGGAACTAACATTCTGTTCTCAATCTGCAGTGTCAGTTATCCAGATAATCCATACGGGTTTAATAATTAACAGGGATTTTTCTATTGGACTAATGTCTCATAAAGGATACCCCATGTGAAACTGACTCATTTAAAGGCACCTTGCATTCAACAGTACAGTTCTCAAGCCTCCTTCAGGCACATCAGTCAACAAGCACAAACCAAATACTTCATGCAAATTCTAACTTCAAAAGAGAAGGTTTAGGATCAAAAGATGGCTCAGCAGGCTAAGGCACTTAACTCAAAGTCTGAAGACCTGAGTTTGATACCTTGGACCCACATGGTGGAAGGAAAGAACAGACTCCACAAGTTGGAGTCTGACCTACACACACACACAAACAAAAAACAAACAAACAAACAAATCCAGCCATGGTGGTATATACCTTTAATCCCAACACTGAGGAGGCAAAGGCAGGTAGATGTCTATGAGTTAAAGACCAGGCTGGTCTACAAAGTGAGTTCCAGGACAGCTGGGGCTAAAGCGAGATGCTGTCTCAAAAAAGACAAATATAAATAAATAAATAAATAAATAAATAAATAAATAAATAAATAGCTGGAGAGATGGCTCAGAGGTTAAGAGCGCTGGGTGCTCTTGCAGAAGACCCAGGTTCTATTCTCAGTACCTACATGGTGGCTAACAACCATCTGTAACTACAGCTCCAGAGAGTCCTACACCCTCTTCTGGCCTCCACATGGCATGCATGCATGTGATGTACATCATACACACAACCAAACATAATAAACCATAAATATACCTTTTTTTTTTTTTTTGTCTTTTCGAGACAGGGTCTCCCTGTAGCCCCACCTGTCCTGGAACTCACTCTGGCCTTGAACTCACAAAGATCTGCCTGCCTCTGCCTCCCAAGTGCTAGGATTAAAGGCGTGCGCCACCACGCCCGGCTAAATATACCTTTTTATAATTTTTCAGTGTTGCTATGAAGATATAATTAAAATAACAGTTAAAATATAACTACTTTCTATGGTCCACACACTATCTTAAGTGCATAGATACATGATATGATTTTATTTTATTTTTGTTTATTTTGTTTTGAAACAGGGTCTCCCTACAGTCTCAGCTGGCATGGGAATCATTATGTAGATTAGGCTGGCTATGATCTCATAGAGATCCACCTGCCTTTGCCTCTTGTGTGCTAGAACTAATGGTTTGCACCATCACACCCAGCTCTAATTTAACCCTCATACCAGCTCTTTGGGGCAGATGACCTTATCATCCTAATATTCGTATACAAGGACACTGGTCCACATAGAGATAGGCTAAGTCACTCAGTGTCCCAAAGTGAATGGAGAAGAACTTTAAACTAGGCACTGAGATATGGTACTAAGGAACTGCTGTGCTTAACCACAGTAAATCCGATGCTATGGAAAATTACATGCATATTCCTACAAGAGGAAGAATGAAAGATGAGAGGACAGAGAGAGAGAGAGAGAACTGAAAATGCTCCCCCACATGGTAGAAATGTAATATGATTTCAGCAAATATTCTTTCTAACTTTCTTTTTTTAATTTTTTTTAATTAATTTTATTTATTTCTGTATGTGTATGAATGTACTGTCTGCATGCAGGTCTGTGCACCCGTATCATGCAATGCCGCGGAGGTCAGAAAAGGGCGTCGGATTCCCCTGGAACTGGAGTTCTCCTGGAATTGGAGTTTCAGACGGTTCTCAGCCGCCATGTGGGTGCTGGGGATCGAACCCGGGTCCTCTGTAAGAGCAGTCGGCGCTCTTAACTGCTAGGCCATTTCTCCAGCCCCTATATGGTGTGTCTGTCTTATTTTTAAAATCAATGAGCATATATCATTTAAAAACAATGTCATGAAAATAAAGTCTTCTGAATGTTGCTGTCGTTTGAAAGGGATCAAAGTCCTACATTGGGAAATTTTGTGTAAGATCTAGATCTGAAAAAAAAGATCTAGATCTGAAGGTCCTCATCCCAGAAACAGATATCCATCACCTAGGCAAGCAAAAGGAAAGGACCTTTGCTTTCAAAGTCCTAAAACAACAAAATATAATTGTTTGCTGGTTAGTTTATCAGTAGGAAGTCTGCTGTCTCCAAGATAAGGTTTTTTTTTTTTTTTCGTCTTTTCGAGACAGGGTCTCCCTGTAGTCCCAGCTGTCCTGGAACTTACTCTGTAGACCAGGCTGGCCTTGAACTCACAAAGATCCACCTGCCTCTGCCTCCCAAGTGCTACCACGCCCGGCCAAGATAAGGTTTTTAAATCTTCTAGAAGAATCTGATGGAACATGCACTTGAGGATCAGTTGGCCTACAACAGAGCATTGGATAGCCACTGCATGATTGTGTACACACGCACACACATACCACACATACATACACACACACCAGTGTAGGTTAGTTTCTTTCTTTCTTTTTTTTTTTTTTCCGGTCTTTTCGAAACAGGGTCTCCCTGTAGCCCCAGCTGTCCTGGAACTCTGTAGACCAGGCTGGCCTTGAACTCACAAAGATCCGCCCACCTCTGCCTCCCGGGTGCTGGGATTAATGGCATGCACCACCACACCTGGCTAGGTTAATTTCTTAAATATAGTATAGTTTTGTAAATTTGTAATATATTACCAACAACATTTTTTTTGATTGATTGATTTTTTTTTTTTGAGACAGGGTCACTCTGTGGCACCAGCTGATTGATTGATTTTTGTTTTATGTCCATACCTGCATGTATACAAGAATATCCATGTGCTATAATGCCTGAAGAGGCCAGAAAAGGACATTGGATTCCCTGAAACTGAAATTTTAGCTGGAAACCAAACCTGGGTTCTCTGCAAAAGCATCCAATTTTCTTTCCTTTTTTTTTTTTTTTCAATTTTCTTTCTTTTTTAAATTTTTTTTTATTTTATTTATTTTTGTATGTGTATGAGTGTACTGTCTGCATGCAGGTGTGTGCACCCGTGTCGTGCAATGCAGCGGAGGTCAGACAGAAGAAGGCTTCGGACTCCCCTGGAACTGGAGTTAAAGACGGTTCTCAGCTGCCATGTGGGTACTGGGGATTGAACCCGGGTCCTCTGCAAGAGCAGTCGGCGCTCTTAACCGCTAGGCCATCTCTCCAGCCCTCAATTTTCTTAACTACTAAGAATCCCTCCAGCTCCATAGTCAATGACTTTTTTTTTTTCCTTTGGATTTTTGAGACAGGGTCTGCCTTTAGTCCCAGCTGGCTTGGGGTTCGCTCTATAGACTAGGCTGGCTTTGAACCCACAGAGATCCGTCTGCCTCTGCCTCCTGAGGGCTGGGATTAAAGGATTGTGCCACCACGCCCAGGGTCAATAACATTTAAATAATAATCAGGGGCTAGAGAGATGGCTCAGTGGTTAAGAGCACCAACTGCTCTTGCAGAGGACCCGGGTTTGATTCCCAGCACCCACATGGCGGCTAAGAACCGTCTTTGACTCCAGTTCCAAGGGGACTTTGACGCCCTCTTCTGACCCCCGCGGCATTGCACGACACAGGTGCACCAACCTACATGAAGGCAGTACACTCATACACATAAAAAATAATAAATAAAAGAATAAAATGTTTTTTAGCCAGGCGTGGCGGTGCATGCCTTTAATCCCAACATGCGGGAGGCAGAGGCAGACGGATCTCTGTGAGTTCAAGGCCAGCCTGGTCTACATTGAACAGCTGGGGCTACAGGAAGACCCTGTCTCAAAAAGAGAAAGAAAGAAAGAAAGAAAGAAAGAAAGAAAGAAAGAAAGAAAGAAAGAAAGAAAGAAAGAAAGAAAGAAAGAAAGAAAGAAAGAAAGAAAGAAAGAAAGGGAGAGAGAAAGAGAGAGAGAGAGAAAGAAAGAAAGAGAGAAAGAGAGAAAGAGAGAAAGAGAGAAAAAGAGAAAGAGAGAGAGAAAGAAAGAGAGAAAGAGAGAAAGAGAGAGAGAGAGGGAGGGAGGGAGAGAGAGAGAGAAAGAAAAAGAAAGAAAGAAAGAAAGAAAGAAAGAAAGAAAGAAAGAAAGAAAGAAAGAAAGGAAAGAAAGAAAAGAAAGGAAAAGAAAAAAATCAGCTCTTCAGCTTCAGGATTTGGCACAGGGTTATTTGCATAATTTATACCAGCAAAGCCAATATTAAGGGCTACACTGACAGCTCAGTGTTTAGGAGTCATTACTGCTCTTACAGAGGACCTGATTTCAACTCCCAGTAACTCCAGCTCTAAGAGAATCCACCACCTTTGGTGTTCAGGGGCATCTGTACTCATGAGCACATACACACAGAGCACATATACACATAATTTAAAATAATAAAATATAAAATCTTTAAAAAATTTTAAAAGCCAATATTAAATCAAGAACATTTAGCAATTAATTTAGTTTTACTAATCCTTGTTTTATATTCAATACTGAAGACCTTATGAACTAAATTCAGAATGAATTAATGACATTCTAAATTAAGAACAATAAAAGGGAAGGTGAGTTGACTCAGTGGATGACGTTTTTCCCATGGAAACTTGAAGACCTGAGTTCAATCCCAGGAACCCAAGTAACAGTGGAAGGAGAGAACTGACTCCACAAAGGTGTCCTCTGACATCCATAAGTGCACTGTGGCACACACACACACACACACACACACACACACACACACACACACACATAGTGTAATAAATAAAAGAAAAAAGCTGCCTAAATGGCTCACTTGGAAAAGAAGCCTATTGCAGAGCCTGAAGATGAATTGCTCCCTGGGCCCCATGTGGTGGAAGGAGAGAACCGACTCCTAGAAGTTGTTCTCCGACCTCCGACCTCCGACCTCCTGATGCACGCACTCACATAGAAACTAAGTAACTATGCTTGGCAAGAAGGCTCAGTGGGTAAAAGCTCTTCCCAGGAAGCCGGAGGAGCTGAAACTAATCCCTGGAACCCACTTCTCTGGTAAATTGTCCTCTGACATCCACCTCATCCATCAGTAGAAGGAAGAACCAGTGATGAGCAGCATCAATCAATCACTTAGTGGATCAATAATTAAATACCCAAAATTCAATGAGCCCACTGAAGAGTCTTTCCAAAATCACTCCATTCCCTGCTGCCTCCCTTCCCCATTCATATATCTGACTACCACACTTTCCTCTTACGATGCCCATGTATGTCTCTAGAAACTTGATGCTCTAGAGCTTGTGTGTGTGCACATGCAAGTTCATGTGCCTATACATATGCACGTCGGTGTGCATGCACATAGGTGTGCATGTGCATATGCAAGCAGACATAAACTTTAGATGTCATTCCTCAAGAGAGGTCCATGTTTTTTGTTTTCTGGGATTTTTTTTTTTTTTTTTTTTTTTTTTTTTCTTTTTGAGACAAAGGTTTCCTCCATGAGCCCCAGCTGGCCTGGACTCCCTATTAACCAGGCTGGCCTGGAAATATCGAGATCATTGTGCCCTGCCTCCCAACGCGCTGGGGATTAAAAGCCACTGTGCCAACCACGTTGGCTGATGTCCATTTCTTTTGCTTTTTTTTTTTTTTTTTTTTTGTCTTTCTTGATAGCAGGGTCCCCCTGTATCCCCAGCTGGCCTGGGACTCCCTACATAATACCAGGCTGCTTGAACTCACAGAGATCCATACAGCCTCTGCCTCCCAAAAGTGCTAGGATTAAAGGTGTGTGCCCCAACACCTGGCATGATTATTCTTTTAAAATCTGTTTTATTTTATTTTATTTATCATTATTATCATGTGTATGTCTGTATATCATATGCGTGTGCATGTTTGTGTTTCTGAGACAGTATCTCACCAGACTTTGGACTCATCAAATTAAGCGAGGCAAGGCGGCCACTGAGCCCAGTGGGTCTTCCTGTCTCTGCCCCCCTGCCACTGAGATTACAAATACATGCCACCATCCCAAACTTTTTAAAAATATGGGCACTAGGGATGCTTGCATGGCAAGTACTTTACTAACTAAACTATCCTCCAAGCCTTTCAGAGCTTCTTTAAGAAAAAAAAGTGCTGGCATGGTAGCACATGTCCTTGGAATTCTCTCTGGGCAACTCCAGGAGGCAGACAACGGCAGCCACTCTCTTGAGAATCTAAGGCCCAGCCCTCGGTCTACTGTGTAGCAATTCCCAGGTCACAGCTGGGCTACAGGAGACTCTCACAAAAAAGAAAGAAACATGATAAAAACTTTAAATAAGCTCATTACTTGGGATGAAGAGATGGCTCATGGTTAAGCCAGCACGAATGTCTCACTTTAAAGAGGACGTCAGTCGATTACCCAGCCCACCCACATAGTCCAAAATAACCAACACACGATTTTTTATTTTTTGGTCTTTATTTTTTTTTTTTATGTATGTGTACGAATGTAACTGTCTGCATGTAGGTTTGTGGCACCCGTGTCGTGCAATCCACAGAGGAGTCAGAAAGAGGGTATCTCAAGATCCCCTGGAAACGGAGTTTCCTGGAATTGGAGTTACAAACGACCCATTCAGCCACCATCGTGGGTGCTGGGCAACGTTTCCATCTTACTGGTCCTCTGCAAAGAGCAGTCCGGTGCTTACTTTAACTGAGCTACGGAAACGTACGGCACTCTCCAGCCCCAGATCTGACACCTTCTTATATGACTTCCAAGGAAATTTCATGATATGGTGCACTTATATAACATGCAGGCAATAATACATAAAATAAATAGGCAGGACAATAAAAATATTAATTTAAAAAAGTCATTACTGGGGGCTGGAGAGATAGCTCGTGTTAATAGCGCTCATACTGCTCTTGCTAGAAGATCGCGGTTGATATTCTAGCACCGCACATGGCAGGCTAAGTATCCCAGCTTTGATCCCCAGTTCACAAGGAACCTGATTGCCCTCTAAACCCCATGGCATAGCAGCTGACAACGGTGCCAACCTGCATGCAGATAGTAAACTCATAAACAAACAGAATAATAAGCCGGGCATGTGGTGCAACACCTTTAGTCCTAGCATTTGGGAGGGCCAGAGGCAGGCGGATCTTTGTGAGTTCAGGCAGACTGGTCTACAGAGAGAGTGTACGGACAGCCTGGGACTACAGGGAGCCGTCATATGAGCATATAGTTTTATTTATTATATAATTGCCGGCATGGTGGCGCATGCCATCAGCATTTGGGAAGGCAGAGGCAGGCTGATCTTTTGTGAGTTCAAGGCCAGCCGGTCTACAGCGTCGGTCCCACGACACGCTGGGGCTACAGCGGACCTGTCTCAAAAAGAGAAACCAATAAATAA
>VZQC01003129.1:1640835-1656346 GCA_009823505.1 Rhizomys pruinosus | reverse complement strand
CACGGGTGCACAGACCTACATGCAGACAGTACATACAAACCCAAAAAAAAAAAAAAAAAAAAAAAAAACCACCAAATATCCATGTCAATGACCACCAGAGCATATAACATTGGTGCAGTAGTGGCACTTTTATCTTGGGGTAAATCAATGGCTAACTAATTGGACCTAAAGCCCACTCAGTGGGAGGAAACTCATGTGTGGTAGTGTTAATATAGCCAGATGCACACAACTGGAGAGGTCATACACCTCTAAGAGGCTAAGGTAACATCTTACTAACTGCAAAAGAGGCATCCGCGGGGCTGGAGAGATGGCCTAGAGGTTAAGAGCACCGACTGCTCTTGCAGAGGACCCGGGTTCAATCCCCAGCACCCACATGGTGCCTGAGAACCGTCTGTAACTCCAATTCCAGGAGAACTCCAGTTCCAGGGGACCCTCTTCTGACCTCCGTGGCATTGCACGACACGGGTGCACAAACCTACATGCAGACAGTACATTCATACAAAAATAAATAAAATTAAAAAAAAAAGAGGCATCCGTATATTTACAGACAAATATCCCAGACACCACTCAAAAAGAAGCCTCTTTTGCACTAGAGTCCCACAACTGGACACACACAGACATGTCCTGTGAGTTACTCATGCCTAGGTGACATATCTACAATGCAACCTCTACACATAAGCCCCATACAACATAGAACAAGGACCCAAGAAGGCATTAATTAACCTCTTAACTCTCATTAAGGAAGCTCCTCCATGCAACAGGAGACCAGGAATTCGAAAGGGCCTGAATGGCCAAACTGTGAAGATTAGGAGTCCACAGAGTGTGGACAGGTTGCCTATATTCAGCTTCACCCACACAGGGCTCAGAGAACATTGTGGAAGAAGGGGCAGAAATATTGTAAGAGCCAGGGAGGTAGTGCAAGACCAAATGGAAATGAATCCTACGAGCTCCTGGGACCCTGTTCATATGAACCTACAGCATTGGTATCAGCATGCACAGGACCCATGTAAGTTCAGATGGACAAAATCCCAGTACAAAACTGCAGAAATGGGTAGTAGAACCCAATCTTGGCTGAAGAAATATTGGTAGTTCATTACAGTCAGGTGAGGAAGAACTGGCCTTCTTTAGGAAAGAGTCTCTGGATAGGTTGACTAGACCTCAAGGGATGAGCTGGTACTAGAGGACAGTAGTTTGGCACAAGGGACCCTAGCACAAATGACAGAATATGTGAATTCTGGGGCTGGAGAGATGGCTCAGTGGTTAAGAGCACCGACTGCTCTTGCAGAGGACCCGGGATTGATTCCCAGCACCCACATGGTGGCTAAGAACTGTCTTTAAGCTGGGCATGGTGGCACATGCCTTTAATCCTAGCACTTCAGGAGGCAGAGGGAGGCAGATCTCTGTGAGTTCAAGGCCAGCCTGGTGTATAGAGTGAGTTCCAGTCCAGCTACAGGTATAGGGAGACCCTGTCTCAAAAAAAAAAAAAAGTGAATTCCGGGGGCAGGGAGCATGTGGGAGGGTGCCAGTGGAGAAGTGGGTATAAAGGTAATTAATTAAGACTATTGAAGGCAGAGGCAAGTGGATCTCTGTGAGTTCCAGGCCAGCCTGGCCTACATAGCGAGTTCCAGGCCAGCTGGGGCTACAGGGAGAAACTGCATTAAAAAGATTAAAAAAAAAAACTGATTAAAAATTATGTATAGCCGGGTGTGGTGGCGCACGCCTTTAATCCTAGCACTTGGAAGGCAGAGGCAGGCGGATCTTTGTGAGTTCAAGGCCAGCCTGGTCTACAGAGTGAGTTCCAGGACAGCTGGGGCTACAGGGAGACCCTGTCTCGAAAAGACCAAAAAAAAAAAAAAATTATGTACAAACATAAAAATTTAATTACATTTTTATACTAAAAATGGGCTATGGATCTGAACAGAGAGCTCTCAAAAGAAAAAAATAGAAATGCTAAGAAATACCTTGAACATATTCAACATCCTAAATGTGCTGGATAGCTTTAGTGTCAACTTGATGCACCTGAGTTGAGGGAGCCTCAACTGGGAAATTGTTTCCATTGGACTGGCCTCAGGCCATTTCTGTAGGGTATTTTCTTGATTGCTGGGTGATATGAGAGGGCACAGCCTACTGTGGGTGGTGCCACCCCTGGGGAGGTTGTTCTGTATTGTATAAGAAATTGGGCTGAGCATGGGCCAGAAGAGCAAGCCAGTAAGCACTGCTCCATGGCCTGTGCTTCAGCCCCGGCCTCCAGGTTCCTGCCTTGAGTTCCTACCTTGTCTTTTTTTTTTTTTTTTTAATTTTTTTTTTATTAATTTTATTTATTTCTGTATGTGTATGAATGTACTGTCTGCATGCAAGTCTGTGCACCCGTGTCCCGTGCAATGCCGCCGAGGTCAGAAGCAGGCGTCGGATTCCCCTGGAACTAGAGTTCTCCTGGAATTGGAGTTACAGACAGTTCTTAGCCACCATGTGGGTGCTGGGGATCGAACCCGGATCCTCTGCAAGAGCGGTCGGCACTCTTAACCGCTAGGCCATCTCTCCAGCCCCCCTACCTTGTCTTATGTAAGACAAATAAATCCTTTCCTCCCCAATCTGGTATTGGTCAGAGTTTTTTGTCACAGCAACTGAAAGTAAACTAGAACACTTGGTAATTAGGAAAATGCAAATTAAAACTACTTTAAGATTTTCTCTAACCTGTTCAGAATAGCTAAGATCAAGAGAACAATGACACCAAATGCTGATGAAGATGTGGAAAAGGACAATCCTCATTCAAGGCTGGTGGGACAGCAAACCTGTGCAGTCAGTATGGAAAGCAGTGTGGAGAACTCTCAAAAACTAACAAGAAGCTGGGTGTGGTGATGCATGCCTATAATCCCAGGATTTGGGAGGCAGAGGCAGGTGGATTTCTGTGAGTTCAAGGCCAGCCTGTTCTACATAATGAGTTCCAGGATAGCTGGGTCTACAGAGACACCCTGTCTCAAAAAGACAAAACAAAACAAATCAAAAAACCTAAAAATAAATCTACCATATGATCAGTATTGTCACTCTTTGTCATATACCCAAAGTCTCAGTATCCTAGACAGAATGCTCAGCCATGTTTGTTGCTGGTCTTTTCACAATAGCTAGGAAATGGAAACACCTTAAATGTCTCTCAACTGATGAATGGATAATGAAATGTGGTACATTTACACAATGGAGTTCTAGTATTGAAGAAAAATGAAATCATGGGCTGGAGAGATGGCCTAGCGGTTAAGAGCACCGACTGCTCTTGCAGAGGACCTGGTTTTGATCCCCAGCACCCACATGGCAGCTGAGAACAGTCTTTAACTCCAGTTCCAGGAGAATCTGGCACCCTCTTCTGACCTCCACAGCACTGCATGACACGGGTGCACAAAACTACATGCAGACAATACATACATACACATACAAAATAAATAAAATTTTTAAAAAATTAAAAAAAATGAAATCATGAAATTTGCAGGTTAATGTTTGGAGCTAGAAACTACTATACTAAGTGAAGATAAGACAGACTCGGAAAAACAAGCAACATATGTTCTCTCTCTCATTAGTGCATCTGAGCTCCAAATTCTTAGATGTGAGTGTACATCCTCTTGTAACTACAGGAGTGAGAAAAATGAAAAGGATCCATGGGGATGAAGGGGAAAAGGAGCTGGAGAAAGGGGAATAGTAACAGACAAGTGTTACCACGGGAAAAATGGGAAAAAATGGGAGATAATTTAACCAGGGAGGGAGGAGGGAAGAAAGTTGCAGAGAGAGGGGGAGAGAGAAGAGAGATAAACAATGTTAGAGGATGTGAAAAATCAGAGGGAACTGTGTTAGTTCAAAAGCCTACTGACGGGGCTGGAGAGATGGCCTAGCGGTTGAGAGCAACGACTGCTCTTGCAGAGGACCCGAGTTCGATTCCTAGCACCCAGATGGCGGCTGAGAACCATCTTTAACTCCAGTTTCAGGGGAATCCGACACCCTCCTCTGACCTCTGAGGCATTGCACAACACAGGTGCACAAGCCTACATGCAGACAGTACATTCATACACATAAAAAAATAAATAAAATAAAAAGCCTACTGAGAAATACATATATAATATGTGTGTGCCTGCGCGCGTGCACCATATGTAGCTGAATGTTATATAACAAAACACAGGGGAAACTTCCCTTCAAATTGTCAGTCAAAATAGTCTAAGAGACTGCCAGACTAGCACAGGCCATTGACTTGAAGGTAAGAGCCCGTGGCTGAAGGAGACAGGACATACTTTGGACACAGGACTTGGAGCAACTGAACTGGAACTGATCTGGAAGCTCCTCCCTGAAGACCAGCTCCCATAGTATCAGAAGATACTATGAAAACTGTCAAGGAGAAAAAAAGTCAATGATTCCATCCAGCTGTAAAGTCTATGAACCACAACAACTGGCCCAGCAAATAACGTCTACTGGTGCAGTAGTGGCACTTTATCTTGGGGTAAGCAATAGCTGTATAATTAGACTTTAGGCATGCTCAATAGGAGGAACTCATTTGTGGTATTGTAAAACTAGCCAAATACACATGGCTGGAGAGGTTATTACATTTTTTAAAGTTTATTATATAAAATGTTTACATGGAAATTAATAGGTAAATTCTTTATAATTATTATTTAACCCACTTAGTTTAATAATGAATAAAACAAATACTTCGATATGACACTGCCATTTTTCCTCTCCCCTTTCTTTTGGTTTCCCCTTAGCCTCTTGAAGTTCCAAAGTCCTCATCCATAGAACAAGAGACTAAGACTTCCCCAAGTCCTTCAAACTCCATATGCCATGGTTGTCTAATGTTTCACTGACTTCTACAAGGACAACTTATTATTTCTAATGAAACTTTCATTAATGAAATGACTAGTACTACATTAACAAATAAAGAGGAATCTAGATGTATCATCCATAATGTATTAGATTCAAGATTGAGATATGAAAAAAACACTAAACAGAAACACACAATAATATATGTAGTCATTGTCTCACTTAAATGGTGCTTGAGTCCTTCAGTACAGCAGCCACTGTAGCAGGTTATGGAGCCCAGTATTACATGGGAGAGTGGTGAGAGACATAGCCTTTACCCCATGGAGCTTATGATGTGTGTGAGAGAGTGGGAAATGCATGTGTTTTTTATACAGGGTCTCAAGAAGAAATGAAAAAGGAAAGACAAAAAATTAAATTCAACTTAGAAAGTGGATACAGGAAGATCAAAGTTTACGCCATTCTCTGCGGCCTAAAAACCTACTTAAAACCTAGCTTAGAATTCATGAAACCCTCTCTCAAAGGGGGAAAAAAGAGACAACGAAACAGAAAAGAAAAGAAAAGAAAAGAAAAGAAAAGAAAAGAAAAGAAAAGAAAAGGAAAGGAAAGGAAAGGAAAGGAAAGAAAAAGAAAAGAAAAGAAAAGAAAAGAAAAGAAAAGAAAAGAAAAGAAAAGAAAAGAAAGGAAAAGAAAAGAAAAGAAAAAAATCTAGAGATGGGCCAGATGGCACAGCTGCCAAAGGTACTTTACTGCCAAGCCTGATGACCTGAGCTCGATCCCTGGGACATACACATTGGAAAGAGAGAACTGACTCTGGCCAATTGTCCTCTGACCTCCACATATGTGCTATGGCACACATTCACACAATCAAATTAATGTAATTGGGGGTGGGGGGGCTGGAGAGATGGCTCAGCAGTTAAAAGCACCGACTGCTCTTGCAGAGGACCCGGGTTTGATTCCCAGCACCCACATGGCAGCTAAGAACAGTCTTTAAGCCTGGCATGGTGGCGCATGCTTTTAATCCTAGCACTCAGGAGGCAGAGGCAGGCAAATCTCTGTGAGTTTGAGGCCAGCCTGGTTTACAGAGTGAGTTCCAGGCCAGCTGGGACTACAGGGAGACCCTGTCTCAAAAAAAAAAAAAAAGAAAAGAAAAGAAAAAAGAAAGAAAACTAAGTTTAAGTATTTTAAAATATTTTATTCATTATTTTTTTATCTATGTGTATAAGTGTATCGCTTGCACTTACATAAGTGCACCAATGTCATACAATGATCACACAAGGCAGAAGAGGATGTTGGATCCCCTGGAAATGGAGTTATAGACTGTTGTTAGCCACCAGGTGGGGGAGTGGGAATCAAACCTGGGTCCTCTTCAAGAACTGCTTAAGCCATTTTTCCAGCCCTGAAATTTAAGTATATTAAAGAGATATTCAGAAAGCATAGCTGGGCATGATGGTGCATGTCTTTAATCTCAGCGCTTGGGAGGTAGAGGCAGGAAGATCTCTGTGAGTTCCTGGCCAGCTGGGGTTACAGGGAGACCCTGTCTCAAACAAAACAAAACAAACAAAAAAAGGATTCAGGAAGCAAGACTTGGTGATGAGCTGGTTGTGAAGCAAGGCAAGGAGAAAGACGAGCATGACTTTCACTCTCCTGACTGCTGAGAATGCACTATAGAACCAAGAGAGAGAGACAAGTCTAAGAGAGGCAGAGAGAGATTGAGCTTGCCATGCTAAATTATTTTTCAGAAAATAATCTAGGGGCTGGAGAGATGGCTCAGTGGTTAAGAGCACTGGCTGCTCTTGTAAAGGGTCTAGGTTCAGTTCCCAGCACCTTCATGGTGGCTAACAACCTTCCATAGCTCCGGTTCCAGGGGACCCAACATCCTCATCTGGCTTCTGTGGGCACTGCATACACAGGTACACTTACACACATGCAGACAAACACTCATACACATAAAATGTAAACAACCAAATAAACTTTTTTTTTTTGAGACAGGGTCTCCCTTTAATCCCAGCTGGCCTGGAGCTCACTATGTAGACCAGGCTGGCCTTGAACTCACAGAGATTGGCCTGCCTCTGCCTCCCGAGTGATGGGATTAAAGGCCTGTACCACCACACCCAGACTAAAAAGGTTACCCACCATGTGGGTGCTGGGTATCGAACCAGGTCCTCTGCAAGAGCAGTCAGTGCTCTTAACCGCTGAGCCATCTCTCCAGCCCCACAAATAAATATTTTTTAAATAAACATTTTTATTTTTTATTTTTTATTAATTAATTAATTTATTTATTTATTTATTTATTTTGGTCTTTTCGAGACAGGGTCTCCTGTAGCCCCAGCTGTCCTGGAATTGGCTCCATAGACCAGGCTGGCCTTGAACTCACAAAGATCTGCCTGCCTCTGCCTCCCAAGTGCTTAAATAAACATTTTTAAAAGAACAAACTTAATAATTTTGAAAATAACTGCTCAGTTTTTTGTGAGTTTTTTTTTTTTTTTTTTTTTTTGGCATTTCTTGAGACAGGGTCTCCCTTTAGTCCCAGCTGGCCTGGAACTCACTCTGTAGACCAGGCTGGTCTTGAACTCATACAGATCCACCTGCCTCTGCCTCCCAAGTGCTGGGACTAAAGGCGTGCGCCACCATGCCCGGCACTGCTCAGTTTTTAAAGAAGAGTTTGTAGCCAGCCAAAATGGTGTATGTCTATAATCCCAGCCTTGGGAGGCAGAGAGTGAGATCAGAAGTTCAAGGTCAGCTTAGCTATTTGAGAACTTATCTCAAGATAAAATTTTTAAGCAGCTAAACAGTTTTGTTCTGAAATAACTTTTGATCATCCAAAAGATTCAATCAAATACAGTTTGTGGATACTTTCATCTACCTTCCTCTAATGGCAACATCTTCTATAACCATATATAGTTACTAGAAATAAGAAGTTAACACTAGGATCTGGGCAGGTGGCTTAGGAATAAAGAGCATTTCTGGTCGGGCGTGGTGGTGCACGCCTTTAATCCTAGCACTTGGGAGGCAGAGGCAGGTGGATCTTTGTCAGTTCAAGGCCAGCCTGGTCTACACAGTGAGTTCCAGGACAGCTAGGACTACAGGGAGACCGTGTCTCAAAAAAAGACCAAAAAATAAATAAATAAATAAATAAATAAATAAATAAATAAATAAAATAAAAAATAAAAATAAAGAGCATTTCCTTCCAGACAACCCAGATTTGATTCCCAAAACCCATATGGTGGCTCTGTCCCCCTCTTCCAGCTTTTGTGGGCACTGCATACGTACCAGCATACTTATAGATAACCAAGATGCTTGTAAAAATAAAAATAAGTCAGTTTTTATAAAAGAATTTAACACTATATTACAATTTATTAACTAGACTATATACTGTATGATGATTTCCCAATTTTTCAAATAATGTGTTTTTTTTCTGTTCAATAATCTAATTCAGAGCCAGTATTTGTTAGGATGTATCTGAAATCCCAAGCACTTGGGAGGTCGAGGGAGGAAACTCAGAAGTTCCAGGTCAGGCTAGTATACACAGGGAAAGCCTGTCTCAAAAAAAAAAAAAAAAACAAAAATTCTATTTGAGATATCACATATTGCTGTCAGGTCTCCTTTGTCTTTTATAGTCTGCAAAGTCTTCGGCTCTTAGTCTGTACTGACTGTAACATCTCTGTACCTCAGTAGGGTTGACTGATGCTTTCTGAGGAGAAGAATGCCACAGAATGGCTTACCTTTCTGATCACAGCCTCTGGCTGGTTACACGTAATGCAAATGTGTTGGGTCACTGGTGTTACTAACTTTAATTACTTGACTAAAGTGGTATCTCCTAGGCACCTACAAAGTAAAATGACCAATTTCCCTCCCATTCCATTTATGTGAAGAGAGTTAATAAACTCAGCGTGCTTTCTTGAAGGAGAATGTGGGGGGCTAGAGAAACAGCTCAGCAGTTAAGGGGCTCTTGCAAAGGACCTGGGATCAGTTCCCAGCACCCACATAGTCGTTAACAACCATCTGTAACTCTAGTTCCTGGGGATGGATCCCCTCTCTGGCCTCTTCTGGCATTGCATGCATGTGGTGTATATTCATGCAAGCAGGCAAAACATTCATTCATATAAAATAAGGTGTTATTAAAAAGAAGAATTAGCTTTAGCTCTAGTAGGAGTATTAAGGAACTCACCAGAAAACTCTCTCTAATAAGAAACTCAGATCATTAGCAACAAGATTCTCATTTACCTGTACTCCACTAGCATATACGTAGCTTGAGTACTGACAGCCTATACCCTGTGCTAAACAAATTTACTGATTTGACATTTGCTTGCATTTTTTGCTTATTGCCTTACAATACCTAATTAAATTTTTTCACAGAATTATTGAAGTCAGTTTCCTTTTTTTCTCATCCTTACAGAATGGTAATGTTGTACATTTGTTTTGTTTTGTTTTGTTTTGTTTTTGAGACAGTGTAGCCCTGGCTGGCCTGGAACTCACTGATGTAGATCATGCTGGCCTTGAACTCACAGAGATCCACCTGCCTCTCTGCCTCTACAGTGCTAGGATTAAAGGTGTATCTTACATTTGTAAAACATTTGAACATCCTTATCAAAACCTACATTCCATCTTGGGATTCTATGCTGTCTTCCTTGATTTATTATGTTCTTGGACAGTAAAAGTAATTATTTGTGGTATAAGTTTACAGTTATATGGGTTTGGGCAAATGCATAATCATGTATCCACTACCAGTATTCCATGTAGAACAGTCCTAAGACAAAAGTTAATTTTTAAGATGAAATTTTTTGGGCTGGGCATGGTGGCATCCCAGCAGTCCAGAGGCAGAAGAAGATGGATTTTGGTCAGTTCAAGGCCAGGGTGGTCTACATAGTGAGTTCCAGGACAGCCAGAGCCATAGGGAGAGGCTGTGTAAAAAAAAAATAAAAGAATTTTTAAAATCTGAATTATATGGAGAATCTTTAGCTTTGCTTTCTCTGTTCATGAGGCTTATTTATTCTTTAGCAGAATTTAAAGATATTTAAAACACTCGTCAGTTGAGGGGCACCTGGGCTGGTTCCAGTTTTTTGCTATTGTGAACAGAGCTGCAATAAACATAGCTGTGCATGTATCTCTGCAGTAAGATGAGTCTTGTGGGTATATACCCAGGAGTGGTATGACTGGGTCAAATGGCAGGCTCATTTTGAGTCTTCTAAGCATTCTCCACACTGCTTTCCATAGTGGCTGTACAAGTTAACATTCCCACCAGCAATGGATGAGTGTTCCCCTTTCCCCACAACCTCTCCAGTACTTGGTATCATTCATTTTCCTGATCCTAGCCAGTCTTATTGGAGTAAGATGATATCTCAAAGTGGTTTTAATTTGCATTTCCTTAATTATTAGCGATGTTGAGCACTTCTTAAGATGTTTCTCAGCCATCTCTAATTCCTCCTCTGTGAAGTCTCTATTCAGATCCTTGCTCCATCATTTGAGTGATTCATTTGGCACATACAAATGTTCTCTATAATTTCTCTGTTGTACAGTATCACCTTGTAGCATTCTCTTTCACCTATAGGATGATTTAACTTAAAAATTACGTTTACTTCCCAAGTTAATCACATACAGTCACCCAAAACAGCATGGGTGAATTTGATGAAATCGGTGCATTGATTCCACCCTATAGGTATGTATAATACAACTGCCTTTTGGAGACTCATGGGTCAAAAAACAAAAACCTAAAATAAAAAAGGGGGATACAGATAGATATGAAAACTTTTTGTCAAAAACTCTGCGATTCAAATCTTAAAACTAACTACAGGAAAAGATTTGTATGTTCCAACAGGTCAAAATGTCACCAACTTAATGGCTGAGAAAGAAAAGATACAGCTTTGCATTGAGTAGGATGTACCAGAAAGTGCCAACAGAAAGGTTGGCCCATCTGAACATTGAAAGGAAGAAACCCTCAGATTTCCATAAACATCAAACCCCTCGGTGGATCCGACTTGTAACAACTATTTATAATGAATCCGAATGAAACTTACCTTCTAGGTGCTGCAAAGGTTTTAATACAAGAGACCTTCTTCTGTACCTCCCCCCATAGAACAAGGAGAAATAGGATGATGATAGGTCGTTCTCCAACTGTAATGAAGAGCCAACTGTTAATGGAGGTAATCTCTTTTTTTTTTTTTTTTTTTTTTTTTTTTTGTCTTTTTCGAGACAGGGTCTCCCCTGGAGCCCCAGCTGCCCCTGGGACCCAGTGTAGACCAGGCTGGCCTTGAACTCACAAAGCTCCCACTGCCTCTGCCTCCCAAGTGCTAGGATTAAAGGCGTGCGCCACCCGCCCGGCAGAGGGTAATCTCTTATAAAAACTGGTAAAACTGCCTTCGTTAATTGACTAATAGACATAGAAACTGGGAAAAAGATTATTCTCTATTCAGAACCCCAATCGACTACTAACGTCGTCCTTCACTATGCACTTCCTGCCAATATATTAATACAGGAGCTGACATCAGCCATGGATTGTTCTACCAATGAGATGTTGGCCAGGGATCCAAGGCCCCACAAAAGGGAAAGGCTCCTTGAATCTAAACTGGGATACCTTCAAAGAGAGGCGATAAGCCCTGCTGTCGAAGACCTGGAATAAGCATGAAAAAATGTTTTGAGACCAAACATGCAAGTGTACAGATGGGTCTCTGGAATACCAGAGAGTGGTACCAAAGACCACTAAACCAATAAAGGCAAATATGGGTCTCCTTGATCAAGCAAGACTCCTCCGTCAGCACCAGCTACACCTCCCTGCCTGGAAATACTATGCAGCAGAGGCAGCCATACTCCTGTAACATCCCAATCTAACTGGCTATTAGCTCTCTCCTTGGAGGAATACCCACGGCTGATGCACAAGCGTACATCCTCTAATGGGAGGAGATGGTATAAGCCACAGTAAGACCCTGTCATATTAACAGAAAAAAATGTAATTTTTGGATTAACATACCATCCAACATCTGTGTCTAGACCCCAAAGTAACCTACATAACAATTAGTAATGTTTAAATCCCTAGTATATGTATTTGCTTGTGCTTCATTATAGGATTGAAAGGTTAATTCCCTGACAAACTGTCAGCCCATAAAGGAAACAGCCAGAATGACCAGAGTCCAAACAACAGCTCCAGAGAAAGTAGACTGTTTGTTTCTCATCCACCTGTGCCCCTTTTCAGCCTAGGGAACAATCTGTGGAAGAGGGGGCTGGGTAGAATGTAAAGGGCTGCAGTTGGGGTGAATGGTGAAACTACAGCATATAGTCTGGACACTCATTTGATCAACTTGATTGAACATACAAGCCCCTCACCTGCGGGAAGGTGGTATCCATGGCTGGTGTGGGTTTGGGCACAACTGCTTGCAAATTGGTTTTACATGAAGGATGCTTGTACTCATAAATTATCACTTATTGTTAAAAAATGAAAAAAACTGAGAGAAAGATGCAGGACAGTTATGGCAGAATGCATGATCTAGGATGGGGTGGGGTGGGATGGGGGGAAGGGAAAGGGAAATATGCCTGAACTGAATTTGAAAATGATCTATGAAATACACAAAGCATCAATAAAAAAAGAAAGATATTTAAAACATAAGTGCATTGAAAGCAAAATAAGTATACCTTTGTCTGTAATCATTGCATGATTAAACTCCAATAAAGGTGACCTTTGAGCCCTTCTAAGTTCAAAGTTGAGAAGGCTTCAACAGATAGTTATGTTTTGAGGCTTTTTGTCATTAGTCAAGAACCAAAGCAATCTCAAAGAAACTGTGAGTCAAAAATCACTTATTAGACTCAAAACATCTGGGTACACAAACTTTACTCAATGGGCAGTAACATATATGAAAAAAATTCATGAAGTACTGTGGGTGGGCTATGGGAGGATGGGGACTAAATATGATTAAGATGTAGTATAGAAAATCCACAAAAATTCAATAAAAATGTATTTTAAAAAATGCATGTGCAAACACAATGACTGCTTTAAAATGTTATTTTTTACAAAAATAATTTTCATAACCCATTCTGGTTCCAAAGCACTGCCAGGAAAACTCCAGCTGCTTTGACTTAATAGCCCTGAAGGTGGCTTGACTCCAAGGAAGAGGTAGTAGAAAGTGGCACAGAGGCCACAGGATGCGAGAAGAAAGAAGCAGCGGGTTGGAGTCACTCACCTGTGCTCAGACGCTGGGACTGGGACGAGTGAGGAGGGAGAGGGCTTTGGGTGCAGCATAACAAGACTCCGACTTCTTAGAAAGAGAAACAACAGCAGCCTCGGAGCTTCAGGAGGGGCTGCTGGGCTCTGGAACATGAATTCTGGCCTTCCCGCCAGCTCTCCAGGAACAGAAAGACTGGAAAGGGAGTGGATCCAGCAGGGAGTGCCCGTATTAAGCACCGAAGCCCCATATCTACAGGCTAACAGTCCAGGCATGACCTAGAATCCAGAATCCTCCCACTTGGTGACTTCCCAATCTCGATCATATGGCTTCTGAGGGCCTCGCAAAAGTGAAAGAACATGCAGACGCGGGCGTGGTGGTGCACCTTTAATCCTAGCACTCGGGAGGCAGAGGCAGGAGGATCTTTGTGAGTTCAAGGCCAGCCTCGTCTACAGAGTGAGTTCCAGGACAGCTGCGGCTACAGGGAGACCCTGTCTCGAAAAGACCAAAAAAAAAAAAGAGAACGTGCAGACAATCACGCATGGACTTTCATGGTCCAGCCTGAAAACACACATCCCCTTTACACACATCAACTAGGGAGAACCCTGTCACATGACCATGACCTAACTGCTAGAAAGGTGGAGTAACGAGTGCCCAGGAAGAATACTCAGCATTAAACTAGTTTCTATCATAACGCACCCCTGCCTCCACCCTGCAGTATGGTTTCCTGAAAATTCATGTCACTGGCTCTGAACCAGCCCTACTGAAAGACACGGAGTTTTGTTTGCCTCTCAATTTCGTCAATAATCATGGCTTGTTCAAATGAACATTACGATGTGATTTTGTTCAAATTGGTAACTCCTCAAGGACTGAGTCTGAGGTCACAATCCTACACAGTGTGTAAAACACGTTGTTCCCTATTGCCTAAGTGCTGAATCATTCACTTCAACTTTCAGCAGAGTAAAAGACTGATATGTCTGTGAAAACTGAGTTCAAAAGGTCAAATGACTTAATAGAAAGTTACATTGCAGTCCCACCCTGAACCCAAGTCAAAGAAAGACTAAGGACAGCACACATCTAGAAAAAGCAATTTTCAGCCGGGCGTGGTGGCGCATGCCTTTAATCCTAGCACTTGGGAGGCAGAGGCAGCTTTAATCCTAGCACTTGGGAGGCAGAGGCAGGCGGATCTTTGTGAGTTCAAGGCCAGCCTGGTCTACAGAGTGAGTTCCAGGACAGCTGGGACTACAGGGAGACCCTGTCTCGAAAAAAAAAAAAAAAAAAAAAAAAAAAAGAAAAAGAAAAAGCAGTTTTCCACTTGCTCCAATACATAGAATGATCAAACCATGAAGCTCTAAATAAGCAATGCCCAACAGACATTGAATGAATGAGGCCAATGAGATGGTTTGGTGGGTAAACTCCTATCCCCAAGCTTAATGACCTGAGCCCTGGCCTCAGGACCCAGATGGTGGGAGGAGAGAACCATGGCACATGTGCCCATAAACCAACACTAAATTAATTAATTAATTAGTTAATTAATTTTAAAAATAAAGTGGAGAGCAAGATAGGAAAAGACACTTGAAGTCAACCTCTAACCTCCACACACAATGTGCAAACACATGCACATATGCCAACACACACATGTACATGTACATGTATAAACATAAAGATCAGAATCACCCTTAGCTACATAATGAGTTTGAGGCCACCCTGTCTCAAAAAAAGAGGGGTTTGGGGCTGGAGAGATAGCCTAGCAGTTAAGAGTGCCGACTGCTCTTGCAGAGGACCCGGGTTCAATCCCCAGCACCCACATGGCAGCTGAAAACCGCCTTTAACTCCAGTTCCAAGGGAATCCAACGCCTTCTTCTGACCTCCGCAGCATTGCACAACACAGGTGCACCAACCTACATGAAGAGAGTACATTCATACACATATGAAAATAAATTTAAAAATTAAAAAAAAATTATTAAAAAAAAGGAGGGGTTGCTGGAAATATCACTCCACAGTGGTGTGCTTAGGCCCTAGATTCAATCTTTATTATAAAAAATAAAAAAGTAAGGCAGCACAGCGCCTGGAGAATAGGTGAACACATCAGGCAGGCCCATCACCCCCCTGGGCCTGGCCTGTTGCCCACCAGCCAGCCACACCTGGCCCAGCATGCACAGTGGCAGGGTGGAGTCACTCAGCCAGCCGGACACCCATCCGGTCTAGAGAGAGGAGGTAGCATGGCACCTGGGCAATAAGATTTCTGGAGAACCTCCAGACCAGAAAGGGAAGAGCCAGCTGAACCTCCCACTATATAACCAAAAGGGAAAACTGGAAACCTTACACAACCAGCCCTCCATAAACCACAGAGAAGACAATGAACATACCTGTAAGAAACAAGCAAATTAAACTTCCAATGAACCAGAATACAAACAATAAAACAAACCCAAAAAAGCAGAGGCAGGCGGATCTTTGTGAGTTCAAGGCCAGCCTGGTCTACAGAGTGAGTTCCAGGACAGCTGGGGCTACAGGGAGACCCTGTCTCAAAAAGACAAAAAAAAAAAAATAAATAAATAAATAAATAA
>VZQC01003129.1:1608122-1632925 GCA_009823505.1 Rhizomys pruinosus | reverse complement strand
ATATATATATATATATATATATATATGCACATTAAATTAGGCAGGGAGTTTGGGGAAGTGCAGATAGGGGAGGGGACCTAAATACCATCATATTGTATGAAAATTGCAAAAATCCAATAAAAAATTTGTAAGTAAATTGTTCTATTACAGGAAAATTTAGCATAATCTTAGTGTCCAGTGCTATATAATCTTAAAGTATGAAAGAGAAATTGTATATATGCAATGATGATGGAGAAAAGCTGATCCTTATGTTTTTAATTTTTATTTTATGTATGTGAAGATTTTGCCTGCATGTATGTAAAGTGCACCCATGCTTGAAATGCCCTCAGAGGCCAGAGTTGGATTCCCTGAAAGTGGAAGCTAGTTCCTCTGCCAGAACAGCTAGTGCTCTTAACTGCTGAGCCACCTATTCAATCCCCAAAGCATCAAACCTCAATGATATTAATGCCCTATTTACATAAAAATGACAAGTGCTGTGGGGTGTGTCTATAAATGCCTTTAATCCTAGTACTTGGCAGACAGGCAGGCCCTTCTCTGTGAGATTGAGGCCAATCTGGGCTACAGGGAGACTGTGTCTCAAAAAGCAAACCAAGTGATGAGCCCTGAGCTATGGAGCGGGAAGACTGCTAATGTCACATTGCAGCGGAAGAGCTGGAAGATTCCATGTTCTACCCATAGTGAGATTTCTGAACAGGCAGTCTGTCCCCTTATGAATGAGGGGCTCCTTACCTTTCATTATAAGAGAAACCTTAAATTCAGTAAACTACTAGTAATTATCTTGCTGCATTGCTTGTCTTTACTAAATGGCTGACACTGAGCCACAGTGACTGAATCTATGGAAATCCACCAATAGCATGGGATACAAAACTTCCTTTATAGCAAATCATACGAATACTTTAAAGCAGTTACACTAAAAAGGAGCTAACACACACACAGTCCTAGGATTAAAGGCATGGTGGTACACATCTTTAATCCTGGCACTCAGGAGGCAAAGGCAGGCAGATCTCTGTGAGTTCAAGGCTAGCCTGGTGGTCTACAGGGTGACTTCCAGGCCAGCTAGAGCGACAGGGAGACCCTTTCTCAAAAAGACCAAAAAAAAAAAAAAAAAAAAAAGCTAACACGGTGCTACACTCACTCAATGTATATCTATCAGAGTGATCATTAGCCAGGGTTGCAGGAAACTCAAGAATTTGCCAGGCTTGGTGACACAAATCTGTCCCAGCACTTGGGAGGTGAAGGCAGGAGGCTCAGAAATTCAAGGTCATTCTCAGCCACAAAGTAAACTCAAGACCAGCCCGGTCTAAAAAGAGGAAGTGGGCCAGGCGTGGTAGCGCACGCCTTTAATCCTAGCACTTGGGAGGCAGAGGCAGGCGGATCTTTGTGAGTTCAAGGCCAGCCTGGTCTACAGAGTGAGTTCCAGGACAGCTGTGGCTACAGGGAGACCCTGTCTCGAAAAAGAAGAGGAAATGAGAGGGAGGACTGGAGCAATGACTCCATGGTTAAGAGCAGATACTTCTCTTCTAGAAGACTTGAGTTCAGTCAGTTCCCAGCGAACAATCCCCGTAACTCTAGCTCCAAAGGATCCAACGCCCTCTTCTGGCTTCTATGGGTTACAGCACACATGCAGCCTCCAACCACATACACTTACACAAATGGGAATAAAACCAGATCTTTCTGGGTTGGGTGTAGTGGTACGTACCTTTAGTTCCAGCCATGGAGAGATCCAGGTCAGTTTAGTCTGCATAGTGAGTTCCAGGCCAAGTGGGGCTACAGGGAAACCTTATCTCAAAATAACAATAAGGATAATAATTTTTTTAAGAGGAAAAAGGGGCTAGAGATGGCTCAGCGGTTAAGAGCACTGGCTGCTCTTACAGAAGACCCAGGTTCAATTCCCAGCACCCATATGGCAGCTAACAATCATCTGTAACTCCAGTTCCAGGAAATCCAATGTCCTCTTCTAACCTCCTTGGCCATCACACGACACAGGTGCACTTACACACATTCAGGCAATACACTCCAATACACGAAAAATAAAAAATAAAGGATGGGGCTGGAGAGATGGCCTAGCGGTTAGGAGCGCCGACTGCTCTTGCAGAGGATCCAAGTTCAATCTCCAGCACCCACACGGCAGCTGAGAACCGTCTTTGACTCCAGTCCCAGGGGAATCCGACGCCCTCTTCTGACCTCCGTGGCATTGCGCAACATGGGTACACAGACCTACATGCAGACAGTACATTCATACACATAAAAAATAAATAGCCGGGCATGGTGGCGCAAGCCTTTAATCCTAGCATTTGGGAGGCAGAGGCAGGCGGATCTTTGTGAGTTCAAGGCCAGCCTGGTCTACAAAGGGTGTTCCAGGACAGCTGGGGCTACAGGGAGACCCTGTCTCGAAAGACCAAAAATAAATAAAATAAAATAAAAATAAATAAATAAAAGAAAAAAACCCTCACACGTGTCAGTGGTTTAAAACAATAGACATTTAGCCGGGTTTGGTGGCACGCCTCTAATCCTAGCACTTGTGAGGCAGAGGTAGGCGGATCTTTGTGAGTTCAAGGCCAGCCTGGTCTACAGAGTGAGTTCCAGGACAGCTGGGGCTACAGGGAGACCCTGTCTCAAAAAGACCAAAAATAAATAAATAAATAAATAAACAAACAAATAAATAAATAAATAGATAGATATTTGTCTCTTGCTCATGCTACAGAGTGACAAATATAAACTAAGCATAAAGCAGCTCGCCTATGGCTAAGCAATATGAAGCACTCCTGTTTACCCATGACAGAAGACAGCTGGGGAACTATACATAATGCTGTTAAAGACCTTTCCTGGGAGTGGGTTATGTGAGTTCTGGAGTGGAGGGCCCAAGATCACAATAGCCAGTGACATAGTTTCAGTTCAAAAGTTAGACATAGTACTCAAATCAGGTGAACATGTGAACAGGTCCAATCACAAAAATAAATTTTGTCTTCCTGGAAAACGGCCTTCCTAGATTCCTTAACTATGATCAAGTCAAATATGGTTTGGAAAACAGTCACAGGAGTCTAGCCTGGAGACAAGAGGAAACAGGAGCTTCCTACAAACTGGAAAAACCCTTGAAAAATTTCTATATATTTCTTTACATAAATAAGTAGGGCATACAATGAAAGGAAAAAAGTTCTATTAACAAGAGCAAACATATTCAAATTGTGAGAAACTTAATGAAAATATACACAATTTGGGCCGGGCGTGGTGGCGCACGCCTTTAATCCTAGCACTTGGGAGGCAGAGGCAGGCGGATCTTTGTGAGTTCAAGGCCAGCCTGGTCTACAGAGCGAGTTCCAGGACAGCTGGGGCTACAGGGAGACCCTGTCTCGAAAAGACCAAAAATATACACAATTTAAATGAAGAAAACTAAGGACTATAGATGACAGAATAAATGGAGATTTAAATTATTTCTCTCAAAAAGACAAAAATAAATAAATAATAAACACACTCAATTGAATAGATTCCCTAAGTAGTCCCACTGACATGTAATAATTTGGCATACATTAATAGACACATTAAGGGAAGGAGCAAAACTTTCTTCAATAAATTATACTGAGACAACAGCAACTTGAAAAAAAATTAAAGTTAATGGTGTCTTTTCACTTATTTTGTGAAAGAGTCTCATGCAACCCAGGCTGTCTTCAAACTTGCTAGGTAGCTGACTGCAACCTAGAACTCCTAGATGTCTTGCAGGCCTGTGCTATCATGCCTGGTCTTATGTAGGGCCAAGGACAGAACCCAGGGCTTCATGTATGCTAGGAAGATACTCTACCAACTAAGCTGTATCCTCTTTCCAAAATACCTTTTTTTTTGCCTGTACCTGTGTGTGATGTGCATGTGTTTATGCATGTTTAGATGTGTGTGAATATTCACATGTATGCATGTTGGGGCCAGAGGTTGATCTTGGGCGTCTTCCTTGATGGACCTCCACTTTATTTATTTATTATTTATTTATTTATTATTTATTTATCTTTTTGAGACAGGATCTCCCTGTAGTTCCAGCTGTCCTGGAACTCACTAGTAAACCAGGCTGGCCTTGAACTCACAGAGATCTGCCTGCCTTTGCCTCCCAAGTGCTAGGATTACAGGCGTGCACCACCATGCCCAGCACTTTATTTTTAATTTTTATTTATTTATTGTCTTTTTGAGATAGGGTCTCCCTGTATCCCCAGCTGGCCTGGAACTCCCTATGTAGACCAGGCTGGCCTTGAACTCACAGAGGTCAGCTTGCCTCTGCCTCCGAAGTGCTGGGATTACAGGCGTGCTCCACCACACCCAGCTCAAGATCTTTTTTTTAATTGAAGTTTTGTGCATTTCTTAATCAAATTTATACCCATTCCTCCTTCCGTGACCCCTATTCCACCAGAGTCATGCATTCTGTCACACATGTCTTGCATTTTTTTCTCAGTCTTTTTAAAATTTTTTTACTGCTTTGGGCAGTAGTTTATAAACAATTTAGAAGCCAGTCTGCAAGGCTGCTCATTGCTCTAAGAAACATCAAATAACTTTGTGTTTGTTTGTTTGTTTGTATCTTTTGAGACAGGGTCTCCTTGTAGCCCCTGCTGGCCTGGAACTCTGGAACTCACTAGGTAGACCAGGCTGGCTTTGAACTCAGAGATCCACCTGCCTCTGCCTCCCAAGTGCTGAGATTAAAGATGTGTACCACCATGTCTGGCAAGATAACCTTAAACAAGTCTTAAACAAGAATGACAGATTTGCAGTCAGTATATGTCTAAGGGACTATGAGGTGTCTGTCCCACAAGATCAGCCCCCTGCTGCTTTGTTCCATGGTCCTTGCTCACCACTCTCAAACACATACTACAATGTTTGGCAAAGGGGAAAGAAAGTGGGAGAACTGTATGACCTGAAAGTTCACTCCCAGCTTCCAATCACATCCCCATGCTGACATGTCCAGCCAAGAGACACACTGAGAATTGTGAGACAGATTTGTATTTGGTTTTCTGAAGTTTCAGTATGATGAGGTCAAATATGAGTTCACTGTATTTATCCTGTAGCCTATAGACATGCTGTGTTTCTTCAGGTGGGGAAATCCTCAGCCACTTCTTATCAGCTTACAATGACTCTGAACAACTGTACTTTTATACTACTTCAGTCGCCCTCTGCAGGTTCTTTTTCAAAAAAATTTTTTTTATTTTTATGTGTATGAGTGCTTTGCTTACATGTTATGTATGTGTACCTGTGTTTGCAATGTCTGGAGAAGCCAGAAAAGGGCACCATATCCCCTGGAAGAGGGCATCAGGTCCCTGGAACTGGAGTTACAGACTGTTAGTTCCCTTGTGTTGGGAACCCAACCATGGTCCCCTGGAAAAAAAGCAGCCAATGCTCTTAATAGCTGAGCCATCTTTCCAGACCCCCCTGCAGGATCTTACAAGGGGCTCAGTCATGGCTCAGCTCTTATTTCTTGATTGCCTTGTTCCTGCAGGCATTCCAACTTCCTACTCCTTTACCTACCTCAGACCTCTGTCGCCCTCTGTAAGGCTTTTCCTGACCATTTAAAACCAATACCCTCCCCACCTCAGTATTTTCATTTCTTACTTTTTGCAACATTTATCATTTTTATATGCCTCCAACACCAGAACATAAGTCTCTCAAGTCAAAATTTTTGTTCATTTTTCTAATTAGACCAGTGCCTGGCATGGGGCATATGCTCAAAACCCAACTGAAGCATCCCTCTTGTGTGGCTCTTTTACCTACAAAGTATTCATTGATGAAACAATTAGCACATAATTTGCACTTTCTATTCTCACACAAACCCATGAGAACAGAGACAGACACTGAACAGAGGTAAGCATTCATTTGAAGGGTGCTTGGGTGTTGTGACCCACAAGCTCCTTCACTCTGCAGGACTACAGAATATTGAGTCATTCTTTTTAGTTCAGATACGGGTTGCCAGGGTTGGGATGTAGCTTGTGGTACTTGCCTAGCATGCATGAAGCCCTGGGCTTACTCCCCAACACAGCATAAACTGGGTGTGGTGGTGCATATGTGAGGCCACCTCAAAAAATACTTACAGCACAAGCCTGACAGCCTGAGCTCAACCCCTAGAACTCATGGTGGAAGGAGAGGAACCCTCCCCGCCCCCCCAACAAAGTTGTCCTCTGACTCCACAAACAAGCACACATGTGCCTGTGTTCACATTCATCATCATACACATACACACAATAACACTTTTTAAAAATTAATCTTGGTGCCCTAAAGTAGGCAAAATTCTTGAGAGGAGATAGATTTTACCTGGAATGTCTAAAAAGGCCTACATAGCCCCTGATTTGGCTTCCCCTATATCCCTTTCCCAGATATATCTCAATATGCGACGGTGCTATGAACTCAACCCTGATTGACAGATGTGCCTGGCGTGGTGGCACACACCTTTTTAATCCCAGCACTCAGGAGGCAGAGGCAGGCAAGATCTCTGAGATCAAGGGCAGCCTGGTTTATATAGTGAGTTGCAGGTTATCTAGGGGTACAGGAAGACCATGTCTCAAAAACAAAACAAACCAAGCTAGTTGCTTTCAAACACATTCAGATGTATTGGAAAAAAGCAAGAACTAATTAGAAGGGTTAAGTAGGAACAAATCAAAACTACGTTAAAGCCGGGAGTGGTGGCGCACGTCTTTAATCCTAGCTCTTGGGAGGCAGAGGCAGATGGATCTTTGTGAGTTCAAGGCCAGCCTGGTCTACAGAGTGAGTTCCAGGACAGCTGGGACTACAGGGAGACCCTGTCTCAATAAGACCAAAAAAACAAAAAAAAAAACAAAAAAAAAATTACATTTAGCACTTAACAATCATTAACAAGTGCTAACAAGATAGCTCAGAGAACAAGGGGTGCTTGCCACCATCCTGACTCCAGGGCCTGCATGGTGGAAGAACAGAATCAAGTTGTCCACTGGCTTCTACACACATTCACACAGACACAGTAATAAATAACGTTCTTTGAGCAAAGATCCTCTCCTAGGTATCTAGGCAATGGGTATTTTTTTTGGGGGGGGGGTGACCCCACTGCCACAAGGCTTGCATTCTACTGGGAAACAGTAACTGCACAGAGTTGTCCACACCTTGGCATTTGAGTAGTAGGCTGTTTCCTAACAGCCCTTTGGAGGACTTCTGTTAATTATTAACAGTTCCAAATTCATTTCAGCTTTCAGTCAATAGTCCTATCCCTCCTTTGGCTCTACATTTTCCACAACCAACTTGTACTGTCTACTAGGACTTTCATCTTTTTGTCCTGGCAGTCGTTTTCATTTTATTTGGTCTTTTTGAGACAGGGTCTCCCTTTAGTTGCAGCTAGTCTGGAATAGACCAGGCTGGCCTTGAACTCAGAGATCTGCCTGTCTCTGCCTCCCGAGTGCTAGGATTAAAGGTGTGTACCACTAGCTGGGCATGGTGCCGCACGTCTTTAATCCTAGCACTTGGGAGGCAGAGGCAGGTGGATCTTTGTGAGTTCAAGGCCAGCCTGGTCTACAGAGCGAGTTCCAAGACAGCTGGGGTTACAGGGAGACCCTGTCTTGAAGAAAAAAAAAAAAAAAAAAAAAAAAAGTGTGTACCACCACGCCCAGTGGCAGTAATTTTTATATTCCATTTTATTCCTTGCATTTTGCAAATAATTTCATAGTTCTCTCAATCATGATTTCCCTAATTTTTTTTTTTTTACAGGGTCTCCCTGTAGCCCCAGCTGTCCTGGAATTCCCTCTGTAGAGTTCAAGGCTGGCCTTGAACTCACAAAGATCCACCTGCCTCTGCCTCCCAAGTGCTAGGATTAAAGGCGAGGCACCACCACGCCCGGCTCCAAAATTTAATTTCTAAAGGAAAAAGCATTAGATGGACAGACCAAAATATCTAAAATTTGTATTGAAAAAATCTCACATCCTGGCATTGTTGAGATAACTCAGCAGGTAAAGGTGACTGCCACCAAGAATTCAAGCCCTGGGATCCCGCATGGTGGAAGAAGCACTAACTCCCTTGTCTTCTGACCTCCCCCCCCAACAAAATGTAATAGAGAACTTAAAAATTCCCTGGCTCCTCTTCACCTCTTCCTGAGTCAGACCAGATCATGAGCTGATACCATCCTAACACGGTGGCTAGAAAGGCAGAGGCACAGCATGGCACTGCATCAGAAAGGGCTCTCTAGGGTGTCTGTATACAGTCCATGTTGTGCCTTTAACAAGGAATTGAGCAAGCTACAAATTTACATGTAAGGGGGGACCAGGGCTCCATTTGCAGGTTTAGTTTTCTTTGCTAAAAGACTTTAAAAACAAAATAACTTAGCTCTATATCCCAAGCAAGGGGCTTATGAACCCCCCCCCCCAACCTCCAACTCCCTCAGGATCTATAGGCAGTTGATTACTGCGGAAGAATACTTTCTTCAGTGAGCAGTAACTAAGCAACCCTAATTAAACACAGGTCATTAAAGTAGAAAATAGTTGGGATAGTGCCAACAGGAGTCAGAGGGGTGAATATTTCAAAGCATTTTAGATACATGTATGAAAAGGTCATAGTGAAACCCACTATAATTAACAAGTGCTAATGAAAAAAAAACTTTTAAAACTCTACAGCAGTAGAGCTTACATCAAACCGGAAATTACTCCTTCCCACTTATGTAATATACTGCAAGATCATTATTCCATATACTTAAAAGGCTCAACTATTATTATGATAAACATGGAGACTGTTCACATTTTCCAGGTAAAAAGTGAGAGCTTGAGTGCAGCTTGGTCATAAGTAGATCATGTGCTTGGTCATTCAAGGCTCTAGGTTCAATAGCAAACACCACATGAGGGAAAAAGGGAGCATAACTTGTACCATGCAATGGACTGAACCCAGGGGCTCATGCCTGCCAGACAAGCATGCTCCCACGGAGCTACATCCCATTCCTCTACACAGGTCCTTACTTTTACATATTTACTATTTTTTTTTAATATGGAATGCTTCACGAATTTGCATGTCATTCTTGTGTAGGGACCATGCTAATCTCTGTATCATTTCAATTTTAGTATATGTGCTGCCGAAGCAATCACATATATTTACTATGTGTACGAGTGTATTGCCTGCGTGTATGTAAATGCACCCATGTTGTGCAATGCATGCAGAGGTCAAAAGAGGGCACTGGGGGCTGGAGAGATGGCCCAGTGGTTAAGAGCGCTGACCACTCTTACAGAGGACCGGGTTCGATCCCCAGCACCCCACCCACATGGAGGCAAAGAACCGTCTGAAACTCCAATTCCAGGAGAACTCCAGTTCCAGGGGAATCCGACACCCTCTTCTGACCTCCGCGGCATTGCATGACACGGGTGCACAAACTTGCATGCAGACAGTACATTCATACACATAAATAAAATTAAAAAGAGGGCATTGGATCCCCTGCAACTGTAGCTGTTAGCTGCCATGTAGGTTCTGGGAACTGAACAGCTGAGCAGCTCCCTCAACCATTTTAAAGTAATGCTTCCCCTTTTAATTCGCTGCTTGCCAACCTGCTCCATTGCATAATCCAAGGCATTCACAGTCTGCTGCTGATAACCTAGCCTTGGTGGGTGGCTCCAGCAGTTAAACTTCCATCCATTTACTCCAAAGAAAGGCTGTTTGAATTCTCAAGCATTTACTTAAACAGTGGGCTATATGGACGCAAAACTAATTGAAAATGTTCATTTTCACTCAAGTCATTTACTTTAGAGAAGGCATACTGAGTAAGCTTAAAGCTATAATGTTAAATTATGAATTCGAAGGCCATTGCAATTTAAGTGCTCTCATAAGCATCAAAAGTTAATACAAGTACTAATCTTAAGCAGTCACAGGTCTAAGCCACATTTATTTGCACATGTATAGTAATGGGCAACAGACACTCCAGGTTCATACAAATTTATAAAACAACAATATTATCACTTGGTACACTTGTGTGTTATCTTGCTTACACATTCAAGTCTAGATGAACTTCCTTCATTGTGTGAACTTTCATACAATACTTCCTTAAACAAAAATTCTTTGAAAACATATATTGGCATGTGTCAGTTAGAGCCAACAGAAAAGACAAGACCACAAATTCAAAATCCAAGTTTAGAAGATACTTTTTATCTCCGTCCCTTAGAAGGTGATAATTTAACAGATTGTATACTATGCTGTTTTCACACAAGAAAATGTGAAGACGAAAGAATGATGTTCCCATAATCAGCAAATGACATCCAAATCATACTGTTTACCAACTAAATGGTTTAAATGAGAAGCAGAAAAATGCTAAGATTAAAACTCTACAGAGATGAGGAAATATTAAATGATTTTAGAGAGAACTATTCCCTTTCAAGCTGCAAAGACCTGGTAACTCAAAAAGTTTAAGGCAAACAAAATGATAAACCTTCAAAAATATCCTAATCATGTTCAGTATCTTGTGACAAAAACTGAAAATGATATATTTATTATACAAGCGTCAACGAGGACATCCCGAAAATAACGAAAAGATGGACATTTATTTTTACAAAAGCAATGTATGATACAGAATTAGAAGGGAACAAAGATTTACCTATTAAAATATACAGATTCTTACTAAAGAGTAATAGGGAATTTAAAAAAGATGACAAGGGATGTTAATCTTTTTTTATTATTATTATTTTTACATATTTGGAACCTCACATAATTTTGATAAATAACTCTTACAAAATTATGCAAAAAGTACAAGAATGTCTGGTAAACAAACAGTTCTTATTTTCCAAAAAGATTTTTTACAACATGCAATTCTTAAGGCAGCATCCTCCTTACAAGGTAATCCTTTTACTTTACATCAAGAAATCTTCTGCTGCAAAGAATAGGCTAAGATAGCCTGGCTTCTTCCATTAACGCCTTTTGTCTTTCCTGTCTGATTTTCGGTCTCTTTCACTTCTTGAAGATCTTTTGCCTGATCGACTACTCTCCGATATAGACCTCTTTCTGTCAGACCGGGAATTCTTATCCTTTGATCCTTTCATATCTCTACTGCTACCACCTTTTGAAGATTTGTGACTTCTTTCTAGTCCTGAAGTATCCCTTCGCTTCCGATCCATGCTCCTTCTGTGCTTTCTATCCCTATTATGTCCTCGGCCCCTACTCCGACTTCTACTCTCACTGCTACTAGTCGTGCTGCTGCTACTGTCTCTGCTGCTGCTACCACTTGTGCTGGAACTGCTGCTGGAACTGCTCCGACTACTACTGCTGCCACTGCTAGAGCTGCTGCCGCTGCTGCTACTGCTTGAACTGCTACTTGAACTGCTACTGCTACTGCTCCGACTTCTACTCTTGCTTGTTTTATTTCTTGCTCGACCTCTGCTTCTGCTCCTAGTTTTGTTTTTGTTTTCTGAATGTACTGTCAGGACTGGCTCTACAGGCACCTCAGGAAGTCTTATGGATTCTACAGGAAAATCCTTTCGCTCAGGTAGTAGACTCCCTTGCTCCTGCGTAACCTGAGATGGTGGCTGGAAAACAGCTAATGGCAAAGTCTCTGGCTGAGAGAGAGGCTGGGGCTGGAGTACAGGTTGGGACTGAGAGAGGGGCTGAGACTGGGGCTGGCTCTGGGGAAGGGGCTGAGGTGGGAGCTGAGGCTGAGCCACAGGCTCAAGTTGGGGCTCAGATTCTTTCTCTTCTTTTTCCTCAGATTCCTTTTCCACCTCTACAGCATTAACATTCTCTTTTCCAGGAGAAAGAGATTTACATTCTTTATCTGGCTCAATGTCAAATTCCATCTCTGGCTCCAATTCTTTGCTAGTTTCATTTTCTGAAGGTTCTATACTTTCAACTTGATTAGTTTCCATTACTTCCTGCTCAGCAATTACATTTTTGACATTTTCAACCATCTCTAAGACATCCATAACTTCTTCTGGCTGACTATCCTGCTTCTCCATTTCCCTTATCTCAGTTTCCTCCTCCATCTTAACCTCTCTCTCCTGTTTTTGTTCCTCTTCCTCCTGTTCCTTCTCTGCATCACTATGAACTACACCTGCTTCCTTTTCCTCTTCCTCTCCTGCCTCCTCTACCTCTACATCATTGTGCTGATTACCTGTCTCCTCCAACTCTTCCTCTCGCTGAACCACCTTACCCTCTTCTTGCTCCGCCTTCTGTTCTTCATTGCGCACCACCTGATGCTCTTTTTCCTTCAATGTTTGTCTTCTAGGCCTAGCCTCCATTTTATTTATTTGTTCTGCAAATTCGATGCGTCTACCTTCAAATAAAGCTAAACAATAAAAATTTACATGTATAAAATTTACTGGAATTATGAAAATTCAAAGTACCAATTTTATATACCAGATTAAAAATCGATGTTGCCTAAATGTCTTTTTATACCACTATTTTTTCCCCCAGTGCTGGGAAGGAGTAACCCAAGGTCTCATGCATACTAGACAAGCACTCCACGAGCTACATACACCTCAGCCCCTATTCTCAAGAGATGACAAAATATTGATTATGGCAAGGATTTACAAACTGGCATACCAAAAGTAAGTATCTATGGGACTGCACATCTACCTGAAGAAAAAGGGCCACTTTTGCTACTCAACATTCTGTCACATGAAAAGTTACAAAACTTCTTTAAAGCGGAACCACTATTACAATATACTGCCACTTTTCTGGTCATAAGACACAATAAAATGCCAGTCACCTCCTTAGCATTGCCTATCTTCCATGTGTGCAACCTCTATGAATATATCAATGTTTATTTTGCCTTCACCAGTTTGTGTGTGTGTGTGTGTGTGTGTGTGTGTGTCGTTAAGGCAGTCTCTGTAGCCCCAGCTGACCTTGATCTCAGAGATTTACCTGCCTCTGCTGAGTACTGGGATAAAATGTCTGCTTATTACTTCATTAACATTCTTACATGGCTACTAGATTAACAAGCAAAAAGTAGACTTACACAATTTATATACACAATCATCATCTACAAAATGAGCTTCAGATTAAACTCAACTATGCCAAAAAACAAAAAAACCTACTATCACCCCAGCATACCACTAAAAAGAGCAAAAATCCACTAAACCAAACTGTTAGATCACAATATTAAGTAGCGCCAAGCATGGTGGCACATGCCTTTAATCCCAGCACTCAAGAGGCAGAGGCAGGCAGATCTCTGAGTTCTGAGTTCAAAGCCAGCCTGGTCTACAGAACAAGCTCCAAGCCAGCTCGTACTAAAAGGGACATCCTGTCTCAGAAAGACCAAAAAAACAAAACAAAACAAAACAAAAATAGTAGTAATCCCAGGCACGAAGGCACATGCTTTAATCCCAGCACATGGGAGGCTGGCAGATCTCTGTGAGAACAAGACCAGTCTGGTCTACTTACAGAGTTTCAGGCAAAATGGGGCTACAATGAGAAGAAAGAAGAAAGAAAAAAAGAAAAAGGCATATATGAACGTACCGCTGAGAAAATGTCAACACACTTCATGGACTTACCATTCATTTTTCTCTGTGACTCTTCTATTAGCTTTTGGGTTGCTGGACACATTCTTCCAGGAATATAGAACAAATGGGGCTTTGTCTTAGTTCTTATATACTTAATTATCTTGGCATTATGCTCATTCCATTCTTCTTGCTAAAGAAAAGGTTAAAAAGGTCAGTGCTTCTGTAAACAAAAAGGAGTATCAATCTTGGGATTTTTAAAATTTATTTATTTATGTGTATGAGTGTACTGTCTGCATGTAGGTTGGTCCACCTGTGTCACGCAATGCCTCAATGCCCCAATGCCTCGGAGGTCAGAAGAGGGCATCGGAGTCCCCTAGAACTGGAGTTAAAGACGGTTTGGATTTTAAAACACCACTCACCAGCTGCGCAAGCTCAACCTTCTGTTCCAAAAGCCGCAGTTCTGTCTGTTTAGCACGCCTCTCTTCAAACAGTTCTCTCCTCTCATTCTCAACCTGCTTTCTCTCTTCTTCTGCCTGAACTTCAAGTTTTTGCTCAATTTCTTGGCGCCTCTTTTGCTAAAAATAAGTAATCTACTTAAGTATACAATTAGAAGATGATCAAGGCATATATAATTTTGGCTTAATTATAATAAAATATAACATCTTGATTACCTGAATATTTTTTTTATATATAAAGTTACCTGCATATTTTTCACACTTTCAGAAATGTAATCTGAAGTTAGCACTTGAAAATGATTCCAACTTGTCTTTCAGGATATGGAGAATGAGGCCTTTTCATATAAAAATCTAAATTTCAAGGTCATTAGCCACAAAAGATCAATCATTCTATCAAAAAAGTTTCTCTCATAGAAGAAAACTAGGCTGCACTTGCTTTGCTGTTGAGTTAAATTCCCAGAGCACACAAGGAGAAACCAACTCCATATCTAGCAGGTTATGTCTGACCTCCACACCATCAACATGTGCGCCTCCCATGCCACAATATATAAAATTTCAGAAAACTTAAAAGACAACCTAAAAGGGCTACTTTTTATGCGAGCATGAGTGCAGGGAACAGAGGTCCCAGATGTTACTCCTTAGGGCACTATCTGCCTTGTCTTTTGAGGTCTCTCATGACCAGGGACTCACGGAGTAAACTAGGCTTTTTTTTTTTCAAGCAAGCCACCTCCCCCATCTGTCTCCACCTCACCAGCACTTTTTTTTTTTTTTTTTGGTCTTTTTGAGACAGGATCTCCCTGTAGCTCCGGCTGTCCTAGAACTCGCTATGTAGACCAGGCTGGCCTTGAACTCACAAAGATCCGCCTGTCTCTGCCTCCCAAGCTCTAGGATTAAAGGCGGGCGCCACCACGCCCCGCACCAGCACTTTTATAATAGCACACCAACCACACCTATTTTCACATAGGTTCCCAAGATTGAACTCAGGTCCTCACACTTGCATGGCAAGTACTTTACTGATAGATCAACCTCAACACAAAGCGATAGTAGTATTATTTTATGGGTGCTTTATCTGTGTGTATGTAAATGCCTGTATGTCAAAGCCTGCAGAGGACAGAAGGTGTCAGATCTCCTAGAACTGGAGTTATGGACAGTGGTTAGCTGCCATGTTGGTACTAGGAACTGAACTCGAGTTATCTTGAGGAACAGCCAGGTATTCTCAACTGAGCCATCTCTCTAGCCCCCAATAGTACTGTTGTAGTTGTTGTTTTTGTATTTTTGAGACAGGGTGTCCCTGTAGCCCCAGCTGAACTCGCTTTGTAAACCAGGCTGGCCTTGAACTCACAAAGATCTGCCTGTCTCTGCCTTCCAAGTGCTGGGATTAAAGGTGTGCGTCACCCCACCCCGGTAGTACAGTTTTTTGGTTGTTTTTTTTTTCTTTTTTGAGACAGGATCTCCCTATAGTCCCAGCTGTCCTGGAACTCGCTCTGTAGACCAGGCTGGCCTTGAACTCACAGAGATTTGCCTGCCTCTGCCTCCCGAGTGCTAGGATTAAAGGCATGTGCCACCAACGCCTGGCTTCCAGTAGTACAGTTTTCTTTTTTTTTAGTTTTATTTATTTATTCATGTGTATGAATGTACTGTCTGCATGTAGGTCTGTGCACCTGTGTCGTGCAATGCCATGGAGGTCAGAAGAGGGTGTCGGATTCCCCTGGAACTGGAGCTCTCCTGGAATTGAAGTTACAGACGGTTCTCAGCCACCATGTGGGTGCTGGGGATCAAACCCGGGTCCTCTGCAAGAGCAGTCGGCGCTCCTAACCACTAGGCCATCTCTCCAGCCCCAGTAGTACAGTTTTTAAAGAGTATCTTCAGTTACTCTTTCCAAAAAGGATGGGAAAGGTCCTAATATATATATTTTTTTTGAGTCTCTTGTAGCCCAGGCTGCCTGACTAAGGCAGGCCTTGAACTCCTATCTTCCTGACTTTACTTCCCAAGTGGTATGAACCAATACAACCAGCCTTTTATTTTTGAGACAGGGTCCAGGCTGGCCTCAGCATCATTACATGCCTGGGATTACACACATGCACTTTCACACCCAGCTAGAAGTTGTAAACGTAACAAGTAACTAGTTCTTTTCTCTGCCTATACCATAAAAACTACCAAATCTTTTCTTCAAACATCAATATCCATTTATGCTGGGCTGAAGAGATAGCTCAGCAGTCAAGAGTGCTTGTGCTTTCTTACAAAGGACTAGAATTTGGATCTAACACCTACATTAGGCAGCTCAGCTGTCAAATGCCTGTAAATCCAACTCCAAGGGATCCCAGGCCCTCTCCCGGGAACACACATGTGCACACACATTTATGTTTTTTTTGTTGTAGTTGAGAAGATCTCACTATAGATGGCTGACCAGGAACCTGTGGCTCCTCCTACCTAGGCCTTGGGTGTGCTGAGACTTACAGGAATGCACCATCAAAGTGCATTCTCAGCCGGGTGTGGTGGCGCACGCCTTTAATCCTAGCACTTGGGAGGCAGAGGCAGGCGGATCTTTGTGAGTTCAAGGCCAGCCTGGTCTACAGAGTGAGTTCCAGGACAGCTGGGGCTATAGGGAGACCCTAAAGACCCAAAAACACCAAAACAAACAAACAAAAAACAACAACAAAAAAAACAAAGTGCATTCTCAAAATGAAAGCTAAAATAATTAATCTCCTTTAACTGAAGTCTATTGTTTCCCTTGCTTCTCCTGAAGCAATACCATCAACTCCAACGGGCTGTGGAGAGATGGCCTAGTGGTTAAGAGCACCAACTGCTCTTGCAGAGGACCCGGGTTCCATCCCCAGCACCCACATGACGGCTGAGAACTGTCTTTAACTCCAGTTCCAGGGGAATCCGACACCCTCTTCTGACCTCATGCAGACAGTACATTCATATACACACAAAAAATCTTAAAAAAATGACAAAACAAATCTACACATATAATGAAAGAAAAACACATAGAAGGGCTGGAGAGATGGCCTAGCGGTTGGGAGCACCGACTGCTCTTGCAGAGGACCTGGGTTCTATCCCCAGCACCCACATGGCGGCCGAGAGCCGTCTGAAACTCCAATTCCAGGAGAACTCCAGCTCCAGGGGAATCCGACACCCTCTTCTGACCTCGACCTCCGCGGCGTTGCACGACACGGGTGCACAGACTTGCATGCAGGCAATACATTCATACACATACAGAACTAAATAAAATTAATAAAAAAAATTAAAAAAAAAAAAAAAAGAAAAACACATAGAAGCCAAGTTATATAAACTGTGGAGGGCAGGGAATATTTATGCTTTGGCTTGTACAGCAATAAGACCACCTTTGAGTGAGCATGTTAAGTCTCAACTTCAACCCTTTAGATGGCCAAGGTGACGTAATGTCTGTAATTCCAGAACTTGGAGGTGAGATAGGAAGACAAAGAGTTCAAGGTCACTCTCAACTACATAGCTAGTTCAAAGCCAGCCTAGGATACATGGGAACCGGTGTCCAAAAAAAAGGGAAAAACGAGAACAAACCAACCCAAACCCTTGTACTAGTTGCAAAACCAAAATCTTGTTTGGAGGAAAATCTGAGACCTAGGGACATTAAGTAAAGTGGCCAGCCACCAAAGTTTAATCCCTGGGATCTACATCATGGAAGTAAGAATCAACTCTGCAAAGTTGTCCTGTGACTTCCCCATGTACACATGCCCTGAAAAATAAATGTCCTCTTGCAGAGAGGGTTCAATTCTCAGCACCCACAGGCAGCTAAAGCGTCCCTAACTCCCAGTTTTAGGGGATCTGATGCATTCTTCTGACTTCCCCGGGCATTACACAACACAGGTGCACTTACACATATGCAGGCAATATATTTATGCACATCAAATAAATTTTCTTTAATCTGAGACCTAGCCAGGCGTAGTGGTGCACAACTTTAATCCTGGCACTTGGGAGGCAGAGGCAGGGGGAGTGAGTTCAAGACCAGCCTGGCCTACATAATGAGTTCCAGGATAACTAGGGCTACAAGGAGACCCTGTCTCAAAAAGACCCTCCCCCCCCCAAAAAAAAACTAAGTAAATGTACTTGCATAAGACCATATAATGAGACTTCTAAAGAGCTCTGGTTGGGGGCTGGAGAGATGGCTCAGTGTTTAAGAACACTGAGAGACTTCCTCTGCAAGTTCAATTCCCAGCACCCACATAGCGGCTAAGAACTGTCTTTAAGCCAGGCATGGTAGCACATGCCTTTAATCCTAGCACTCAAGAGGCAGGTGGATCTCTGTGAATTCAAGGCCAGCCTGGTCTACAGAGTTCCAGGCCAGCTGGGGCTATAGGGAGAAACTGTCTCAAAAAAAAAAAAAAAAAGAGCCAGGCGTGGTGGCGCACGCCTTTAATCCTAGTACTTGGGAGGCAGAGGCAGGCGGATCTTTGTGAGTTCAAGGCCAGCCTGGTCTACAGAGTGAGTTCCAGGACAGCTGGGACTACAGGGAGACCCTGTCTCGAAAAGACAAAAAAAAAAAAAAAAGCTCAGGTTGGAATCTACTCAATATTTGCAGATTCAGGCTCTTGGAAACACAAATAGTTCACTCAGTACATAGATAATTAAGGAAAAAAAGCCAAGCCATGTGTGGTGGCACAGGCCTTTAATCCCAGCACCTCGGAGGCAGAGGCAGGTGCTCTGTGAGTTCAAGGCCAGCCTGTCTAAGTAACAAGTTCCAGGCCAACTGAGGATATGGGGAGACCCTGTCTCAAAAAGAACAAAGCCAGTTAAAAAAATACCAACTTCTGAAAGTTTTAAGTTTTTGCTTGGATTTTATTTTGTACTACTGTAGTCTTAAGAGTTGTTTTTTGGGGCTGGAGAGATGGCCTAGCGGTTAAGAGCGCCGACCGCTCTTACAGAGGACCCGGGTTCGATCCCCAGCACCCACATGGCGGCTGAGAACCATCTGAAGCTCCAATTCCAGGAGAACTCCAGTTCCAGGGGAATCCGAGACCCTCTTCTGAATTCCGTGGCGTTGCACGACACGGGTGCACAGACTTGCATGCAGACAGTACATTCATACACATACAGAAATAAATAAAATAAAAAAAAATTTTTTTAAAGAATTACTAATTTAAAAAAAAAAAAAAGAGGGGGGCGCGGGGGGGGGGGTGGTAACTGAAGACTGAACTCCAGGCCTTGCATTCTCTACTATCCCTAGGATAAGAGCTTTGTTTAAACAGACTCTTATGAGCTTTAAAGCTGGGCATGGTGTTAAGACCCATAATTCCAGCACATCAGCGACACAGGAAGATTAAGAGTTGGAGGCCAGGTGCAGGTAAGATGGCTCGCTGGGAAAAGGCCATGGCTGCCAGGCCTGACCTTAGTTTAACCCTGCAGATGCACACTTGCACCCCCAGAGAGGTAATAAGCTCCTTTTTGGTTAACTCCAAATGTAAATGAAGCACCACAAAAACATTTACCCTTTCAGTGGAAACTGTAGATTCTTGCTTGAATTTTTGAAGGGTGCCCATCAACAAGCCAAATATTCGTCGGTTCCTAAGAAATAGCAAAAGAAAAAGCAATTTTAGCAAGATCTACATCAAACTGGACACTCCCCCCCATTTGGTATTTTTGAGACAGGGTCTCCCTTTAGTCCCAGCTGGCCTGGAGCTAGCTATGTAGACCAGGTTGGCCTTGAACTCAGAGAGATCTGCCTGCCTCTGCCTCCCAAGTGCTGGGATTACAAGCATGCACCGCCACACCTGCCCAAACTGTACATTTTCTAAGAAATCCTATAGGCATCTAATTCTGAAAAAAAAATTTTTTTTTTTGTCTTCTTGAGACAGGGTCTCCCTATAGCCCCAGCTGACCTTGAATTCAGAGATCCGCCTGCCTCTGCCTCCCCAGTGCTGGGATTAAAGGGACATGCCACCATGCCTGGCTTAAAGATGGTTCTTAGCTTCCATGTGAGTGCTGGGAATCAAACACCAGTCCTCTGCAAGAGCAGTAGCTGCGGTGCTCTTATCCGCTGAGCCATCTCTCCAGCCCCATGTAATTTTTCTTAAAGCTATACTATTTGAGCTTTTTTCCTTGAAAAGGACTCTCCAGATAGATACCTTTGCTTTCCCTTTTCATCCATATTTTGATCCTGGATAAGATCTCTGCGTGTGCGTTCTTTGGAGGTAGCTACAACTGAAGACTGTAGTGCTGGCTACAAGAGAAAAGATATCTCAGTGATTTGCTAACACGTGGTAACATGCTTTCCAAAACGCTCAAGAATTGAATCCCTCCTCTAACAAGTTCTAATTTCAGTACCTTTTTAACATCATCATCCTCTGGGTCACTTTCCTGGCGTGATTCTCTTCTTGTCCGTCGCTCCCCCCCCAGCCTGTCAGAGTTTTTGAAGAGGAAAAAAAAGTGTAAATAGCAATCTCAAAATGAGATTAAATGCATTATCAAAGGCAAATTACTACTGTAGGACTCTTCAGAAGCCACATTCTAACAGTTTCCACTTCATTTTCCTTTTCTGGTCAGTGAAAAGATAAAAAAACATATAAACAAAGCCCCAAACCAAAGTCTGCTCTCTTATCACTTCTAAATGTTTCTCAGAATGTTTCTCAAAGTACAAAACAGGAAGTGCTACAAATTGTCAATTCAAAAAAAAAAAATTGTCAATTCATCCAATCTTACTCTTTTTATGACCCTTACTTTAATAAAATTTGGGTTGTGAGGGAAGAACTGATTTTTGTGGGACACTGGCTGACTCAGTTCAAATACCAGGGGAATTCAAGGAGGTGACAGCTGCTAAATTCTAAAGTAACAGAAATATTTATCAGGTATTTCTATTTTTGTACTGCCCTAGAAAACAAAGCATGAAGTCTCAGTAATTTTTTCAAATAAAAAACCGTACCTACTGACTGCCCCTTCAAGGTCTCTCTGTTTGGCTGGGGGTCCTCCTCCACTATCTGAGAATCCACGCCTGCAATTAAAATGCCCAACATAAAAAGTATGAAATGTACAGTAAATTGGTATTTCCAGTTGGCAAAAAAACTGAGTTCAATTTTTAATACTTCCAAATGAAGCAAACCTAAGTAAGTGTTCACATCCAAAAGCTCCCTATTGGGAACCAAATCGAAGGACACTGTACATGCAATCAGCACATGCAACCTCCAGCAGCTCCATTTTCAAGCCTCAAAAAAGCCTTCACAGTATTTAAAGACACAACTAAGCTTACACAAACCGTCCAAGTTAATATTTTCCAAGTCCTACTTTTACACTGCATTTGTTAGAAAAATGAACAGACCATTAACTATCATAAATTTGGTCCAATCTAATACATTAAGCTTTTTTTTTTTTTCTTTTGGTCTTTTTGAGTACCCTGTTCTATTGGGGGTGATAAACAGCTAGCCAGGAAGCAAATGGACTCCCTGTAGCTCTGGCTGTCCTGAACTCCCTATGTAGACCAGGCTGGCCTTGAACTCACAAAGATCCGCCCGCCTCTGCCTCCCAAGTCCTCCCAAGTGCTAGGATTAAAGGCATGTGCCACCACATCTGTCCCCCCACCCCCCGGTCTTTTCGAGACAGCGTCTCCCCGTAGTCCCAGCTATCCTGGAACTCACTCTGTAGACCAGGCTGGTCTTGAACTCACAAACATCCGCCTGCCTCTGCCTCCCGAGAGCTAGAATTAGCCACCACGTCCGGCTTACCACATCTGTCTTTAAGCTTTATATAAACCTTTATATAAATACACACACACACATTTATTTATATATGTGTGTGTGTATATATGTTTTTGTGAGACAGGGTCTCCCTTTAGTCCCAGCTGGCCTGGAGCTCACTCTGTAGACCAGGCTAGCCTTGAACTACCCTTGTAAACTTATATTAACTTTAATAAACATCTTACCTCAGCAATAAGCTACCACGTCCTCTACCTCCTCCAGGACCAGAAAGGGCCAGCAACCTGGCTTGGATGGGCCTATAAGAAATTGACAATCAGTGCAAAAATCCTGTATAGACATAGGTAGGGGCAGGTAACAGTTTGGAAACATTAACACTAGTAGTTCTAAAGTGACGGTTTCAAATTCACTTGCTTTAAGGAAAATAGGAATTTACATTCCAATTAGCTCCCTTGTTTTCTCAAAACCAGTACTAAAGAAAATGGATTTACCTCGAGGTCGCTCACTGAACCAGCAAGGCTCGGCTCCCACCCGCCATCCCGAAGGAGCGGCATGGAGCCCCAACTCGGGGTTCCGCCATCCCCGAGGGTCTCCGGGGTCCCCGAGCCGGGTGGCGGGGAGGGGCTTTGTACTGCAGTTCCGGGCCTGCAGCGCCCAGGGCGGGAAGGCAGCGTCCCGGCCTCCTCACAGGCGAGGCAGCCACGCCGCGCAGGCTGGCTCGCTCCAGCCACAGGCACTCTAGTCAGAGCCCCGCGGCGCCCGCGATGGCGCCTCCGGCCTAACAGAGGAGTGGGCTCCCCGCCGCCCGAGGAGCAGGCCTCCAGCCCCAGGCTCCTCACGGTCGCCAGCCGGCCTCACCTTCCCGGCTCCGCTGACCCACGGAGGCCCAACCAATCTCGCAGTTCGCGTCCGACCCTTACCTTACGTCATTGGGATCCCGCCCGGTGAGCTTGCGAATGTTCTCGTCAACGTTCTTGAGGCTCTCTTTGGCCTTTTCTAGCTGCTCCTGCAAAGTTCTCACCGCGACCGCCATCTTCTCTCTGCAGCAGGCTTGAGAACCACTCTACAGGCCGCGGAGAGCACGGCCGCGCCGCGCGACGGGGAAGAACCGACTGGTGGCCTCGGCCAATGAACGCCGGTTTTAGTTTTCGGCGTGTACCACTCAGGGACCGGAAGGGGAGGAAACTTGTAGCTTTGCACTCTGGACCAATAGGAAGCGCTCAGGTCCCTCGGCTCCTCCCCGCGCCGCCTGCGGAGTGGTCGCGCTCCACTCTTGCGGCGGGATCGAGTACCTCAGACGCTGGCCTGTGGATCTGGAAAGCGAGCGCGGAGCACTCCCGCTCCTTTAACTGGCGAGGCATCCTCGTTTCAGAGATTTTAAACATCTAGATAATGCGTTGAAGGGACTGTACTTTCCCTCTCCCGTCAGTGATTTAATTAGGAGAGGGTGTGGCCATTGATTACACATGTGTGCCACTACACAGTAATTTTAACTTATTTTTATTTTATTTATTTTTCTTTTGTCTTTTTGAGACAGGGTCTCCCTTTAGTCCCATCTGGCTTGGAGCTCACAGAGATCCACCTGCCTCTGCCTCCCAAGTGCTAGGCCACCACACCCAATTTATTTTTTTTTTAATTTTTGTATTTATTTCTGTATGTGTATGAAGGTACTGTCTGCATGCAAGTTTGTGCACCCGTGTCGTGCAATGCCACGGAGGTCAGAAGAGGGTGTCGGATTCCCCTGGAACTGGAGTTCTCCTGGAATTGGAGTTCCAGACGGTTCTTGGCCGCCATGTGGGTGCTAGGGATCGAACCCGGTTCCTCTGTAAGAGCAGTCGGCGCTCTTAACCGCTAGGCCATCTCTCCAGCCCTATTTTTATTTTATTACTAATTTGAGAAAGTCTTGCTAAATTTCCCTAGGTAGTCTGAAATTCATAACCCTAACACCTCAGTCTTTCAAATAGCTGGAATTTCAGGCTTGGGATACTTACTGTGCTAATTTATTTATTTATTTATTTGTGTGTGCCACCATGCCTGGCGATATCATCTTTCTTTTTTTTAATTTTTATTTATTTTTTTTATGTGTATGAATGTACTGTCTTCATGTAGGTTGGTACAGCCATGACGTGCAATGCCACGGAGGTCAGAAGAGGGCGTCGGATTCCCCTGGAACTGGAGTTAAAGACGGTTCTCAGCTGCCATGTGGGTTTTGGGGATGGAACTCAGGTCCTCTGCAAGAGTAGTTCACACTCTTAACCGCTAGGCCATCTCTCCAGCCCTACTGTACTACTTTAATGCTATTATTAGAACCCTATTTAGAGCCGTGAAACATGCCTGAAATCCCAGCATTTGGGGGACTAGAGAGATGGCACAGTACGGAGGACCCAAGTTTGGTCCCAGCACACACATTTGGGTGCTCATAACTGCCTGCCTGTAACTCCAGCACCAGGCATCCAACACTCTGACCTCTGTAGACTTACATGCACATACCCATACACATAATTAAAAATAAAACAAATATTACAAAAATAAAAGACTGGGAACCCCTCAGGCTGCTGTGATCAATAGTGGACCTGTGCCTTCCCCACCTGATCCCCCACGGCTGACAGTCCTTCTGTGTCTACCTCCCAAGCACTGGGATTGCAGACCTCTACCACCACATTTGGCTTTTAGCTGGAACTTTAATATTCGCTTACTTTTCTAACTTCTAGAGGGGCGGAGTCTCTGAGCTTAGCAGTTTAGTAATAGTACTGGACAGGACATAAGGTCATATCTCAGCCTGCTTTAAGCTTGGGCTATAGGAAGCTATGAGGCTATTACTAGTAACTTGAGAAAACTAATGTTATCAATGACAATACAACACAACAAAACCTATGGGATACCTTAAAAGCAGTCCTAAGAGGGAAGTTTATAGCAGTCCTAAGAGGGAAGTTTATAGTTTTTAGAAAAACAGAAAAAGCACAAGTGAATGATCTAACACTACAGCTAAAAGCACTTGAGAGGCAACAACTAATGAACCCTAAACGCAACAGACAGGAAGAAATAACAAAAATCAGAGCAGAAATCAATGAAATAGAAACAAAGAAAACAATACAAAAAATCAATGAATCCAAAAGTTGGTTCTTTGAAAGAATAAACAAGATAGACAGACCTCTAGCCCAGTTAACAAAAAGAAAGAAGGAACAAATCCAAATCAATACAATCTGTGATGAAAAGGGAAATATCACAACGGACAAGGAAAAGATCAAGAAAATTATATGGGAATATTACAAGAACCTATATTCTACCAAGTTTGAAAA
>VZQC01003129.1:1545542-1599219 GCA_009823505.1 Rhizomys pruinosus | reverse complement strand
CCGTGTCGTGCAATGCCGCGGAGGTCAGAAGAGGGTCTCGGATTCCCCTGGAACTGGAGTTCTCCTGGAATTGGAGTTACAGACGGTTCTTAGCCGCCATGTGGGTGCTGGGGATCGAACCCGGGTCCTCTGCAAGAGCGTCGGTGCTCTTAACCGCTAGGCTATCTCTCCAGCCCCAGTAGAGCATTTTTTTTAGAATGCACAAGGTCCTGGGTTCAATCACTGCAAAAAAAAAAAAAAGAGAGAGAAAGAATTTCTCTTGAGGTCTTATGCTGTTGCTACTCTGAGTACTGGGATTATAACCTGCTCAGCTTCAACTTTCATGTTTTAATACTTAAAGATGTATTTTATGTGGTTAATGTTCCCCCCCCCTGAAAATACTATATTGAGACATCTATTAGTATATACACCTGTTTATAAAATTGCATTGCAATTTTTACTTATGGTCTAGTAAGTTTTTTTTTTAACCTGAGTAGAAATTTTATTTAAATACATAGGGATGGAAATGCTTTGAAGTCTGTTTATACATTTGTTTTCTAGTTTATAGATCACTTCTTTTTAGAATTCCTTTCACAATATCTAAATAGTTAAACTTAGATTATATTTTACATAAAAATACTCAAATTATACTGAGTTCTTTCTTTTTTTCTTCCTTTGATTTGTTTTGTTTTGTTTTTGGTCTTTTTGAGACAGGGAGACCTGTAGCCCTGGCTGGCCTTGAACTTGCCTCTGTAGATGAGGCTGACCTTGAACTCGTAGAGATCTGCTTGCCTCTGCCTCCTGAGTGCTGGGATTAATCTTTTTTTCTTCCTTTGAGTCAGGGTTTCACTATGTAGCCCTGTAGACCAGGCTGGTCTCAAACTCACAGAACTCCTGCCTCTGCCTCCTGAGTGCTATGATTAAAGACATGCGCCATCCTCCTTAGGTTTTGTTTTTTTTGTTTGTTTGTTTTTGTTTGTTTGTTTGTTTTTTCCCCTTGAAGATAAGGTCTCATACTATATATAGCATAACCTGCCTTGAAACTCAGTACAAAGCACAGGCTGGCCTCAAGCTCGTGATCTTACTGACTTAGCCTCCTGTGCTTGGAGGTTAGCTTTTGTGTGTGTGTGTGTGTGTGTGTGTGTGTGTGTGTGTGTATGTGTGTGTGTGTGTATACTAGATTGAATTGTACCTGAAAGTTTGGCTAACTAATAACTAATGGCTCTGAAATTACATAATTATATAACAGAATGTGAATCCATTGAGATGGATGTTTGCCTGGTGCTTATCACTTTATAACTATAAATACATGTTTAGCGTTGATGGCATTAGTTAATTGTCCCTCTTGGGAGAGTAAGAAAAAAATTTCCCTTTTTTTCTTTGAAAGAAATATCTTTTATTCTAGTTCATCTTTTTTAGGTTTACAAAAGATACTGCAAGGTTCAAGGATGAATTAGACATCATGAAGTTCATATGTAAAGATTTCTGGACTACAGTATTCAAGAAGCAAATTGACAATCTGAGGACAAATCATCAGGTATTTAGAGTATACCTTTTTTTTTTTTTTTTAATTTATTAGTTTTTTTGTCTTTTTGAGACAGGGTCTCCCTATATCCCCAGCTGTCCTGAAGCTCACTCTGTAGAGCAGGCTGGCCTTGAATTCACAATTCACAGAGATACTCCTGCCTCTGCCTCCCGAGTGCTAGGATTAAAGGCATGTGCCACCACACCCAGTTTAAAAATGGTTCTTAGCTGCCATGTGGGTGTTGGGAATTGAACCCGGATCTTCTGCAAGAGCAGTTGGTAGTCTGCTGAGCCATCTTTCCAGCCCCCAAATTTTTAAAATTTTATGTATTTTTTTTTTATGTGAGTGTATTGCCTACATGTAAGTAAGTGCACACATGTCATCCAATGCCCACAGAGGTCAGAAGAGGGTGATACATTCCCCTGGAACTGGAGTTACAGACTGTTGCTAACAGCCACATGGATGGGTGCTGAGAATTGAGTCTTATCCTTCTGCAAGAACAGCCAGTATTCTTAACCGCTGAGCCATCTCTGCAGCTCCTAATACCTTTTTTGGTGACAACCATACATGAGTATAAACTTTGCATTATTCCCATCCCTTGCACCCTCCCACTTCCTCTTAATTTTTGGTCCCTTTTTTTTTTGCCAATGTTTTATTGAAGCTCTGTGCATTTCTTTTTTTTTTATTATTTATTTTTGTATGTGTATGAATGTATTGTTTGCATGCAGGTCTGTGCACCTGTGTCGTGCAATGCCGCGGAGGTCAGAAGAGGGTCTCAGATTCCCCTGAAACTGGAGTTCTCCTGGAATTGGAGTTACAGACGGTTCTTAGCCGCCATGTGGGTGCTGGGGATCGAACCCGGGTCCTCTGCAAGAGCGTCGGTGCTCTTAACCGCTAGGCTATCTCTCCAGCCCAAGCTCTGTGCATTTCATACAATATCCTTTTCTTTATTAGTGGCGTGTGTGTGTGTGTGTGTGTGTGTGTGTGTGTGTGTGTGTGTATGTGTGTTTTAAAATATAATGCACTGAGCCGGGCATGGTGGTGCACACCTTTAATCCCAGCATTTGGGAGGCAGAGGCAGGCGGATCTTTATGAGTTCAAGGCCAGCCTGGTCTACAGAGTGAGTTCCAGGACAGCTGGGACTACAGGGAGACCCTGTCTCAAAAAGACACACACACATAAAAAAAATAATATATATATATAATGCACTGGGTCTATTTAGTGGTGCTTCTGTGTACTTGTGTTGAGGGCTGCCCATTTGGAGAGTTAGATAACCTCTCAGGGAGCTAGTCCTTGGAGAAAACTGATTCTTCCTCCCTTAGGAAGAAGATTAATTAATCCATTAATTGCCTGTAGCTCTTAGTTAAGACATATTTTCTTTTTTTTTTTTTTGAGACAGGATCCCCCTTTAGTCCAGCTGTCCTGGAGCTCACTGTAGAGCAGACCAGCCTTGAACTCACAGAGATCTGCCTGCCTCTGCCCCCTGGGTGCTGGGATTAAAGGCATGTGGCACCACGCCTGACTTAAAGATGGTTCTTAACTGCCATGTGGGTGCTGGGAATCGAACCCTGGTCCTCTGCAAGAGCAGTTGGTGCTCTTAACTGCTGAGCCATCTCTCCAGCCCAAGACCTGTTTTCTTTTTTTTCCTTTTTTTTTTCTGTGTGTATGAATGTATTGTCTGCATGTAGGTCTGCACCCGTGTCATGCAATGCCGCTGAGGTCTGAAGAGGGCATTGGATTCCCCTGGAACTGGAGTTAAAGACGGTTCTCAGCCGCCATGTGGGTGCTGGGGATTGAACCCAGATCCTCTGCAAGAGCAGTAGACACTTTTTTAAAAAATATTTTTATTTATTTTCTATTTATGAAGGATCCCCTGGAACTAGAGTTATAGATGGTTGTTAGCCACCGTGTGGGTGCTGAAGAGCAGTCGGCACTCTTAACCACTAGGCCATCTCTCCAGTCCCCCAAGACCTATTTTCTAAAGTTGCTTAACTCAATGTAATTGCCCTTTTTCTCAATTTATCTATTATTACTATGTGGCTCTCTGTGCGTGATGTGTGTTTATGAGTACAAGTGCTCATGTGCCACAGTGCACATACATGTGGAGGTCAGAAGGCAACTTTGGGACTTGGTTCTCTACTTCCATCTTTGGTTCTAGGCTGGCCTGACCGGGCTGGCCTGAACTCACAGAGATCCGCCTGCCTCTGCCTCCCAAGTGCTGGGATTAAAGGTGTGCACCACCACACCTGGCCTTAGCCGGATAATCGCCATGTGGGTGCTGGGAATCGAACCAGGGTCTTCTGCAAGAGCAGTCGGCGCTCTTAACCACTGAGCTATTTCTCCAGCCCCTTAATGTTGAAATTTAAAAAGTAGCAAATGGGAGTTGGAGTGATGGCTCATCAGTTAAGAGCACATACTGCTCTTCCAGAGGACCCGAGTTCAATTCCCAGCATGGATGTCAGGTAGCTAAGAACTACCTGTAACTCCAGCTCCTAGGGGATCCATGGCCTCTGGCCTCTGTGGGCACCCATACGCATATGTAAACACGAACACATATTTAAAAATACTTAAAAATGTAACAAATGTTAGAATGATACTTGGTTTTAATTATCATTAACTGTTACCCTTATCATTAGAAAGTAATTATAGGGCCGGGTGTGGTGGCGCACGCCTTTAATCCTAGCACTTGGGAGGCAGAGGCAGGCGGATCTTTGTGAGTTCAAGGCCAGCCTGGTCTACAGAGTGAGTTCCAGAACAGCCAGAGCTACAGGGAGACCCTGTCTCTAAAAGACAAAAAAAAAATAAAATAAAATAAAAAGGAAATAATAAGCTGCATAGTATAGGTTAATTTATAATCTTTTATTGTTATTAGACAGCACTATGTTTTTTTTCNTGTGAGTTCAAGGCCAGCCTGGTCTACAGAGTGAGTTCCAGGACAGCTGGGGCTGGGGCTGGTCTCAAAAAGACCAAAAAAAAAAAAAGTAATTAATATTCAGAAGTATAGCTATATCATATTTATGTCTTTAGAATAATTTCTAAAGTGTAATTTATAACCATGTTTAACTTTTATAACTTGCTTTGGGTAGGAGTTCTTTTTTTTTCTTTTCTTTCCTTTTCTTCCTCCCCCTCCCCCCTTACTTCTTACCTCCAGACAGTCTCACGGTGGCCCAGGCTTGCTCCGTGCTGGGACTATAGGCATGGGCAAGTACACCTGCCTGGGGTGTGGTTGTTTATAAGGATTACAGACTGCACTGATATTTTTGTGTGTGTGTTTTTGAACCAGGGCATCTATGTACTTCAAGACAACAAATTCCGACTACTTACTCAGCTGTCTGCAGGAAAACAGTATTTAGAACATGCATCAAAGGTATTTAATGGAATAGAAAATTTGGTTTTCTACTAAAAGGAAGAGTAAGTTTACAGAGAAATGCACAATGGCAATCACAGCAGTTTAAATTAAACATAGTAATTTTGGTGGCTCTTTGAGAAGCCTACAACCTATGCTCTCTAGTGTTTCTTTCTTCCCAATGCTTCTCTTAACCCTCATGCTTAAAAGTCTGTTAAAAATGTCTTTTTAGCCGGGCATGGTGGCTCACGCCTTTAATCCTAGCACTTGGGAGGCAGAGGATTGGAATTCAATTTTCAGCACCCACATGGTGGTTAACAACTGTCTGTAACTCCAGTTCCAGGAGATTCAGTGCCCTCTTCTGACTTCTGTGGGCATTGCATGACATGGTACAGGCAATACATTAAAAAAATAAACTCCAACTGTGCTTTAAAAAAATAGTAATTTCGGGGGCTGGAGAGATGGCCTAGTGGTTAAGAGCACCAACTGCTTTTGCAGAGGACCCAGGTTCGATCCCTAGCACCCACATGGTGACTGAGAACCATCTTTAACTCCAGTTCCAGGGGAATCTGACACCCTCTTCTGACCTCCAAGGCATTGCGCGACACGGATGTACAAACCTACATGCAGACAGTACATTCATACACATTAAAAAAAATTTTCAAACGTTTTGTACACGCGTGTGCACACACACACACACATATTGTTTGTTTAAACCATTTTCGGTGAAATGGGAAACATGTTAATCATCAGCTTTTATGTACCGAACTATACCAAAATAGGCCGATAGAGACCAGTAAGAGAAACGCTACCACTAAAGGCCAATGACTGCAGACTTAGTAAAGATACTCAGACATAAATAGACATTAGCTGTGCAAAGTTAATCACCATAGAGTTTATAATTTCCTTTGGTAGGTTAAAGCGTTTAAGAAACAGAATTACTGGGGCTGGAGAGATGGCTCAGGGGTTAAGAGCACTGACTCAACTCCCAGCACCCACATGGTGGCTAAGAACCGTCTTTAACTCCTGTTCCAGGGGAATTCGACATCCTGTTCTGACCTCTGCTGCACCAGCCTACATGCAGACAGTATACTCATACACATAAAAAATAATAAATTAAAAAAAAACAAAATTACCATTAAGTACATGTTTTACATCATGTATTTGTTCCTAAATTTCATGTGGGTTTTGCTTTTTTTTTTGGTCTTTTCAAGACAGGGTCTCCCTGTAGCCCAGCTGTCCTGGAACTCACTCTGTAGACCAGGCTGGCCTTGAACTCACAAAGATCCCCCTGCCTCTGCCTCCCGAGTGCTAGGATTAAAGGCGTGCGCCACCACATCCAGCGGGTTTTGCTTTTAAGCTCACATAAGAATCAATGAATAAAGAGATTGACTAAAGAAAGCTAATCCCAGCACTCAGGAGGCAGAGGCAGGTGGATCTCTGTGAGTTCAAGCCCATCCTGGTCTACAGAGTGAGCTCCAGGCAGCAGGAGCTACAGGGAGGCCCAGTCTCAAAAGACTAAAAAATATATATATAAAATAAAATAAATAAGTAAAATAAAATAAAATAGAGCCTCTACCTGTACCAAAGTTTGGCTTTCAGCACGCACATCAGAGCCCACAACTGCCTATAATTTCAGCTGTAGTGGATCCAGTACACTCCTCTGGCTTCTTTTGGGACCTGCATGCAGGTGTGCATACTGACACACATATTATACACATATACACATAAAAATCTTTTAAAAGATTTTTGCTGGGCATGGTGGCTCATATCTATAATTCTAGCACTTAGGAATCTAAGGTAGGAGATTTTATTACTCACTAATTACTATTAATGTACATTTATGTACATGAGTTATAAAATAATTTATCAAGTAGATATATACTATTATTGAACATTATGTAATACAAGAATATAAACCAGGCATGGTGATATATACCTTTAATCCCAGCACTCTGGAGGCAGAGGTAGATAATGGATTTCTGTTAGATCAAGGCCAGCCTAGTCTACATACTGAGTTTCAAACCAGCTAGAGTATATAGGGAGACCCTGTCTCAAAAAAAAAGAGGGGCTGGAGAGATAGTTGGGAGCGCCAACTGCTCTTGCAGGGGACCCGGGTTTGATTCCCCAGTACCCACATGGCAGCTGAGAACCATCTTTAATTCCAGTTCCAGGGGAAACTTACACCCTCTTCTGACCTCCACAGCATTGCATGACATGACATGGGTGCACAAACCTACATGCAGACAGTACATTCATACACATAAAAAATAAATAAAATTAAAAAAAAAAATAAAAGGATGTGTGCCTTTGGGAAAAACAAAAAGAATGTAGATAAGCTCTTGCAGGCACCTACCCACACATAGCTGACTCTCACAGGGATATACACTTCAATAAACATGAAAGCAAATCTTTAAAAAAAAATGTAGACAAAAAGAAATTGCTTGATTATTTTTCAGTTTCTTTTTTTTTTTTTTTTTTTTTTTTTNTGATCACCCAGGCTGGCCTGGGACACCCAAAGATCTGCGTGCTTCTACCTCCCAAGTGCTGGGATTAAAGGCGTGCGCCACCACACCCGGCATGACAGGGTTTCTTAACATATATATTTATATTGGTGTATTTTTTTTTTAATTTTATTTATTAAAAAAAATTTTTTTTATTAATTTTTATTTATTTCTGTATGTGTATGAATGTAATGTACTGTCTGCATGCAAGTCTGTGCACCCGTGTTGTGCAACACCGCGGAGTTCAGAAGAGGGTCTCAGATTCCCCTGGAACTGGAGTTCTCCTGGAATTGGAGCTTCAGACAGTTCTCAGCCGCCATGTTTTTTTTTTTTTTTATGTGTATGAATGCACTGTTTGCTTGCAGGTTTGTGCACCCATGTCATGCAATGCTGAGGAGGTCAGAAGAGGGTGTCATATTCCCCTGGAACTGGAGTTAAAGACAGTTATCAGCAGCCATGTGGGTGCTGGGGATCAAACCCAGGTCCTCTGCAAGAGCAGTCGGCTCTCTTAACCGCTAGGCCATCTCTCCAGCCCCCTATATTGGTGTATTATTATGTGTATGAGTGTTTTATCAGCATGTATGTAAGTGTACCACGTATATGCATTGCCAGTATAGACCAGAAGAGAGTGTTATATTCCCTGGAATGAGTTATGGACAGTTGCGAGCCACCATGTGGATGCTGGGATCCATTCCAGTGTCCTTTGCAAGAGCAGCCAGCTTAAGTGGGAAGCCTTTCTCCAGCCTCAGGGTTTCTTAAATTATTTGTAGTACTTAGTTTTATTTGCTTAAGACAGAGTCTCATGTATCGTAGGTTGGCCTCAAACTCACTATGTAGTTGGGTGTAGTCTTGAACTTCTCATCCTCTTCTCTGTTTTCTGAGTGCTGGGGTATGAGGTGTGTACAACTCTGTCTGGGTTCTGTAGTGCTGGGGTTCAAACCCAGGGCTTTACACATTGCAGGCTAGCACTTTACCAATTGAATTTGAACCAGATAATTCTGGTTGTGGCAGGCTACCTTTTTTTTTTAATCTTTGTTTGTTTGTTTTATTGATATAGTATCCCATTTTCAATCCCAAGATGGCCTTGAACATACCACATAGCCCAGCCTGGCCTCCAACTTGCGGTGATACTCCTGTCTGAACCTCCTAAGTGCTAGGACTACAGGCAAGCATCACCACACCTAGCTAGGCTGTAAGTCTTAAAGCAGATGAGATGCTTTGTTATAGGAAGCTGGCATGGCATAATCCTGGCACTTGGGAAGTGGAGGGAGGAGGATCGGGAATTCAAAGTCATCACTAACTATATAGTGAGTTTGAGTCCAGCCTGCCCTATGTGGGACCCCATCTCAAAAAAAGAAAAAGGAAAAGAAATAAATATTTGGTTAATTGACAGAATTGAACAGAAGGTTCAAAAAGTAGACAAGAAGTTCTGGAGGTTAAAGCAGCTAGAAAAAGACTCGAGTCATGGTTACAGTGGAGGTCTAGTTGGATTCTCGTGACCTGCATGGAGAGGGCCTACAAGCTATCTTTGTTGCTCATAGAACTAAACTTGACCTATTTCTATTTTTTTGTTTGTTTGTTACTAGCACTGAAGGAACACCTAACTGGCCAAGCTTAAGAGTTTGTGCATGTACTTTACAGTTGAATATAAATTAAACAGTTTTCATAGTGTCCTTGTTTTCCCTTCTCTTTAATTAGATTGGGGAGCAGGGTCTCCCTATCTTACTCAGGTTAGTCTTCATTTCCTGAACTAAAAAATGGTCCTGATGCCTCTGCCTCCCGAGTAACTGAGAGTATAGCCATGGGCCACCTTCTGGGCTTCTCACAACCCTCCCCCAACTTCCTGCTCCTCCTTTTCTTTTCTGATACAGCACATATTTATTATATCTATTGATAGCATAGCTTTAAGTGAATATAGTTATTGGTAGCTTTACTGTTTTAGTAAATCCTTACTATTTTTTTTTTTTTTGTAATTTTTTTCCTCCTTTAGTATCTAGCATTTACCTGTGGCTTAATCAGAGGTGGCTTGTCAAACTTGGGAATAAAAAGTATTGTAACTGCTGAAGTGTCTTCAATGCCTGCCTGTAAGTCAAACTTATATTTCTTTTTTTTTTTTTAAGACAGGGTCTCCCTTTAGTCCCAGCTGGCCTGGAGCTTGCTCTTTAGACCAGGCTGTCTTTGAACTCACAGAGATCTGCCTGCCTCTGCCTCCCGAGTGCTGAGATTACAGGTGTGCACCACCAGGCCCAACAAACTTCTATTTCTTGTACGTGTTTTTAAAGTCATTTTTCCCAGGGCTGGGGAGATGGCTCAGCAGTTAAGAACACTTGCTGTTCTTCTAGAAGATCCAGGTTCGATCCCCAGCACCCATATGGCAGTTAACAACCATCTCTAATTCCAGTTTTAGGGGATCCAACACCTTCTGCCCTCCACTGGCTTTGCATGATACACAGGTGCACTTAACATACAGGCAAGCAACATACTCATACACATAAAATAAAAATAATAAAATATTTAAGTCATTTCTTTTCTAGATCTTTTGTTTTAAACTTAGGAAATTGTTGGGCATGGTGGCGCACAACTTTAATCCTAGCACTCTAATCCTAGCACTCAGGAGACAGAGGCAGGCGGATCTCTGAGTTCAAGGCCAGCCTGGTCTACATAGTGAGTTCCAGGACAGCCAGAGCTACAGGGAGACCCTGTCTCATAAAGACCAAAAACAAACAAACAAATAAACAAAAAACAAAAACAAAAAAACTTAGAGGAAATAAAAAATGCTGAAACCGGGGCTGGAGAGATGACTCAGTGGTTAAGAGCACTGACTGCTCTTGCAGAGGATCTGGGTTCAATTCCCAGCCCCCACATGGGAGCTAAGAACCATCTTTAACTCTGTTCCAGGGGAATCTGACGCCCTCTTCTGACCTCCACAGCATTGCACTACACAGGGGCACCTACCGACATGTAGGCAGTACACTCAAACACATAAGTAAAAAAAGGGGGCTGGAAGCCAGGCGTGGTGGCGCATGCCTTTAATCCTAGCACTCGGGAGGCAGAGGCAGGCGGATCTTTGTGAGTTCAAGGCCAGCCTGGTCTACAGAGTGAGTTCCAGGACAGCTGGGGCTACAGGGAGACCCTGTCTCAAAAAGACAAAAAAAAGGGGGGGGCTGGAGAGATGGCCTAGTGGTTAAGAGCACCAACTGCTCTTTCAGAGGACCTGGGTTCAATCCCCAGCACCCCATGGCGGCTGAAAACCATCTTTAACTCCAGTTCCAGGGGATTCCGACACCCTCTTCTGACCTCTGCGGCATTGCACAACATGGGTGCACAAACCTACATGCAGACTGTACATTCATACACATATGAAAATAAATTTTTAAAAAGTAAAAAAAAAATTTTTTTTTAAATGCTGAAACTGTCATTTTAGTATCATTTAGTTCACATTTATTTTCGGTAATGTGTAGTATACTTATGGCTTTTAAGTTGATAATAGGCAAGGATTTAAGGAAAATCTGGTAAATACAAATTTATAAGTAAGGGATATTTTTACCTTTGGTTTCCTCCTTTTCCCCCTCCTTCCCCCACTTTTCCTTTATTTTTATCTATCTATCTATCTATCTATCTATCTATCTATCTATCTATCTATCTATCTATCTATCTATTTCTCTTTTTGAGATAGGGCCTCTCTGTAGCCCCAGCTGGCCTGGAATTTGCTATGTGGACTAGGCTGCCTTTGAACTCACAGAGATCTGCCTGCCTTTGCCTCTCTAGTGCTGGGATCAAAGGCATGTGACACGTAGCTTCCTTGTTTTTATAAAAGAAGAGATTATTGTGAGGAGACAGGAGGCAGCTCATATTTCTTTTCCTGATGAGTTCAGAGCAAAGAGATTGAAGTTCCTGGGTTAATGAGAAAGAGTTGGCTAGTTCTAACAGGGGTCTTAATGTACTGAGTACTGTTCCAAGTGAAACTTTAAAAGAGTTTGTGATTGGGGAATTCTTACTGGGTTTTTTTGGTTGTTGTTTTTAATTGAAAATATTTACTGTGAGCCAGGCATGGTGCTGTACATCTTTAATCCCAGTACTTAGGAGGCAGTGGCAGGGGGATCTCTGTGAGTTCAAGGGTAGCTGCTCTGTGTAGTGAGTTCCAAGCCAGCTGGGGCTAGAGACCCTGTCTCAAAAAGACCAAAAAACGAACAAACAAAACACCTATTTACCTATTTATTGTGTTATTGTGTGGGGCTGGAAAGATGGGAGATGGCTCAGTTAAGATCACTGGCTGCACATGGTGGCTAATAACTGTAACTCCAGGTCCAGGGGACCCAGGACCGTCTTCTGGCCTCTGTAGGCATTGTACACACATGGTGCACATACATACAGGCAAAGTACTTATACAAATAAAAAAATAATTAAAAAGGAAAATATATCTTTTCAGCTGGGCATAGTGGTACATACTTTTAACTCTAGCACTTGAGAGGCAGAGCCAAGTGGATCTCTGTGAGTTCCAGGCCACCTGGGGCTACAGGGAGATCCTGTCTCGAAAAGACCAAAAAAAAAAGACCCCCCCACTCCCTCCCCAAAAAAGGCTTTGCTGAATATTGTAGTGAATGAAAAAAGACATTTGACAGTGTTTCTTGAGAGAAATTACTTCCTGAATACAACAGAAAACTGACGAATGTATTTGTTTGCTTTGTTATCTAAAATCAAAGAATAAATTTTATGTTTTCTTTTTCAGGCAAATTCCAGGTGATGATACAGAAGCTGTAGAACATACTGAAATGCAACACTTCCACAGTGTAAAGAGATAAATTATTCCTGTACAAAGTATTTCAAGTAATGATTTAATTACACCATTGGATATTTTGAAGCAAGGGTGTATTTTATTTGTTTCACACAGACCAAGTCAAAATAAATAAAGGGTCATTGTAATGTGACCTAAACTTTACTGAAGCTGTTCAAAATGATTTCAATTAACTAGATGTTAAGATGTGTAAGATTCATTATTTGAAAAATCAAACTCAGGGTTTGTTGAATTACCATATAGAAAAATATGTACCACTCGGAATTGTTCATGTTCCAGTGACCAAAATTGTTAAAATATAAATCTGTTTCAGTTATTTATATAAAAAGAAAAAAAAAAAACCCAATATACTAAATTAAGCTTAGTTTTTATTGTATTGCTTATAATTTATTTCTATTGAGAATTTTTATGCTGTATGAGTTTCATTTATGTGTTGTATATGTGTACATATAAATACATATGTGACCACATTGCTTGAAAATGTATTTTCATTTTAATAGATGAAATAGATTACACCATTAATGTCATCAAAATGAAATAGAGATTAGTTTAAATGTTAATTTGGTAATTCTAGTGTCAGAGAATAATAATGACATTGGACAGGAATTTTTATTATTTTTCCTGCTTCAGTCTTGACTTGAATTTTCCTCCTTATCCATGGATGTCTTGGTGAAGATTCTGAGATCTTTGTCTTTATACTTTTATTTATTCCTCACAAGGGCAGAAGAGCAATTCATCCTGAATTTCAGCATTTACTGGGTCCCATCTTCTCCATGAGTTGGTGTTAATGAGCATCTAGTATATCTTTTTTTGTGTGTGTGTGAAGGAAAACATGCAAAAAGCTAGTGTTTCCTTCCATGTCTTTTTATCTAGGCTGCCAGCAGAAAGTGCTCCCCACTTTTAGGGTGGGGTTTCTCCCTTCAAATAATTTGACCAAGAAAATCCTGCAGGCCAGGTGTGGTGGTGCATGACTTTAAACCCAGCATTTGGGAGGCAGAGGCAGTGGATCTCTGTGAGTTCCAGGCCAGCCTGGTCTACATAGTTCCAGGCTAGCTGAGGCTACAGGGAGACCCTGTCCCAAAAAGACAGGAAAAAAAAATCCCTCAGAGGAGTGCCCAGTGGCTTGTTTTAGTTGATTCTGGATCCAGTCAAGTTGAGAACCAAGATTAGCCATCACAGTGACACAAGCTTTCAGTCTTAGCTATTTTTTATATTTATTTATTTATTTATTTATTTATTTATTTATTTATTTAGTCTTTTTGAAACAGGGTCTCCCTTTAGTACCAGCTGGCCTGGAACTCACTATGTAGACCAGGCTGGCCTGGAACTCACAGAGATCTGCCTGCCTCTGCCTCTGCCTCCCAGTGCTGGGATTAAAGGCGTGTGCTACCACGCCCGGCTTGGCCTTTTTGAGACAGGGTCTACCTGTAGCTCCAGCTGTCCTGGAACTCAGAATGTAGGCCAGGCTGGCCTTGAACTCACAGAGATCTGCCTGCCTCTGCCTCCCAAGGCAATCTTAGCTCTTAGGAGGCTTAGACAGAAGGACCTCAAGTTCAAGGCTATCTTGGGTTGCATACAGAGTTCCTGTCTGAAAATAAACTAGTTGTATTTGTTTCCCATTTGTTAGCCTACACATATATTTGTTTGACAGAAAAGTCTGCATCAAGGATATGATTGACCTGCCCCCCCCAAAAAAAAGTATCACTGAATGAAATTAGCAGATTAAAGAATGACTTTTGGACTGGAGGTGGCTCAGTGGTGTACTGCTCTTCCAGACTACCCAAATTCAGATCTCAGCATCCTCATCAGGTGGCTTATAATCACTTGTAATTCCAGTGCCAAGGTATCTGATGCCCTTTTCTGGCCCCTACAGGCATTGCATGACATAGGTACACTTACATATGTACAGGCAAGCACTCATTAAAAATAAAAAAGGAATTAATAAAATGTACCAGAACATATTTTAAAATGAAGTAAAAAATATGAAAATTTACTTTATGATTTAGGGAGATAGCTCAGAGAGATATGAGCTAAACTTTGGGTTTGATCCTCAGCATTACACTTAGAAAAAAAAAAACAACCCAGTTAAATTAGAGGTATTCTTCTTTCATAGACCAATACAGTGTTAAAAGATAGATTAAAGATGTAATAAAAAACCTCCCAACTAAAAAAAGCCTAGGCCCAGATGGCTTCACGTCAGAATTCTATAAAACATTTCAAAAAGACCTACAACCATTATTACTGAAACTGTTTAGAAGGATACAATCAGAGGGAATTCTCCCAAATTCCTTCTGTGAATCCAGCATCACTCTATTACCAAAACCAGGCAAAGATACAACTAAAAAGGAGAATTATAGACCCATCTCCCTCATGAACACAGATGCCAAAATTCTAAACAGGATACTGGCAAATCGCATACAGACCCACATCAAGAAGATCATCCATCATGACCAAGTTGGATTCATACCAGAGATGCAGGGATGGTTCAACATACGAAAATCAATAAACATCATCAAACACATAAACGGAATCAAAGACAAAAACCACACCATCATCTCAATTGATGCTGAAAAAGCCTTTGACAAAATCCAGCATCCCTTCATGCTTAAAGTCCTAGAAGGAATTGGATTGGAGGGATCATTCCTCAATGTAATCAAAGCCATATACAGGAAACCCACAGCCAATATCATCCTAAATGGGGAAATGACAGAAAACATTCCCCATTTAAAAGGTAAGAACTCCGGCAAGCTGCCCCCTGCACCACTCCTCTTCAATATAAGTGCTTGTTGAAACACTTGCTAGAGGTAATAAGGCAGAAAAGGAAATTAAAGGGTACTAATTGGAAAAGAGGAAGTCAAGCTATTCTATTTGCTGATGATATGAGTGTTGGTTAAGGGATGCTAAAAACCCACGTCCAAAAAACTCCTAGAAATGATTAATAACAGCTTCGGCAAAGTGGCAGGATACAAAATTAACCTTAAAAAATAAATGGCCTTTCTTTACCAAGAACAAGCAACTGGAAAAGAATTCAGAGAGACCTCCCACTCACATAGCCTCAAAAACAATAAAATACCTAGGAACAAACCTAACCAAAGACACCAAAGATCCTCAAAACAAAAATTTAAACCTTTAAAGAAGAAGAAGACATCAAAGATGGAAAAGCCCTCTCATGCTCAGGGATTGGGAAAATTACATTGTAAAAAGTCCACTTCTTACTACCCAAACTCTTGTATAGATTTAAACACATCCCAACAAAATCCCCAAGAGTCCTTCACAGGCTTGGAAAAAAATTTCCTTAATTCTTTTGAAAAACAAAAGACCCTGGATAAGCCAAACAACCTTGCGAAAAGAGCTACACGGGGTACTCTATACCAAACTTCAAATATACCTACAGGCTATCGTCATAAAAACAACCTGGTACTGGCAACAAAAAAGACCTGTTGACCAATGGAACAAAAAGTTAAGATCCAAACCTGAGCACATACATTTCTTTCTCATCTCATATTTGACAAGGGGTCCAAAAGCCCAATGGAGAAAAGAGCATTTTCAGCAAGTGGTTGTTGGCAAAACTGGGATCACCTGCTTATTGAAGAATGAGAGGCTAACCCTTACTCTCTCACCCTGTGCAAAAGTGAACTCAGATGGATCAAAGACCCCCTCAACGTGAATCCCAAAGCTATCGAAGGTATGAGAAGAAAAAAGTTGGGCAGCAGAACTACGAGACATTAGCATGGAAAAAGACTTCCTAAATCAGACAGCAGCTGCGCAATAATTAAGGTCAACAATTGCAAATGGGACCTCATTTAAACTCAAAAGCTTCTGTACATCAAAGAAAAAACAATCAAGGAAGTGAATCCCACAGAGTGGGGAAACCTTCACTGCAGATACATCTGACAAAGCATTGATTCCAGAATAAATAACTACTCAAAAAATTAGAAAGAAGAAAACAAATGACCCCTCAATAGATGGAGAAAAGACCGAAACAGAGAGATTCACAATTGAGGAATTAGAGATGGCTGAGAAATACCTTAAGAGGTGTTCAACAATCATAATCATTAAGGAAATGTAAATCAAAACCACTTAAGATAACATCTCCAATAAGACTAGGCTCGAGGCAGAAAACAAAGATACCAAGTTCTGGAGAGGTGGTGGGGAAGAAGGAACACTCATCCACTGCTGGTGGGAATGTAAACGTGGGCAGCACTATGGAACAGTGTGGAGAACCCTGGAAGACTTGAATGAACTTCCACCAACCAGCCATACCACTCCTAGGCAGGTACCCTCAAGACTCACCCTGCCCACAGAGATACATGCATGCCACGTTTATTTCACTCTCTTCACAATAGTAGACTGGAACCAATGCAAATGCCCCTCAATGGATGAGTGGATAGAGAAAATGTGATAATACTACACAAATGTGTTCTTCTATGCAGCAGTAAAGAAAAGACGACATAAGCCGGGGCATGGTGGCCGCATGCCTTTACTCTTACAATTGGGAGGCAGAGGCAGGCAGATCTTTGTAGTCAAGGCCAGCTTGCTACGATGTGATTCCATTCCCAGCCGGGGCTAACAGGGGAACCCTTTCGTCAAAGACCAAAAAACCAAAAACAAAACAAAACAAAAAAAAACACATCATGACTTTTCAGAAAATTTGGAGCTAGAACTAAAAATCATGTCTGAGTAGAAGTAACACAGTCCCGAAAAAATAAACAACGAATGGTGATCCCCATCTGTGGATGCTAGTGCCAATTACCTAGTTGTATTTCTTGTTGCATGGCCCTAGAGCTTTTGTCCAAGAGATTGGGAGTGATGGCAATATGGGAAGCAACACACAGAAAGGACTGCATCAAAGAACTGATGAAACATTGAACTTCGGCTCAAAACAGTCAATTTCCCATGGAGAATATTGAGAAAGACTGAGAAGAGAGATGAAAAGCAGCGTTTGGCAGAATGCTTGACTCTGGTGGGTTGGGGGGGATGGGGGTGACATGGGTCTAGATTGTTAAAAAATATACATTAAATAATAAATTTTAAAAATACAAGTTTGCATGCCTTAGTCCCAGCACTTGGAGGCAGAGGCAGGAGGATCTTTGAGTTCAAGGCCAGCCTGGTCTACACAGAAGTTCTAGGACAGCAGAGCTACAGGGAGACCCTATCTCAAAACACCAAAAATAAATAGAAGATTTAATCTTTTCTTTTTTTGTCTTTTTGAGACAGGGTCTCCCTTTATGCCCAGCTGGCCTGGAGCTCACTATGTAGACCAGGCGGGCCATGAACTCACAGAGATCTGCCTGCCTCTGCCTCCCAAGTGCTAGGATTAAAGGTGTGGGCTCCCAGGCCTAGCTTGAAATTTAATTTTTTAAAGTAATTCTTATGTCATGTAGAAATACCAACTTAAAGTTTTTAAAACAACCTAGCACTTGGGAAGCAGAAGCAGGCAGATCTCTGATTTTCAAGGCCAGCCTGGTCTACCATAGTGAGTTCCAGGACAAGCGGGGACTACAGGGAGACCCTGTCTCCAAAAAAAAAAAAAATTAATTTTTTTTTTTTTTTTGGTCTTTTCGAGACAGGGCTCCCTGTAGTCCCAGCTGTCCTGGTAACTCACTAGTAGACCAGGCTGGCTTGAACGCACAAACATCAGCCGCTCTGCCTCCCAATTGCTAGGACTAAAGGCGTGCACTACCACACCTGCAAAGTCTCTTTTTTTTTTTTTTTTTTTTTTTGTCTCATTTTCATAATACAGAATAATCAATTCTATAAATCCCATAGTCTTTATTACTCTCATAACGAGTCAAAAGCTGCTGAAAATCTCTCTCTCTCTCTCTCCTCTCTCTCTCTCTCTCCTCTCTCTCTTATTTTTTTTTTTTTTTATTTTGTAGTTTTTTGGTCTTTCTGAGACAGAGTCTCCCTGTAGCCCCAGCTGTCCTAGGAACTCACTCTGTAGACCAGGTTGGCTTGAACTCAGAAAGATCTGCTGCCTCTTGCCTCTGCCTGAGTGCTAGGATTAAGGCGTGCGCCACCCCGCCTGGCCAATGGGCATTATATTTTACAAATACACTGGACATTCAGGCATTGCTGCCTGCATTGGATGCAGTTCTGGGCCACCAGTTCGCACACTCCTTGGCAACTGGACTTGCGATGGCAGAACCTTTCATCTCGCACTTATTTTCTATGACCCCTGTATTATCTTCAGAATAAACACCCCATCTTTTCTTCATATGATTTTTTTTTCTTCGTATGATTTTTGTTGTCGAATTACCACTTCTAGATATACCTTTTTCCTTAACTCTGGTTTGCCCTTCTTCACTGTGGCTATCACCATGTCACCCACACTGGCGGCAGGAAGTCTGTTCAGGGATCCCTTGATTCCCTTCACAGAGATGACATACAAACTTTGGCTCCTGTGTTGTAGGCACAGTTGATCACAGCTCCTACAGGAAGACCCAGGAATTTTGCAACGGAGGACACATCTTCACTTCGACATCTTGGAAGCTTGGAGGAAAATCAATCTCTTAATTGCAAGCCTCCATAAAATACAAGTTACGGGCTGGAGAGATAGCCTAGCGGTTAAGAGCACCGACGCTCTTGCAGAGGACCCGGGTTCGATCCCCAGCACCCACATGGCGGCTGAGAACCGTCTGTAACTCCAATTCCAGGAGAACTCCAGTTCCAGGGGAATCCGAGACCCTCTTCTGACCTCCGTGGCATTGCATGACACGGGTGCACAGACCTGCATGCAGACAATACATTCATACACATACAAAAAAAAAAAAAAAATACAAGTTACATACTTGCAACATTCAACAGTTCAGATTAAACATTCAAATTCCAAATGGAGGAAAGCGCGAGCAGAACAAGGAAAGATGGGACCAAACTAAGGCCCAAACCCAGCAGGGAAAACATCAAATCCTGAAGTCATGACTGACATTGGGTTCATGTTGGTATTATGGGAGCTCCAAAGAACTTGTGTACCCCCATTCCTGCAGCTCTGCACGCACCTGTAACACACTGTGACCTTTTGGGCAGGTCCACTCTGTGTCTGAGCTTTCCTCAGCGATTGTCTTATGGTCCTGGCATCTCTAATATCCCTGGATTGACTTCAATCTAGTGTTGACACTCACAGGTTCATGTAATGGCTGCAGACCATACCACAAATTGCCCAGCCTCACCATGGAACCTTATATATAAACAGTATCAGGAAGGAATTCAAGACCATTTCCCCCCTTGATTCTTACCTGTTTCAGTCTGTGAATATCAAAAGAGATAACAATTATGATCCATAAAATTTGCATAGAAAATAGGAAGAGGCGGTGCAGGAAGAAGCTGAAATTATCCTTCTTATTAGTGGCAGGCACAGCTACAGCTGATGTCAGTTTAAATTATATCTGTACCCTTCTCAGAATAAGATTGTTTTATTTTTTATACTACCAGTGTCTAGTGTAATTTCTTACAAATGACTTGTCAGAATTTGGCTCTGAACATGATCTGAGGCAGGCTGGCATGCACCGTGAGGAAGAGACATGGAGAAAGCACTCAGCAGAATAGAATACTAGGACACATTAGTCTCTGTTGCTAATACTCTAAAGTTCATTATATATGAATTATGTCTACTTGCTCATGAGACGCTCTCTTCAGTTAACCAAGACAAAGAGGAAAGTACAGGGTCTGGAGAAGAGATGGCTCAGTGGTTAAGAACACTGGTGATTCTTGCAGAAGACGAGGGTTCGAATCCCAGCACCCACATAGCAGCTAACAATTGACTATAACTACTGTTTCAAGGAATCCAACATCCTCTTTCTGTATTCCGAGGGCACTGCATGACAGGAATACACTTACATGCAGGGAATACACACATACACATAAAATTAAAGTAATAAAATATTTTTAAAAAGAGGAAAGTATGCTGAAACTTATTAAATAAGAGAATGCAAAATAATGCAGGAGCTATTAATAATTATATCTATCAACCTACCAAAATATGATGAGTAATATAATAATGTGCAAGACTAGTATTTCCATCTTGAAAATGCCCATTCTATTTAAAAATTTATTTATTTATTTTTTTATTTTATGTGTATAAGTTTTGCCTGCATGTATGTGCACCATGTGCATGCAGTGCCCAAAGAGGCCAGAAGAGGGCATTAGATCCCCTTGAACTGGAATTAAAGATTTTTTTTTTACATTATTATTATCATCATTATTATTTATGTGTATGAGTGTACTGTCTGCATGTAGGTTGGTGTACCCATGTCATGTAATGCCATGGGGAAGTCAGAAGAAGGTGTCGGATTCTCCTGGAACTGGAGCCAAAGATGGTTCTTAGCCACGATGTGGGTGCTGGGAATGGACCCAGGTCCTCTGCAAGAGCAGTTGGCACTCTTAACCTCTGAGCCATCTCTCTAGCCCCTAAAGATGTTTCTTATTAGTCCATGAAAATATATGCACTTGCGGGGTGTAGTAGCACACACCGTTATTCCCAGCACTTGGGAGGCAGAGGCAGGTGGATCTCTATGAGTTTAAGGCCAGCCTGGTCTACACAGTGAGTTCCAGGTCAGCTGGGGCTACAAGGATACCATGTCTCAAAAAGACCAAATAAATAAATAAAAAAATAAAAAAATATATGCACATGACCACAACCAACAATTTCATTTTTTCTCCTGCTGAATAGCCAATGTCTGAAATGTAAGTGTTAGCTAATATAACTGAATAAATGAGCAGCATGGATACAGTCACACTGGGAGTTAGGTGTCCATCATTGAGCAGTAATGAAGTGCTCAAAAGACTAAACCTGAAATCAACACAAAGTATTTTAATCTTTTTTTAAATTTTATTTTATTTTTTTATGTGTATGAATGTACTGTCTGCCTGTAGGTTTGTGCACCCATGTTGTGCAATGCCACGAAGGTCAGAAGAGGGTGTTGGATTCCCCTGGAACTGGAGTTAAAGATGGTTCTGAGCCGCCATGTGGGTGCTGGGGATTGAACCCTGGTCCTCGGCAAGAGCAGTTGGCACTCAACCGCTATCCATCTCTCCAGCCCAGTATTTTAGTCCTGTATCTTCATCTATTTTTGATAGGGTTCCATTGTTTCTCACCAGGTAGACCTGCCTTCTTGCATCTCCACTGTTCATCCACCACAGTGCAACCAAAGCTACATTTTTGAAATGTGTGTATGTGGATGCCTTTCCCTGCCATGCATGCCCTTTTCCAGGAAACCTTACAAAGGGGTTCCCGTCAGATCTGAGTTTCGACATCACCAGCCATAAAGTCATTTCCAAATTCCAAGGCTCTTTCTTAGGTTTTTATTTGTTTGTTTTGCAAGAGCTCTTCCTCTTCTGAGAAATTTTTTACCCCTTTTGTAAAGAAAAATTAGCAAACATTTTTTTCTTTAAACTTATAATCCTTTGGAAAAAAGTTTCTGACATGATTTCACTCACAAAGAAATTACATTTTCCACTCTCTGGCTCCAAAGTAGTTTGTGCTAATATGGGGCAAGATATATATATATATATATATTATATATTTCTCCTCTCCCCTCTCGCTCTCTTCCTCTCCCTCCACCTCCGAGCCTTCTCTCCGCCCTCGTCTCTCCTCCCCTCTCCCCCCGCTCCTCACCTCTCCCTCTCTCTCTCTCTCTCTCTCCTTTCTTAAAACTATTTATATTTTCACAGAAAGCTGCCCAAATCTGAAGATATAAAGCACAAGACGCAGGCTCTGCCCTTGGAGAACTTAGCATCCAGGCAAAAGATAAAATGTACCATACACTGTTGATTGCTGTCTGCCTTTGCAAAGATGCAGAGCAGTAAATGTGGCAAAAAGTAGGATGTGAAGCTTTTTAGACTGTGCTAGGAGAGAAAGGAAATTTAAGAGGGACGGTAACTATGACAGAGTTGTGCTTTGATTTAAAAGAGATTGACATATATTGGTTAAGAATCAGCATTTAAGGACCCCATACAAGGAGGAAGCTGATGGAGAGGAGCTCTGAACTGAAGCTAATGAAGGATGATCTACAGCTCTACTAAACTACTGTTAGGAAAGTGAACTCAGTTCTCACTGGAGGATGGTCAATAGGAGCCTTAAAGAATGAAAATGAGCTGGGCGTGGTAGCTTGGGAGGCAAAGGCAGGTTGATCTTTGTGAGTTCAAGGCCAGTCTGGTCTACAGAGTGAGTTCCAGGACAGCTGGGGCTACAGGGAGACTCTGTCTCGAAAAGACAAAAAAATCATAAGCATATGAGATTAATGAATTAGATCGAAACTCAGAGTATGGATAGTATGAGAAAGATAGAACTACACAGGATAAGTCTCTAATAAGTATTGATGCCAGAGAGTTTCCTCAGAGAAGCTGTAGATTGTCTTTCTGTACTTACAGGAGAAAGAATAGAATTGACAGAAAATTCAGCAACATAAGTACATCCAGGGGACAATGAAAATATATTCTGGGGGCTGGAGAGATGGCCTAGCGGTTAAGAGCACTGACCGCTCTTACAGAGGAACTGGGTTCAATCCCCAGCACCCACATGGCGGATGAGAACCGTCTGAAACTCCAATTCCAGGAGAACTCCAGTTCCAGGGGAATCCAAGACCCTTTTCTGACCTCCGCGGCACTTCACGACATGGGTGCACAAACTTGCATGCAGACAGTACATTCATACACATACAGAAATAAATAAAAAAAATAAAAAAGAATATATTCTGAAACTTCTGAATAGAATATGTTATTTAAAAATTTATAATTGGGGGGCTGGAGAGGTGGTTCAGTGATTAAAAGCACTGGCTGTTCTTGCAGAGGACCATGGTTCAATTCCCAGCACCCACATGCAGGTAATAACTGTAGGTAACTCCAGTTGGGCAGCTTTATGTGAAAATATAACTCCAACCCTTTTCTGACCTCTGCAGGCATTGCATGACATGGGTGCACTTATATACATGCAGGCAATACGCTCAAACATATAAAACAAAAATGTTATAATTGATGCCAAGCTACAGTAAGCCAACAGAAAAACAAGTATGAAATATTTATAATTTAATATTCTGTTCTCAAAAGACACAGCAGTAATAAATTATATATACATAGATATAAACATTTGGCCATCATACAGATGAAGATGAGGCATCTATCTTACAAAGACATCTTGAAAATAAATAAGGAAAGTGAAGCCAAATAAAATTATTAACTTTCAATAAACTTTATGTTATCAGGATAAACTATGAAAATTTAATACATTAATGGTTAATATAATTGTGGGAGACAAAGAGTGCCTGAAGTGACAAGCTGAAGAGAAATGGCACTTGGTCTGTGGCCATGGCGTTTGGTCTGCGGCCAAAAGGTGCTGGCTGAAGAACACAGTGCACATGCTTCAGTAACTTTTTTTTTTTGTCTTTTTGAGACAGGGTCTCCCTGTAGCCCCAGCTGTCCTGGAACTCACTCTGTAGACCAGGCTGGCCTTGAACTCACAGAGATCCACCTGCCTCTGCCTCCCAAGTGCTAGGATTAAAGGCATGCACCACCATGCCTGGCCCTTCAGTAACTTTTAAGATGATATGTTACCTTGTAAACTTCATGAACAGAATATTTTACATAAGGAATTGTATCTATGAACACAAAGCATCTTACATAAGGAACTGTATCTATATACGTGAAGCTGCTGATTGTCTCATTACTGGTATAAATATTCTTGGTTTCTAAGCTGTTGTTAGTAGCATTAGTTGTTAGTAGCGTTAGTAATTGCATGCAATTGTTAGTAGCATTAGTTAAGATGTAAACAGTATCATTAAAAGAAACTACAAGAAACAAGTTAAATGAGTGATTAATTCCTGGTCCACCTCCGATGATTTGTGCTGCTGGATGGCACAACTGGTGGCCCGTACGGGGAATATGGGAAACTTGCTGCAGCACTATAAATCATCGGCATGGGGGAGCAACTGAGGAACCCTGCAGGTAAAAAAGCTCTGGGCCCAGAGTGTTAAGGGAGCAGGGATGTAAGATATTAAAAATAAAAACTAAAAGTGTAAAATAAAAAAAGAAACTAGAAACAGGGAGCAGGAAAATAAATAAAATGGGCTCAGAAATATCAAGAAATTAGATGACTAGAGTCATAAAAGATTTGTTAAAGTCCAATGGGACTGCTATAAAAGATAGTACAACAAAAACTTATGTGGAAACCATGTTAAAGGTAAGTCCATGGTTTCTGGAAGAAGGTTTTTTAAATGTTCCTCATTGGGAACAACATAAAAAAAAGACTTAGAAAGACAAGAAGATTTAGAGCCACTTCCCAAGGGAACATTTCCAATGTGGCAGTTAATTAGAGAATGGCTTGGCTCCTCTAAGCCTATGGTTAAGGCTCAAATCTCCTGTGGGAAGGAAACCTTAGAGGAAATAAGAGAGCGGGAATCCCAGAGAAATGGAGAGGAATCAGAGGGGGAAGAATTAAGTAGAGATGAGTTAGAATAAGATTTAGAAAAGGATCCACTTCCAATGAAGCCTTCGCCTCCACCTCCCCCATGGGAAAATATAAAACGAGACAGAGGAACGTCATGGAGAAAGGTTGAACAAGACAAAGGGAGGCCATTACCTTCCCTCTGGGATATTGATGCGGTCACGACCTGTATAAAGAGGCTATTTAAAGTTAACAGTGACTCCGAAAGGAAATGGGAATGGCCTGTCATAGAGGACTAAAATCAACAAAGATATCACCAGCCGCTAGATTTTAAATCAATTAAACAATTAAAAGAAGCTGTGGCCACTTATTGTCCTCAGGCACCTTTCACTGTTAGCATGCTAGAAACTCTGACTGGTATGAATCTATGCCCTGAAGATTGAAAAAGATTATGTAGAGCAGTCCTCTCTGGTGGTTCCTACTTAGTTTGGAATACCACCTGGCAGGAACTGTCTATGGAAACTGCCCACAGAAACGTGGCAGGAGTTCCGCAAAGAGACATAAACATGCTTACTGGTGAAGGTGATTATGCCAAGCTAGCAGCCCAAATACAATATGATCCAGGAGTTCCCCAAATTGCTGGGGCTGCTACGTGAGCTTGGAGATATATTCAAGGAGTAGGTGATTTACAGGGACAGCTGTCAAAAGTGACTCAGGGAGCAAATGAGCCTTTGCAGATTTTGTAGACAGACTAATCCAAACAGCAAGTAGAATATTTGGAGATGTAGACCAGGCTATGCCACTGATTAAACAGTTGGCATATGAGCAGGCAACAAATGGTGTAGAGAAGCCATTCAGCCCTGAAAAAATAGAGATATCTCTGCTTACATTAATGTCTACAGAGATATTAATGATGCCACAGTCACAGGGGCTGTGATTGCTGTTGCTATACATGGAGTTTCTCCACTAAGATCAAAAAGTAGAGCTAAATATAGGTGTTTCAATTGTGGACAACCTGGACATATGAGAAAAGATTGCCCTCAAAATAGAGGAAATTCTTTCCCTCAGTCACAACTGCACCCTCCAGGCGTATGTCCAAAATGCAAAAGAGGAAGACATTGGGCCTATGAATGTAGATCAAAAACTGATTAAGAGGGACGTCCTATTCTTCTGTTTTCAAAAAATGGGAAGATGGGCCCACTGCCTCGGGCCCCCGAAATGTATGGGGGCAGCCATGGACTTGACTCCACCAATTTATCCAATACAGACAATCCCCCATCACAATCCTTTCCTACCATTAACTCCCTCTGCCAAGGAACCCAAGGAAGCACAGGATTGGACCACCGTGCCACCTTCAGACTTGTATTAACACCAGATATGGGAGTACAGTTGATGGCTTCAGGGATTAGGGGACCACTACCTCCAAGAACTGTAGGTTTGCTTCTTGGGCGTAGCTCAAAAATATTGTCTGGCCTTTTTGTTCTCCCAGGGGTTATTGATTCAGATTACACAGGTGAAATTCAAGTTATGGTTAATTCCCCAAAAGGCATATCTGTCATTAATCCTGGAGACCGCATTGCACAATTAGTGTTACTGCCAAGTGCAGCACAACAAACTAAAGCAATTCCCCAATTCCGAGGAAATAGGGGCTTTGGATCTACAGGAAAAGAATCTATGATTTTTTGGTCTGTGACTTGTAACAATGGGCCTATAAAGAAGCTTATTGTTCAAGGCATCCCAATTACTGGGCTTTTGGACACTGGAGCAGATGCTTCTGTTATTGCCCTCAAAGATTGGCCAAAGGACTGGGGAAACATCAACAGCCACTCTGAGGGGCCTGGGGTATTCCCAGTCTCCTGACAAAAGTGCCAAAATATTACAATGAAAAGATGATGAATGTCATTCAGGCCTATTCCAAACTTATGTTCTCAGTTCCCTGCCTGTGACCTTTTGGGGACAAGATATTTTAAGTCAAATGGGAGTCCATTTAACCACATATGAGCCTACAGTTGCTACAAAGTTAATGAAGCAACAAGGTTATATACCTGGAAAAGGATTAGAAAAATGTCTTCAAGGAATAACAGAACCCATTATTCCTAAACAAAAAACTGATAGGCATGGGATAGGATATCCTTTTTCTTAGGGGCCACTGATCAAATACAACCATTAAAAATTACTTGGAAATATGATGACCCTGTCTGGATCCCTCAGTGGCCCCTATCCCAGGAAAAGATCTAGGGGGCTCATGAGCTGGTTAGTGAGCAATTAAAACGGGGACACATAGTGCCTTCAACTTCCCCATGGAATTCTCCTATATTTGTTATTAAGAAAAAATCAGGAAAATGGCATCTTCTCCAGGACTTGAAAAAGGTTAATGAAACAATGGTTCTGATGGGTCCCACACAGCCTGGACTCCCTAACCCTGCTGCAATTCCTAAGAATTTTCATATCATTGTTATAGACATTACAGATTGTTTCTTCAGTATTTCATTATGTGTTGAGGATGCTCCTAGATTTGATTTTCAGTTCCTAGTATTAATTGCATGACTCCCAACCAGAGATTTCATTGGGTTGTTCTCCCACAAGGAATGGCTAACAGCCCTACTATGTGTCAGGTTTTTATAGATTCTGCCTTGCGACCATTTAGACTACAATTTTCTCAAATATTGGTAATCCATTATATGGATGACATTCTTTTAGCTCATAAAGATATTATTACAAACAGCCTTTATGGCCCTCACTCAACAATTACAACATCATGGACTTCATATAGCTCCTGAAAATGTACAAGAAACCTTGCCTATAAAATACTTACACTATCATAGATACATTAATTGAACCTCAAAAGATCCATCTTAATACATCCCATCTAAAAACGTTAAATGCTTTCCAAAAATTACTGGGAGACATAAATTGGATACGACCTACTCTAAAACTTACAACTCATGATCTCAAGCCTTTATTTGATATTTTATGAGGAGATCCCGATCCAACTTCCCCTAGGAAAATCACTTCAGAAGGAATAAAGGCCCTAACTTTAGTAGAACAAACTCTTAAAAAGACTCATTGTATAAAAATTGATATTACAATACCAATACAATTTATAATTTTGTCCTCTCCACATCCACCGGAGTATTATGGCGAAATAGACCCTTAATGTGGATCCATAATCACTCTATTAACAGTAAACATATCACTGACTATCCTGAGGCAATAGTCCAAACTATTTTTACTGGCCTTACACAATGTTTAAGAGTTTTTGGTAAACATCCTGATGTTATAATTACTCCTTTTTTTTTTTTTTTTGTCTTTTCGAGACAGGGTCTCCCTGTAGCCCCAGCTGTCCTGGAACTCACATTGTAGACCAGGCTGGCCTTGAACTCACAAATATCCGTCTGCCTCTGCCTCCGAAGTGCTAAGATTAAAGGCATGCGCCACTATGCCGGGCTATAATTACTCCTTATACTACAACTCAACTCCAATGGTTATATAACAATTGTGACAGTTGGGCCATCATCAAATGCACTACTAATATTCCCATTGAGTGCCATCTTCTGAAGTCACCTCTACTTACATTTTTTTCACATAAATTTATTTATTTATTTATTTTTAACAAATCTAGACCCATGTTCCCGCCCATTCCCCCACCACGCCAGAGCTCATGCATTCTGCCAAACATGCTTTTCATCTCTTAGTCTTTCTCAATATTTTCCATGGGGAAGTTGACTGTTTTGAGCAAAGGTTCACTATTTCAGTCAGTTCTTTGATGCCATCCTTTCTGTTGTTGTTGTTGTTGTTATTGTTTCCAAAATGCATTACGCCCAACTGCTTTGTACAAAAGCTCAGGGGGCCCTACACAAGAAATACTTACAACTGGGTAATTGGCACTAGCATCCACAGATGAGGAATACCATTCATCGTTTGTTTTTCTGGGACTGTGTTACTTCACTCAGCATGATGTCCTCTAGCTCCAGCCATTTTCCTGCAAAGCTCATGATGTCATCTTTCTTTACTGCTGCATAGAACTCCATTGTGTAGATGTACCACATTTTCTCTATCCACTCGTCAGTTGAGGGGCATTTAGGTTGGTTCCAGCTCCTTGCTATTGTGAAGAGAGCTGCAATAAACATGGCCGTGCATGTATCTCTGTGGTGGCGTAAGTCTTGAGGGTACATGCCCAGGAGTGGTATGGCTGGGTCGGGTGGCAAGTTCATTCCAAGTCTTCCAAGGGTTCTCCACACTGCTTTCCATAGTGGCTGTACAAGTTTACATTCCCACCAGCAGTGGATGAGTGTTCCCCTTTCCCCACAACCTCTCCAGCACTTGGTATCATTTGTTTTCTTGATCCTAGCCAGTCTTATTGGAGTAAGATGATATCTTAAAGTGGTTTTCATTTGCATTTCCTTAATGATTAGTGATGTTGAGCAGTTCTTGAGGTGTTTCTCAGACATCTCTAATTCCTCGCTTGTGAAGTCTCTGTTCAGTTCTTTGCTCCATCTATTGAGCGGGTCATTTGTTTTCTTTTTTCTTTGTTTTTTGAGTAGTTTATATATTCTGGAAATCAATGCTTTGTCAGATGTATCTGCAGTGAAGGTTTCCTCCCACTCTGTGGGATTTCTCTTCACTTCCTTGATTGTTTCTTTTGATGTACAGAAGCTTTTGAGTTTGATGAGGTCCCATTTGTCAATTGTCGACCTTAATTCTTGTGCAGCTGCTGTCTGATTTAGGAAGTCTTTTCCTACGCCTATGTCTTGTAGTCTGCTGCCAACTTTTTCTTCTATCACCTTCAGAGTTTGGGGTTTCACGTTGAGGTCTTTAATCCATTTGGAGTTGACTTTTGTACAGGGTGAGAGGTAGGGGTTTAATTTCATTCTTCTACAAGAGGTGATCCAGTTTTGCCAACACCACTTGCTGAAGATGCTGTCTTTTCTCCATTGTGGCTTCTTGGTCCCCTTGTCAAATATGAGATGGCTGAAATTGTATAACAAATACATTATTAAGGCTGTTCCTCATTTAAAAACTGCAGGGACTGTTTCCCCATACACATCAGCTCATACCTTATTTTTGCAAATTCAAAAATTATTATAGGCTAAAAAAGAAAAATTATTCATTGGACATATCAGAGCTAATACTGGATTACCAGGCCCATTGAGTGAGGAAAATGCTATGGCTGACTTGGCTACAAGGCCTATTGTACTACTTTCTATAGAAGAACAAACAACAAATTTTCACAAATTATTTCATGTCAATTCAACTACCTTAAGAGCTAAATTTCATTTAACTAAAGAACAGGCTAGACACATAGTAAAGAATTGTCAATCCTGTAGCCCTTAACTACTGGTCCCTCATTATAGGGTCAATCCTAAGGGACTACAACCTAATCATCTATGGCAAATAGATGTCACTCATGAGCCATCATTTGGCACTCTAAAATATATACATGTTTCAGTAAACACTTTTTCAGGATTCATTCATGTTTCCCCTCATTCGGGCAAAAAAAAATAAGAGATGTCATTACTCATTGTTTACAAACATTTGCCGTACTTTGTGTTCCCAAAGTCATCAAGACAGATAATGGGCCTGCCTATTCTTCATCTGCTTCCTCCAAGTTTTGTCAAACTTTTGATATTACTCATAAAACAGGTATACCATATAATCCACAAGGACAAGCCATCGTGGAGTACAGTCATCTAACACTAAAAAATATGCTTATAAAACAAAAAGGGGCAGATGTGTGTAAAATCCCTAGAGAGAGACTAAATTTTGCTTTATTTACTTTAAATTTTTTAACCTTGGACAAGGAGGGCCGCATTGCTAGTGAGCATCACTGGAACCCTTCAAGGACAGAAAGACCTTTAGTCACATGGAAGGATGTGTTGCTTAATAAATGGAAAGGTCCAGATCCAGTATTGATCTGGGGCTGAGGCAGTGTTTGTGTTTTTCCTCAGGATGAAGAGGTGCCGCGGTGGATTCCAGAATGGCTGATTAGACAGATAAGCCCTCCAACAGACAATCAGGATGATGCCAGAAATGACAGCAACGCGGATCCCAGCAACTAACCCATCTAAAAAGGCTGTAAAACCCTTTGCTATTGAAAATTTGTTTTTAGCCATGTGTGTTTTACTTTCTGCTATTTATTTTGGCCAAGCAGTAATTGTAAATTTTTGGGTTTATATTCCTAATCCTCCTATGTTAGAACCTATGTATTGGGGAGATATGGATTTGCAAGTTTACACTACTCCAAAGATTCTCTCCCCACCATGGAATGATTTTAGTTCTTTAAATATTAATGATGGCACTAAGTATAATTTTACTCATTCCATGGAAAAGATTCCCATTTGTTTAGGATCTGGTGAATTTTGCTTGCCTTTGGCATACCAACACTGGTTATTGCCAGAAATAAATATAACTGGAAGCTGGACATGCTTACAGTGACTTTCTGCATGGTCTATAAATCAGACATGGGATAATGTTATTAAAGAAATGAAATTGACATTGTCAAATTGCCCTGATTTTACTTATATTGGATTAAAATATAAATCATTTATATGGTCTGAATGCTTAGGTAAATTTGGAAAAATTATTAAAAACCGATGGGTCAATTGGGGACCATATGGGCTCTTTGTTAAAACTTGTTCAGAATGGAATGCTATTACTTGTGATTTGCTTAAAACAGTCAGGATGACCGAGGACCTGAAACAGAAAAACACCATCTATGATAGGCAGTGATTAATGGCTTGGGGTGACGGCGGTATTGCAGACAATCTATTGGCCATTTTGACATCTCCTGCTGTGGTGCAGACTCATTTGTGGAAATTGGCTGCAGCTATCAAGCCAATACACATGTTTAATGGAAGTTCTGCTGGTACTTCAGTGTCAGCTGCTATCTATACATTTAGAAAATTTAGTAGCACTCATATTACTGCTTGTGTACCTTTGCCTTATGTAATTCTTATAGGAACTTTCAGTTTTTCATCTAATATTTCCTGTATTGGATTAGACTATTTTCCTGTATTAATACTTCTGTTAGTTTAAATAGTAATTAATCTTTAATGATTTTGCAACAGAAAACTCACATTTGGATGCCTATAAATCTTGGTAGGCCTTGGGCTCATGATCCCTTAGATCCTGTAATTTTGGAATTTTTTAAGAAGATTTTAAAGCATGTTAAGCATATGATAGGAATTGTTGTTGCTGTAATTTTGAGTCTTATTTCAGTTACTACAACTGCTGCTGTATCTGGTATTGCTTTACATACTACTATTCAAACTAAGCATTTTGTAGAACGATGGCATCAAGATTCTTATACTATGTGGTCCCATCAAGTTGAAATTGACTCCTGTTTACAAACTGAAATAGATTTGTTAAAACAAATGGTAGGGTGGTTAGGAAAAAAGATGTTGTCGTTGCAGGAACAATTGCATCTTATATGTGATTGGAACTCAACTACTTTCTGTATTACTGAATTACAGTACAATGAAACTGTTATAGAATGGAAGGAGTTTCAAGCTTATTTACATGGCAATGCATCAATGAAGGCAAAAATTATAAAACTTAAAAGAGAAATTGAGGATACTTTTGCTAAAAGTATGTTTAATGAGGATGCTGCTACTGTTGCACAAATATTTACTGATAAACTTACAGGATTAGATCCAAAAGGAATGTTACAAAGTATAACTCATACTGCTGGAGGAATGTTTGGAGTTCTAGCCATTGTAATTAGTCTATTTGGATTGTTCTATCTTTGTTGTATTAAGCCAAATCAAGAAAATCTAAATTTAATCTGTATGAAACTTCTTACATTGAAAACTAATAAGGGCAAAACTTATGAACATGTAGACAAGGCTTAGGGTCATGTTTTGTTATCCGGAGACAGAACATGCCCAGGAGCTACCCATCACTAGACTATACTATGCTACAACTTAAAATAATGTACTAATCAACCATGGACTGGACTACACTGAAATTAGAAAAACTATGGACTATAATGAGCTGAGCTGTGGAAGCAGCCAGTGCACGCAGGTTGCTCTTACAGTTTAGCCTTTTGCTCTAAAAAATGAAGAAAACGCCAAAAAATGACTCATCCAACTAGATGGCCAGTAGTCAAGGACAGGTAAGTCCACATCCTAGACTGATCAACCTAAGACAGGACCCTGATGCTTAGAGTCAGGACTCCGATGATGGGTGTGCTATATCTCTTTAGTGTCAACTTGACACACCTGGGTTGAGGGAGCCTCAACTGGGGAATTGGCTCTATTGGATTGGCCTGTGGCCACATCTGTGGAGTATTGTCTTGATTGTCAGGCAATGTGGGAGGGCCTAGCCCACAATGAGTAGTGCCACCCTAGGCAGGTTGTTGTGTACCGTATAAGAAGGCAGGCTGGGCATGAGCCAGGGAGCAAGCCAGTAGACAGCATTCCTCCATGGCCTGTGCTTCAGCTCCTGCCTCCAGGTTCCTGCCCTGAGTTCCTGCCTTGTGCTCCCTGAGTGATGAACTGTGAACCAGGATATGTAAGCTGAATAAACCCTTTCCTCCCCAAGTTGGTGTCAGTCAGAGTGTTTTGTCACAGCAATGGAAGACAAACTAGGACAGAAATTGGTACCAGGAGTGGGGTATTGCTGTGACAGACCTGACCTTGGTGTTTTGGGGAAGGATTGGGAGGCATTTGGAACTTTGGGCTGGGAAGATCATTGAATGCCTAAAGATCGTTGCTGTGGAGCTTGGAGAAGTTTTGCTGAAGGAGTTGTAGAAGATGGAGGCCTGGCTTTTGAAGTTTCTAGTTTCAAAGGGGAGCAGAGATCATCAGGACTGTGTAATCTGTGGGTTCTGGTCAGCTGGGGCTGAAGAATCAGCTGTAAGTAACAAGAGACCAGAACCTGAAGTGAAATTTTTGTGGTACTAGGGCAATTGATGCTGGTTAACTGGGGCTGAAAAATCAGCTGTAAGTAACAAGAGACCAGCATCACTGAAGTAAATCTTCTGGGGAGAATTTCTTCAAGGTCAGCACACAGAAGCTGTGACCCAGAAAGGGCCTGAGCCTCCATCTCGAGCCAGAAGTCGGACTTGGTAACGTGTAAGAGTCTCCTATATGGTTACGGTGTTGAAATTTGAGGGGGTCACAGAGACCAGCCGAGGCTTGGCATTGTGAGAGGTCAGGAAAGACCATTGGTGGAAGTGCACCTCGGTTGCTGTGAAGACCCCAGGATTGCAGGGGTCATGGAGAGAAGCTGAGGCTTTGCACCAGGAGAGGTCAGAAGAGAGCATTGGTGAAGGTGCTGCCTCAGTTTCAGTAGCGACCCCAGCTTTTTGGAGATGCCAGACAATGGGACGACCACCAAGCAGAGGCAGGTGTGGGAATGAGTTTGGCCTGGGCCGGTGTGATGAGCTGTGTGTGACGGATGGCTAGAGTTGGAGGGGGAGCTGCCGAAACCCTTTTGGAGCCCAGAAGATCGTGAGTTGAATCCCAGGTGTCCAGCCTTGAGCTACTTAGGCTGGACTTAGTTTTTCTTGAGTGGCCTGATTCTTCCCTTTGAAGTAAGAGAGTACTTATTTGGGATTTTACAGCAGCCCACAGTTTAAGAGAGCTTTTAATAGACTGAACTTTTAAGTGTTTAGGACATTTTAAGGAACTGTGGGGCTTTTAAGGTTGTACTGTCTTAGTTTGTGATTAATGTTAACATCTACCGTTGGGGAAAGAACTGGAAAGTATGTTGGTTTAATAGTGATGTGCTTGTGTGTCAAGTTGACAAGGGTCAATTGTGCTGATTCTTTAGTGTCAACTTAACACCCACCTTTGGGGTGGACCATCCGGGTTGAGGTGTCCAATCCCGAAGATCCTTTCTCTTATTTGTTCTATTCCGGTCAAGTTGACACCCAGGGATAACCATCACAAGGTTTTCTTTATTCTTTTTCTTTCTTTCTTTTTTTTTTTTTTTTTTTGGTGTTTTTGGGACAGAGTCCTTCCGTAGCCCAGCTGTCCTAGAATCACTATGTAGACCAGGTGGCCTTGAACTCACAGAGATCTGCTTGTCTCACCCCTGAGTGCTTGGGATTAGAAGCAGGCAACCACTACACCCGGCATAGCGTGGTTTGTTTTTTTATTTATTAATTTATTTATTTTTTGTATGTGTATGAATATACATCTGCATGTGTCTGTCACCCATGTGGACAATGCTCGGGAGGTCAGAAGAGGGTCTCAGATTCCCATGGAACTGAGTTCTCCACTGGAGTTCTCTTGGAATTGGAGTACAGACAGTTCTTAGCCGCCATGTGGGGGCTGGGGATCGAACCCGGGTCCTGCTCAAAGAGCAGTCGGTGCTCCTAACTGCTAGGCTATCTCTCCAGCCCCAGAGCTTGGGTTTCTTAAAAATGTTTTTGGACTCCAAAAATATAAATGCACCCATACCACACAGTGTCTGAAAAGGCCAGAAGTAAATAAAAATCAATCAATAAATCCTTTCTGAGACTGGCAAGATGGCTGAGGGGTAAAACCACTTGGTTCACAAGGCTAGTTACCTGAGTTCAATACTCAGAACCCATATAAATGTGGAAGGAGAGAAGCAACTCCACAAAATATGTTCTATCTCTATATGTGCCCTGAGGCATATGCACCCTCCCACACACATCATGCAAATTTAATTCCCAGCCACGAAGAGTGTCAGCAGTCAAAGTGAGAGCACTGGTGGGGAAAGGGTGGAACCCTGAAACTTGGGATGGAGATGTGTGGGAGAACCACGATGATGAGGATTTTGAACCCTGGGATCTGAGGATTTTTCTTTATCTGAGGAATAATCTTCCCACCCTCAGCAGAGAATACACACCCTGCAGATCCATCCTCCCCCACCCTTGCCCTGAGGAAACATCTCCCCCTCCCAGTGGGAGCTAATTCCCTCAGGGCCCAACAATTGGTGCCTCTAGACCTAACCAGATTGAAGGCTAAGCAAGCCCGTCAAGGTGAGACAGAAAGTGTGGTCCAGGAGGATGGTGCACTATTCTTCCTTTTTTACTATACCACTAAAGAAATTAATGGTTTGCCAATTCATTCATGGCAAAGAGCGTAAGGCATATGTGTGGGAAATGGATTTTAAGGGGTGTGGGATCATGGTGAAGGATATAAAATTGGATCTTACACTGAGTTTATCGATATGACCCCACTAAGTAGAGATTCTGGGCTCAACATGGAAGCTTGAGCAGCGTTTGAAAAAAGGTGTTTAAAAAGTTTATTGAAGTGGTTGGCTGACATATTTATTAAAACAGGCCTACTAACAGTGAGTTAGAGATCCCTGATATTCCTTGGCTTAGTATTTATTGATGAAGGGATTGTGAAGGTCAGTCAGATGGGCATGCTTGAGTGGATTTAAGTGTAAAACCACATTCTCACACATATGTTAGGACCCCGATGGACATGCCTTGTCACTGAAGTTTATAAAATGGAAAGTACTGACGAGAGACACCAGAACATTTGAAGAGCCTTGTTTTTGCTCCTATTTCTTATGCCCAGATCTTACAGTTAGTTAGAGTAAGGTCGTTTTGCTCCTTGCGGAAACTTACAATGTACACTATATAGGTTAACAGCGACCTCAAGGGTAGGGCATTCAGGTGGACCAGCTACTGAATGCCAAGGCCCATGAGTGAGTATTGTAGTTTTCATCATGGGTGGCAAAGGCAAAACAATGCCTTATAATGAGCATGAACCGAAATGATCTTTGGAATTGGCTAATAATCATGGTGTTTTGTCCCAGGAACCAAATACATAAGAAGCCTAACTAAGTTTTTATTTGATTGTATAAGCAGAAAAAAATCTCTAGAAAAATGACAGGAACGTCAACATTGGTATTTCAGAAGTAGGTGAATCCCCTCCTGTACGTTAATCAGTTTACAGACTTAGACAATTCACAGACCCAGAAACCCCTTGAATGAAAGGGTGNTCTTTTTTCTTGCTGTTGTTGTTGTTGTTAGTAGCATTACTTGTTAGATAGCATTAGGTAATATGCAATGCAATTGTCAGTAAGCATTAGGAATTGTAAAAGTTAAAAAGAATGGTAACAATTAGAAAGAAAACTACAAAGGAAATAAGTTAGATGAGTGATTCATTCCCAGTCTGCCTCCGATGATTCGCGCCGCTGGATGGTGCATGGAGCATGCTGTCACCCTTCATGATCATAACAAAATAGTCACAGAGGCCATCGTCCTTGGCTACAGGAGCAGTTGCCTCAGGAGTATCAATTGCAGACGCCCTCCAAACTGCAGCCACACCCTTCAGCAGGACAATGACCTGCAGCAAAAACTGACTGAACTTTTATTTGATCAGCATGTCTGTGTACGCAAACCTCTCCAACTGGACTAGGGGACCTTGGGTTGTACAAGAATTGGACACAAGCCAGGTGTGGCTTTAATCGCAGCACTTGGGAGACAGAGGCAGGTGGAGATCCTGAGTTCAAGGCCAGCCTGGTCTATATAACTAGGTCTAGGACAGCTGGGGCTATAGGGGGACCCTGTCTTGAAAAGACCAAAAAAAAAAAAAAAAAAAAGAATTGGACAGAGATTGCTAATTAGGTTCACATGGACATTGCTTATTGCTTTTGCAAAATAGTCATGTCCATTCGGGCCAAACAAAGGCAAACTGACCACCACTGCTGTCACATACTATCACACTCTCTGAGTTTATGGAAATCAGAAGGAAGAGATGTGTGACAGCCGTCCTGGATGCAGGCACATCTGGAGATTATGCAGGCTACCAATCTGCTTAGCACACTAGATGGAGCAAAAGATACAGGGCATGCCCTGCTTCTGCTAGCACAGGCTCAGAAGTCAGGAGTGGGCTTGCTTGTCAGCACACCCCTTTTTTGAATATGCCCCATGAGTTGGGATAATGTGTAAGGGTCTGGAGGTCTAAGATTGGCCACTGGGAGATAATGTCATGAGATGTAGGGGCTGCCAGACCTATTTAAGCTACTGGCTGTGTGGGAAACAAATGGATTTTGTGTATTTGCACCACTTGATGTGATCCCCAGGCTGTTACTGTGTACATGACTGGTTGTGGGGCCGTCAACCCCAGAGCTGGCTGTTCAGCTCATTTGATCATGGGAGCCAGCAGCTCCATAATCGTGTACTTGGCCATGGAGCGATCAGCCCCATGCACATGCCCTCTTCATCCTGTCCAACCATGGGGTCGGCAGCCCCACACAGGCAGATAAACACTAGTCTTGAAGCTGGAGAGATGCTCAGTGGTTAAGAGCATTGGCTTCTCTTGCAGAGGACTGGGGTTTGATTCCCAGCACACAGATGGTGGCTACCAACCATCCATAATTCCAGTTCCAGGGAATCCAGCACCCTCTTGTGGCCTTCATGGGCATTGCATGATATGAGTGCAGTTACACACATGCAGGCAATATACTCATACACATAAAATAAAAATGATAAATATGCCAGGCATGGTGGTGCATGCCTTTGATCCCAGCACTCAGGAAGCAGAGGCAGGCAGACCTCTGTGAGTTCAAGGCCAGCCTGGTCTACATAGCGAGTTCCAGGCCAGTTGGAGGGTACAGGGAGACCCTATCTCAATATATATATATATATATATCAATGTGGGAAGCCGAAGTCAGATAGCCAGCATGGATTACCTGGGTTGGGGCTGCCCTTATGAGCATATAATGAGGTAAGCAATGGAGATCGTACAGATATGTAAAATTTCTTCACATGCACAGTAAGACTTTTATGAATCACTTTTCCATTTCTTTACATAGTATCATTGGTGATGCAGCATTTCTAAAAAGAGTGACCCACTAGTTTACCTGGCATTTCCTTCCAAGGTGTTTCTAAGTTGCAGATTTTTGACCAAGCTTTCTTGCTTGGCCTTTGAAAGTCAATCCTCTTGGAGATATCTCATTAACAAAGTACAATTGACTTTCAGCTTCCTCATTTTGGATGCAAAAATACTTGATTGCTGCTCTGCATGAAGTGTTGAATTTCAATAACTCCTCTGTATTTTAGATAACTATGGCTCCATAGCAAATTACAGCTACACAGATTACTGTACAACTTGAGGGCTGCCATTATTCTTTGTGCTAATAGGCCTTTGAGGTTTTTAAAAAAATTTTTTTTTTGGTCTTTTGGAGACAGGGTCTCCTTGTTATATAGAACAGGCTAGCCTTGAACTCACAGAGATCTGCCTGCCTCTGCCTCCGGAATGCTGGGATTAAAGGTGTGTGCCACCATGCCTGGCAATTATGTTTTCAATTTTTGTCTTCATATTTTATTATGGGAAAATGAAAATAGAGATCAGTATAACAATATACTGTGTATCAATAACTCAGCTCCAAAGTGATCTATTATAAATATAATAATCTATTATAAATAAATATTATAATCTATTCTGATTCATTGATCTACCCACTGCATACTCCCCAAGCAGTTAATTTTAATTGGTTCATAGATATTGTACATACTATTCAACAGTTATCTTTAAAACATACGTATTCTTTTTTTAATTGTTTTTAATTTTATTTATTTCTGTATGTGTATGAATGTACTGTCTGCATGCAGGTCTGTGCACCTGTGTCGTGCAATGCCACGGAGGTCAGAAGAGGGTCTTGGATTCCCCTGGAACTGGAGTTCTCCTGGAATTGGAGTTTCAGATGGTTCTTGGCCGCCATGTGGGTGCTGGGGATCGAACCTGGGTCCTCTGTAAGAGCGGTCGGTGCTCTCTAGCGGTCGCTAGGCCATCTCTCCAGCCCCCACGTATTCTTTTAAGATGAAACAATCACAATATGATACACCTAAGGTATCAACATGTTTCCAGTCAATGTTTGAAGTCCCCTAATTTCACTGGAAGTTTCTATTAGGGAGATTTGCTGAAATTTGGATCTGCCAAAGTTCCAAATGTGGCAAGGCTCTGTCTCAAACCTATCAGGAGGTTTCCTTATTCATCTTTTTTTAAAGATTTTTTTTTGTCTTTTCGAGACAGGGTCTCCCTGTAGCCCCAGCTGTCCTGGAATTAGCTCTGTAGAGCGGGAAGGCCTTGAACTCACAAAGATCCACCTGCCTCTGCCTCCCATGTGCTAGGATTAAAGGCATGCACCACCACGCCTGGCTTAAAGATTCTTTTATTGATTAAACTTGTTATTTCGCAGTTTAAAAGATTAAGTTTTATTTTATTTGTGTGTGTATGCTTGCATGTGTGTGCATGTCATATGTGTGCAGGTGATCTTGGAGGCCAGAGTAGTATCAGATACCCTGGAGCTGGAGTTATAGGAAGTTGTGAGTTGCCTGACATGGGTGTTGGGAAGGGAACTTGGATCCTAGCAGTCTCTCCTGCCCCTCTGACAATTTTATACATTACACAATCCACTTTCCAATTTCTCTCATCCCTTCTCTCTTCCTCTCACTCCTGTCATCCTCCCTGCTCCTTACACATCTGTCTCCAACATTCATGTCTTTTTGTCTTGTTTGTGACCTAGCGATTTTAACCAGGGTTGTCTATGTGATCACAAGTTTGGAACTATCCATTGGAGCTTGGTGGGTTCATNTAGGAGGGAATCAGGTGTTAGTCATAAGACTCAGGTGTTAGTCATAAGACTTGGCTAAAGTCCCGCACGCCATCTTGGGACTGTCGCCACACCTGCTCTCCACACCAGCTATCCTGGAACTCACTCTGTAGACCAGGCTGGCCTTGAACTCACAAAGATCCACCTGCCTCTGCCTCCCAAGTGCTAGGATTAAAGGCGTGTACCACCACACCTGGCAATATCTGAGTTCTATAGCAGAGATTTGCCCCTGTGCTGGAACCCACCCAGCAGACACTTTCTGCAGCATATACAGAACCTGATCCAGCAGAGCCAGTATAAGAACCCCCAACCCCCATACACTCACCAAGGAAAGGCTACATGAGCCCACAGGCATGTGAGGTGTGGACCGTCCTCCAAAAAAGAAGGACTGACCTTGGACATCAAATACTTGACTTGTTGTCCTTCTGAGGGATCCAGCAACCCCTCCCAACCAGCCAGGTCACCTTGGCTGTACAAGGGGGAGGGGATAAGGGCTTATAAACTGGGAATGTCAGGGGGCAGGTCTCTCCAGCCATCGCAGTCTTGTCAGGAGGGCACAGGGGTCCTGGCCAGGATCCGGATGAACATGGGGGAGGTAGGGTACCAACAGTCTTGGATGTGACCCCTCACCCATTCGCTCTGTAAGCAAGACTACGTAAACTCCCAAGAATCCTCCAAATTTTGGTTTTGGGGAGAGTAGTTTCTCATTTTGCTTTTGGGACTGGGGAAGTTGGAGGCAGGGTGCACTCAAGTTTCTCCCGGAAGGAATTTCAGCAACAGCAAGGCATGCAGCTTCTGAAAAAGGTAAGAAAATGACTCTGCCCTGCGCAAGGCGAAAGAGGGTTTGTTGTGGCAGCCTGAGCTCATTAATCCACATCACAGATCAATCCCCCTAAAAGATTTCTGGGGGGCTGGAGGGATGGCACATTGGTTAAGAGCGACGGCTACTCTTGCAGAGGACCTGAGTTTAATTCCCAGCACCCACATGGTGGCTAAAAACTGTCCTTATCTCCAATTCCAGGGGTCCTGACATCCTCTTTTGACCTCCTTGGGGACTGCAGGACACAAGTGCACTTACATGCAAGCAATGCACTCATACACATAAAATGCATTTAAAGCAAAGTTTTCCCGTGTACAGTGGCATGCTAAGGATTCCTAGACCCACAATGCAAAGGGGAGTCTGATTTTACACCTTGTTTCTGAAACTTACTTTCACATAAACACCTTCATTGTTGTCATCTTTTGAACTGGCCTTGAGAAGCGCTAGCCAGGACTCCCGGGGATTTTTTGCAGTTAGGAAACTAAAATTCTCTCTGTAGGGCCAGAGAAGTGGTTCAGTGGGCAAAGTGCTTGCTGTGCAGTAATGAGGACCTGAGTTCGGACCACCAGCACCTGTGAAGAAAGCCAGGCATGGAAGGTGTAGGCAGGTGGAGCTGGGGGCTCACTGGCCAGCCAGTCTTGCTAAGTGGTGAGCTCCACTCAGCAAGAGAACCTATCTCCAAAAACAAGGAGTAGGGTGGTAGAGGAAGATGCCCTGGGGCCTCTACATGCACACACATCTACACACATGTGCATGCTCACATATGTCTGCCACATAAACACACCCAAAACAAAACAAAACAAAATGTTCCTAAAACCCGTGTGGTGAGATTGCCCTAGACTTTACAGAAAAGTGAGTCAACTTACCCAGCAGGGAAGAGCCAGTGAGATGCAGGATGCAGGACCACGGGGCCCCAGACAGAAGCACTGCGTCCTTGGGAGGAGCCTCTGCATTGTTTTAGGTCACCATGAGAGCCGTGTGTGGTGGCACAGTCAGAGGCTGTAGTGAGGCAACAGTGAGACCGAAAACAACAGCAAATTCTCCTGAGAGCTGGGGGTGGTGGAAAGGGACTGTGATCCAGCCCCAAAGGAAGACGATCTGAGCCCAGTACTTCAAGTCCCTTTTTTTTTTGGCCTTTTTGAGACAGGGTCTCCCTATAGCCCCAGCTGTCCTGGAACTCACTCTGTAGACCAGGCTGGCCTTGAACTCACAAAGATCCGCCTGCCTCTGCCTCCCAAGTGCTAGGATTAAAGGCGTGTGCCGCCATGCCCGGTGAGAAGTGTTTTAGAAAGAGGAAGGGCTGAGGCCTATAGCTGAGTGGAGATGGGATGACCGTGGTGTGCGGACATGCTCGGGCCTGGGGTGGGCTGACTTCTTAATTTTATTTATTTATTTATTTTTATGTATATGAGTGTAGTGTCTGCATGTAGGTCTGTGCACCTGTGTCGTGCAATGCCGAGGAGGTCAGAACAGGGTGTTGGATTCCCCTGGAACTGGAGTTACAGACGGTTCTCAGCCGCCATGTGGGTTCTAGGAATTGAACCCGGGTCCTCTACAAGAGCAGTTGGTGCTCTTAACCATTGAGCCATCTCTCCAGCCCGGGCTTACTTCTTATGTCTTATGTTACTCTATGGGCGCAGGAAGCCTCTTGGGCCCAGGCACTGGACTTTCAGAGGTACCAGCGCAGGATGAAAAGCACATGAGGAAAAGCTCTCTGGGGGCTGAGCCAGCTCTGCTGTGTGCTCTCAGGCCAGCAGGTCCTGATCTACAGAATCTGGGGCATCAAGGGAGAAGGTGTGCTACTTAGCCCTTCCCTCCCTGGAGGTGACTTACAATTCCCTCTCTGTCTCTGTCTCTCTCTCTGTCTCTGTCTCTCTGTGTCTCTCTCTGTGTCTCCTCTCTCTCTCCCCACCCCCCATGCTACTCCAGGTCGGGGCAGGTGAGTCTGCTGGGAACCTTCCTTTCCACAGGTTTTCCCACTTACAGAGGCTTCTGCAATGGATGCCTCTCAGAGTGCTAACCACAGAAACAGATGGTGAAAATGAACACATGCCCTCTCCCATCCAAAGCAGCTCTACACCAACAGGTGCCAGTCATAACCAAGTCAGGCTAGTAGGCTGATGATACCTTTACCTGTTCCGGATCCCACAACATCTCGGCTTGGTGACTCAGCCATGGCATCTGCAAGCCGTTCCCGGAGACCCTCCTCTGTGTGTTCTATGGAANGATGAAAAGCATGTTTGGCAGAGTGCATGAGCTCTGGTGGGGTGGGGGGATAGGGTGGGGGACCCGGATCTAGATTTGATAATCTTGTACAAAATATATATTAAAAAATAATAAAAATATTATAAAAAGATTTGGGGGAGAAAAGGTATGGAACATAGTTGGAGGTAAAGAATTATTTATTAATTTTAATTTTTACTGATGTGTATGTGTGTGTGCCTGCATGAGTTTACGTCAACCACACGTGTTTAGGTGCCCTTGGAGGACAGAGGATGTCAGTTCCCCTAGAACTGGAATTACAGGCAATTATAAGTAGCTGGGAACCAAACTTGGGTCCTCAGGAAGAGCAGTACAGGTTCCCAACTGCTGAGCCATTTCCCTAGCTCTGCTGGGAGTCTTTTCTATGCCTGTGGGAATTGCTTGAGCATCAAGGATTGTCACCACAACTATTTTTCAGAGATATATAGCTATACACATGTAAGTTTGTTGAATGGATCCATCTGTATGGGAATAATTATGAACGGCAGAGCATGGATACTGTCAGGAAACTTTCAAAGAGGTAAACTGGTTCCAACTACAGTCCCAGGTGGCTCTCTGGTGACAGACAGGGCCTTCAGAGGGAAGAATTCAGGTGCTGAGTCCCCTGCCTCTGCCTCCCAAGCCCTGGAATTACAGGTGCAGCCAAGAGTCAAACCCCGGTCTTCCTTCATGAGATTGTTTGAAAGGGTGGATCCAAGTTGTAGCTCCCCAGCGGAAGCCAGAGAAAGCTGGTTTTTGAATAAAAGTATGGGTGAGGTGAGATTTAAGAACACAGTTCCAGGAGACAAGGCTAGCCTTGAACTCACAGAACTCTGCCTGCCTCTGCCTCCTGAGTGTTGGGATCAAAGGCATGTGCCACCACACCTAGTTATTGGACCCATTCTTAAAACTAAAAAGTTAAGAGGCTAGAGAGATGGCTTAGTGGTAAGAGTGGCGGCTGCTCTTGCAGAGGACCAGATTTGATTCCCAGCACCCGCATGGCAGCTAACAACCATCCATAACTCCAGTTCCAGGGGATTCAACGTACTCTTGATCTCTTCGGACCTCCAAGGGCACTCACTGGAGAACATGGTGCACTTACATACATGCAGGCAACACACTTGTATACATACACTGCACTACACAGGTGGACTTACATACATACAGGCAATACTCTCGTATACATAAAATAAAAATAATAAAATATTTTGGGGGTCTTTTTTTGAGACAGGGTCTCCTTATAGCTATAGCTGTTCTGGAACTCGTTATTTGGACAAACCTGGCCTAGGACTCACAGAGACCCCCCTGCCTCTACCTCCCGAGTGCTGGGATCAAAGGCATGTACTACCATGCCTGACTATAAATTATTTTTTTAAACTAAAGTCAGACTGTTTTATTCAGGTATTAACTGTAATGTGGCATGGCAATGCCTTATCCTCTGATCTCCAGGTGTGTGGCATGGGAAGTGTGTACCCACACAGATACACATGCACAGACATACAAACTCAGACAGACATACACATACACACATGTACACACATGAAAATAAATAAATAATAAAGCATAAAAGAAAAGTTATTTCTTATATGACTAGATTTATTTAAATTGGGAAATTTGGACAGCTGGGTGTGGTGGCGCATGCTTTTAATCCTAGCACTTGGGAGGCAGAGGCAGGTGGATCTTTGTGAGTTCAAGGCCAGCCTGGTCTACAGAGTGAGTTCCAGGACAGCTGGGGCTACAGGGAGACCCTGTCTCGAAAAGACCAAAAAAATAAAAAATAAAAATAAAATAAATAAATAAATTGGGAAATTTGAAAATGTTTTTCCGGGCCTGGAGAGATGGCCTAGCAGTGAAGAGCACCTACTGCTCTTGCAGAGGACCCAGGTTCGATCCCCAGCACCCACATGGTGGCTGAGAACCATCTTTAACTCCAGTTCCAGGGGAATCTGACGCCCTCTTCTGACCTCTGCGGCATTGCATGACATGGGTGCACCAACTTACATGCAGACAGTACACTTATATACATAAAAAATAAATAAAATATTTTTTAAAAAAGAAAATGTTTTTCTAAGTCACTACCTTGCCTTTGAACTAGACATATTTCTTAACCTTACCTCCTGATATCAGAGCATAAAGAACATAAATCAGTATAAAGGTTAATCTGAGTAGCAGAAATTAATTAAAGAAAAAGAGCATAAAACTAACCTTTGCCGGGCGTGGTGGCGCACGCCTTTAATCCCAGCACTCGGGAGGCAGAGGCAGGCAGATCTCTGTGAGTTCAAGGCCAGCCTGGTCTACATAGTGAGCTCCAGGCAGCTGGGAACCAGAACAGGGAGACTCTGTCTCAAAAAGACCAAAAGAAAGAAAGAAAGAAAGAAAGAAAGAAGGAAGGAAGGAAGGAGGAAGGAAGGAAGGAAGGAAGGAAGGAAGGAAGGAAAGAAGAAAGAAAGAAAGAAAGAAAGAAAGAAAGAAAGAAAGAAAGAAAGAAAGAAAGAAAGAAAGAAAGATTCACTAATTAAAATAGCCTAATACCCTTCCTTTCTGAGACTGTTCATAACCTCGTCAAGGTTAAGTGACACAAAATACATCAAAAACAGCTGAGGGCAAGCTGAAATTGCTCTTTTGTTTGTTTGTTTAGTTTATATCTATGTGCACACACGTGTGGTAGCTACCTCCTCTGTCACTGGAGTCCACCTTAATTTCTGAGACAGCATGAGCTCGGAATCCAGGAATACTGGGATCATAGGCGGGTAGCACGTTCTTTATTCACAGACAGACCACAGGCCTTCAGCAGATACAAGCCAGTAGAGGGGAAGACCCTCACCTCTGAGCTCAAGGCCATTTATACAGAATCACACTAAGTGGCATTCTGTCAGGAATAGTTATATAAAAGATTACATCACTGTTTACTTTGGGGGTCCCCAAACATCCAGTGTCAGCCATTGTTGGCTGACTCACAGTCCTACAGATGTTCAATATCAGCCATGTTTTACTAGACTTGTACGGCTCTCACATCAATTCCATGTTCTCTAAACATAAATGGCCTTGGAACTCTGCCCCTGAACAGTCTCTCACTGAACTGGAGCCTCACAGATTTCGCTAGGTGGCTGGCTTGCACATCCTAGGACCCTACCATCTCTTCCCCCAGCACCCCACAATTTTAAAAAAAGTTATTATTTTTTATTTTATGTGTATGAGTGTATTGCTTAAATATATGTAAGTGAACCAGTGTCATGTAATGCCCGTGGAGTCAGAAGACAGTGTCAGATTCCCCTGGAACTAGAGTTATGGATGGTTGTTAGCCATCATATGGGTGCTGGGAATCAAATGCAAGTCCTCTGCAAGAACAAAGAGTGGTCTTAAATGCTGAGCCATCTCTTTAGCCCCACATAAAAATGTTGGCAGAGGCAGGCGGATCTCTATGAGTTCAAGGCCAGCCTGGTCTACAGAGCAAGCTCCAGGCCAGCTGGGACTAAAGGGAGAGCCTGTCTCAAAAATACCAAAAAATAAATAAAATAAAAAATAATACTGTTTTTGATGCTAAATAACTTAAGTCTCCTGAGATGGTAAATGTACAGTGAATAAATATACAGAGGCATCACATTGAAGGCAATAAAGTTACCTTTAATGTCTTTCAATTGTTTAAAGAGTTTAAAGGAAGCAGAGGAAGAAGAGGGGGAAAGAAAGAGAAGTAACACAGGAGGCAGGCAAGATGGCTCAGTGGGTAAAGGTACGTCCTGCCAAGTCAGACAACCTGAGTTCGATCACCAGGACTCAGGCTGGAAGGAGAGACCTGACTCCCACAAGCTGTCCTCTGGCTTCCATCTGTGGGCCACAGAGTAAATAACTAAAATGTAACATTTTTTTTTTTTTAATCTTTTCAAGACCGGGTCTCCCTGTAGCCCCAGCTGGCCTGGAACTCACTATGTAGACCAGGCTGGTCTCGAGCTCAGAGATCCGCCTGCCTCTGCCTCCCGGAGTGCTGGGATGAATGGTGTGTACCACAGACCCAGCAAATGTAATTAACATTTTTTTAAGAAATGAATTTTAGGTTTTGTTTCTGTTTTATTGAGACAAGTTCTCATTATACAGTTAGGCTGGCCTTGATCTTGCAGAAAATCCCCCATCTTGGCGTCTTTAGAGCATGATACCTCCTCCTACCTAGCCTCTTTCCACTGCTGTTGAGTCTGGAGATTAAGCCAGCACTTCTTGCATTTGTCGTCACTGAGCCGAGTCCCCAGCATTAAGTCTCACTGATAAACACAGGACTTTTCAGAATTTTCTAGAGTGACTTGACAATTTTTATCTTTCAATGAATTTTCATGTTTCATCTAAATTGTCAGATTCTTGACATAAAATTGTTGATAATATCTTCTCATTCTTTTTTATTATATATATTTTGTACAAGATTATGTTACTAATCAAATCTAGACCTGTGTCCCCCACCCTGCCCCCCCACCCCACCAGAGCTCATGCATTCTGCCAAACATGCTTTTCATCTCTTAGTCTTTCTCAAAATTCTCCATGTGGAAGTTGACTGTTTTAAGCAGAAGTTCACTGTTTCAGTCAGTTCTTTGATGCAGTCCTTTCTGTTGTTGTTGTTGTTGTTGTTGTTGTTGTTGTTTCCAATATGCATCACTCCCAACTACTTGGACAAAAGCTCAAGGGGCCATGCACAAGAAATACAACTAGTAATTGGCACTAGCATCTACAGATGAGGGATACCATTCATCGTTTATTTTTCTGGGACTGTGTTACTTCACTCAGCATGTGATATCTTCTAGCTCCAGCCATTTACCTGCAAAGCTCATGAAGTCATCTTTCTTTACTGCTGTATAGAACTCACTCTCACTGTGTAGATGTACCACTTTTCTCTATCCACTTCGTCAGTTGAGGGCATCTCGGATTGGTTCCAGCTCCGTTGGCTATTGTGTAGACACAGCTGCTAAATAAACATGGCTGGCATGTATCTTAGTCGGTAGGAATGAGTCTATGTGGGTATCATGCCCAGGAGTGGTATGGTTGGGTCAGGTGGCAAGTTCATCCAAGTCTTCCAAGGCTCTCCACACTGCTTCAATAGTGCTGTTGAGTTTGCATTCCCACCAGCAGTGGATGAGTGTTCCTCTTTCCCCACACCTCTCCAGTACTTGGAATCATTTTTTTTCTTGATCCTAGCCAGTCTTATTGGAGTAAGATGATATCTTAAAGGGTTTTTGATTTCTTCCTTAATAATTAATGATGTAAACATTCTTATTCTTAAGATGTTTCTCAGCCGATCTCTAATTCCTCACTGTGAATCTCTGTTCTAGGTCTTTGCTCCATCTATTGAGTGGAGTCATTTGTTTTCCTCCTCCTCCTCCTCCTCCTCCCTTCTTCATCTTTTTTTTTTTTTTTTTGGTCTTTCGAGACAGGGTCTCCCTTTAGCCCAGCCCATGTCCTGGAACTCACTCTGTAAGATCAGGCTGGCCTTGAACTCACAAAGATCCACCTGCTCTGCCTCCCGTGTCTGGATTAAAGTCTTGAGCCCACCATGCCCAGCAGGTTTTCTTTCTTCTTTGTTTGAGTAGTTTATATACTTCTGGATAATCAATGCTTTGTCAGATGTTTCTGCAGTGAAGGTTTCCTCCCACTCTGTGGGATTTTTTCACTTCCTTGATTGTTTCTTTCTGATGATACAGAAGCTTTTGAGTTTAATTAGGATCCTATTTGTCAATTGTCGCATCTTAATTCTTGTGCAGCCTGCTGTCTGATTTAGGAAGTCTTTCTCTTGATCTATGTTCTTGTAGTCTGCTGTCCACTTTTCTTTCTTTATTGCCTTCAGTGTTTGGGGTTTCACGTTGAGGTCTTTGATCCATACTGGAGTTGACTTTTGTACAGGGTTGAGAGGTAGGGTATTAATTTCATTCTCCTACAAGTGGTGATCCCATTTTGTCCAACACCACTAGCTAAGCATCGCTGTCTTTTCTCCATTGTTGTCTTCTTGGCTCCCCTTGCAAATATAAGATGGACTGTAAAGTGTATGTGCTCAAGTCAGTCTGAATCGTTCAGTTTTGTTCCATTGGTCAACATGGTCTGTTTTTGTGCCAGTTCAGATCCAGGTGTTTTTATGATTATAGCCCTGTAGTATAGGTTTTGCAAGTCTGGTATAAGAGATTCCAACATTTTTTCCTGTTGTTTGCTGTCTTTTCACTCAGGGTTGTTTTCCGTGGCTATTCAGAGTGTTGGTCTTTGTTTTTCCACAAATGAAATTAAGGACTTTTTTTTTGAAGCTGTAAAGTTTGAAAGACTCTGGCGGTTTATTGTTTGGAACACCTGGGGGGAGGGGAGTGTGGAACAGGGTTTAAATCTATAAAGCAAGACGTAGTGGTTGACTAGATATGGGCATTTTAGCTATATTTATTTCCCCATCCATGAGCATGGAGGTTTTTCCCATTTCTGAAGTCTTATTCAATTATTTATCTGTAAAGGTTTAAAATTTTGTTGAGTAGACGCTCCCTCTTAAGATCTTTGGTTTTATTGTTTTTGGTTAGGTTTCGTTCTCCCGGCAGGTATTTTTTGTTTTTGAGGCTATTGTGTCACGTGGGCAGGATGATCTCCTTGAATTACTTCTCTACAGTTGCTTTCGTTGTTGGTGTTTTGTTATCTTTTTTCTGCAAGAAAGGCTACTTGATTTTTTTTATAGGTTAATATTTGTATAATCCCTGCAAACTTAATCTTTGCTGAAGATGTTTGCTTGTAATCGTTTTAGGCGTTTTCTGGTAGAGTTTTAGCATCCCTTAAGTAAACAACATATTATCAGCAAATAGGGAGAGTGAGCTGACTCCTCTTTTCCAATTAGTAGTCCCTTTAATTTCCTTTTTCTGCCTTATTTCCCTGGCAAGTGTTTCAACCACTATATTGAAGAGGAGTGGTGACCGGGGCAGCCTTGCTGAGTTCGCTACTTTAAGGGGAATGTTTCTGTCGTTTCCGCATTTAGGATGATATCGGCGTGTGGTTTTCCTGTAATATGGCTTGATTACATTGAGGAATGATCCCTCCGATCCAAATTCCCTCTAGGACTTTAAGTATGAAGGAGATGCTGGATCTTTTGAGTCAAAAGCTTTTTCTGCATCAATTGAGATGATGGTGTGGTTTTTGTCTTTCAATCCATTTATATATTTTGATGAATTTTATTGATTTTTGTATGTTGAAACCATCCCTGCATCCTCTGTATGGAAATCCAAACTTGGTTTCCTGATGGATGATCTTCTTTGATGTGGGGTCTGTTAGCAGTTTGCCAGTAATCCTGTTTAAATTTGGGCATCTGTGTGCGTGTTCTTAGGAGATGGGTTCTCATTCTTAATTATACAGCGAGGTCCCCTCTTTCATTTCTAACATTGAATAGTTATCTTCCTTTTTTTTTTTTCTTTTTCAGGGACAAGGTCTCACTTTGTAGTTCTGGCTCATCTTGAACTCAGTGAAGGTCCTATTCAACCTCACACCAAAGTGCTGGGATTAAAGCCAGAGCTACACATCTGGATTTCTGGGTTTTGTTGTTGTTTGGTCAGATTTCTGCTTTGATTCTAGGGTGTTTGTTTGCTTGTTTGAGTGTTTGTTTCTGAGACAGAGATCTTCCTGTAGCCTTAGGTGACTTGAACTCAACAATCTCCTTACTCAGTTCTGAGTGCTGAGGATATAGAATAAGGGACCTTCCTGGAGACTTTTTTATTTTAAATAAAAAATAGCATCCAATATTATTATAATATATAATATAATTATATTTTTTTTTTTTTTTTTTTTTTTTTTAAGTCACAGCCACATTCTGGCCCACGTGCAGATTTTCCAAGCTTCTTTCTGCTCCTGCATTCCAGGTGTCAGGATAGGGGGTTCCCTGAGTGTCTGCCTGGCTGTTCATGTTTCATTCCAATGCATAACCAGGCAGATCTGAAGCTCACACCAGTGAACTGGGCCTGCCAAGCAGCCAGTGTGTAGGGCAATGGGTGACCTTCCATTGGTCAGTCCACATGTGTCAAAACACTGTTCTCACCTCAAACAAAACAAGAGAGTTTACTTTGAGCCAAATATGAGTGACCATGGCCTGATAGTATTCAATCACAGCTGTGCTTATATGAACTTTTGTAGTCACAGATCACTGTATCTATGGTACGCACAGATGGGAAAAGCAGGAAGGTGGTTTACAGCAAAGAAAGGAAACCTGTTCTGTAGATTTTAGAAGCTGTCTAATGACATTGTCAGCTCTTGTATTGGTGGAGGCTAGGGGGCTCCTGAGAATACATCCCAAAGCTTTTACTCCATAGTTAAAAGGATGTTAGGGCTGGGCGTAGTGGCCCACGCCTTTGATGCCAGCACATAGGAGGAAGAGGCAGGTGGATCTCTGTTAGTTTAAGGCCAGTCTGGTCTACATAGTGAGTTCCAGGACAGCTGAGGCTACAGGGAAACCTTGTCTCAAAAAGGATGTTAGGTTACATACAGACCATAGGGAATAAATGACTTTTAAGGGGACTAAAGGTAGCCCAAGATAAATTTGGCTTTGGATCTACAACATTCCAACTCCACAATCATGAATTTCTAATCAGAGAGCCTAGCAGAATCTTCAACACAGGTATGGCTTTTTAGTGGAAATGTTAGTTCCTAGTACCCCACAAGTTTTTCACTGAAGGATGGCTAATAATCTAGCACAGAGGACCGGGAATGTAGCTCAGTCTGCAGAATGCTTGGTTGGCAAGAATGAAGTAGCACATAAAACCTGTCATGGTAGCATGCGTCTGCCATCTCAGCACTGGGGGGTGGTGTGCACACTGTGTTATTGAGTCCACAGCCCTGGGCAAGGCCAGGTCCAGTTGCTTTCTGGTTTTCCATGAATGAGAAGATATTATCAACAATTTTATGCCAAGACAGTGACAATTTAGATGAAACATAAAAATTCATTCAAAGATAAAAATTGTCAAGTCACTCTAGAAAATTCTGAAAAGTCCTGTGTCTATCAGTGACACTTAATGCTGGGGATGCAGCTTGGTGATGACAAGTGCAAGAGGTCCTGGCTTAATTTCCAGACTCAGCAGTGGAAAGAGGCTAGGTAGGGGAGGAGTGCTCTGTACTGGTTCCAGCTGGTTCTCAGACGATCCTATCTGCCTCCAGTGCAGCTTCGCCCTGATAGATAATTGTTCCCACCTGGGGGTGGGGTCCTGTCCTACCAGCTTTTGCTGTCTTAGAATCCAAGGAGACTGCAGATCTCTATCAGTGACCTACCTTTGTGCTTTCAGCCTTGAAAGGATGCTTAGGTGAATGGACATTCCTTAATGGAGTGCAGAGCCAAGCTAGAGATCTGAGCCTCTGAAAAGGAGCCAGAAGCCCAGTGAAGGCAGAGCTGCCCGGCTCCCATCCTGTTCCTTGACAGCTCAAGGTGCTTTAGCAAAAGCTCAAGGTGCTGGTTTGTTTTATTAAGCATGTGTATCTGTGTGTGTGTGTGTGTGTGTGTGTGTTTGTGTGTGTGTGTGTTTTGAGACAGGGTCTATCTAATCCAGGCTGGGTTCATACTGGCCACATAGCTGAGGTTTGCTTGAATCCTTTACCTCCCAAGAGCTGGGATTACAGGTATGTGGCACCACAACTGTTCTGCAGTCTTCTTGAGTTCTGTCCTTGTGGTTTAAATGTCAAGTATCCCCACAGTTTGTCAGCTGGTGACACTGTTTTGGAACGTTGTGGACTGGTTAGGACATGGAGCCTTGCTGGAGCAAGTGGCCCGACAGGGGCTGGCCAGGCTGGACTTGAACTCACAGAGATCTGCCTGCTTCAGCCTCCTGAGTGCTGGGCTTAAAGATGTGTACCACCATGCCTGGCTCTGTTTTGGTCTTTTTGAGACAGGGTGCTACTCTAGCCACTGCTGGCCTTGAACTCAAGCAGTCCTCCCACCATAGCCTCCTGAGGGTTGAGATTACAGAGGATGCAGGGATGAGTTTTAGGTTTAAATAGGGCCATTGGTGCTGGGGTTGTGGACCAGTTTGTTGATCGACTACTTGCTTAGTGTGGTGTCGCTGCTGAAATTTGTGGGGGGCCCACTTAATCCTGGGATGACCCATGTGGAAAATAAGCACAGGAAAGCACACCACGTATACACAGGTTGAGGTCCAAATGCAGAGAGAGATTTTATTCCAACATGTCTGCTTAAATATCCATCATGACTCAATTCTCAGGGCCGAATGCTAAATCTTTTCGTCACTACACCCCACCCCATGGGTGTGGCCAGGAAGGTACCATTGGCTTAGAATCCAACCCATCTTAACTAAGTTTTTCCACATCTCACCCTTTTAATTTTATTTTTTTAATTTTTCTGAGAGGCAGGGGAGCCCATGGGTGAGGCTAACAACCCAAAGGAACCTGAGTTTTGAATAGCCAGCTGCTCAAGCCTGTTTTGAGTGCTAGGCAGTGGGGGACATGTCAGACCTGAAACTTTATTTTCATACTAAGGCCAATTAATATCCAAAAATCCCAACCATGAAGTAAGCTGATTGTCAAGCATAAGCAATGAATGTAAGTAACATTCAT
>VZQC01003129.1:1525155-1544239 GCA_009823505.1 Rhizomys pruinosus | reverse complement strand
TGGCTCTAATTTACAGTTAGGGAATGACTTCAGTACCATCATGTTTTTCTTTTTCCTATAAAAGGGAAGAGGTAGGAAGGTTTCTCAGCATCTGGAAGGTAAACTTCATTAGGGCACATTATAAATAGTCATCCCAAATAGAATTCAGAGAGATGCTCAGTGTCTGTGACTTAGGCAATCTGAGGTTCCTTTTTCTTTAAGATGGGTCAGCCTCTCTGCTAGCATTTCCCAGTCCATCCTGCACCGCCAAAAGTTGTATGTTTTCAGGCATTTAGATTGGTGCTTTTACCTGTGGGAACATACAAATCTCCTCCATTGTTAGTTTCAAGACCTCAAAATTGAAAATTTATCAAAAGGTTTGGAATACAGAAGGAATATTATACCACCTCCCTCTTTTTGTTTTTTAAATGTTTATGTTTTGACCTATAGATGCCTAAGTTGTATTACACATACCCATAAATAGGAACCAAGGTGTAAGTTTTCATCAATTTCACCCAATTGTTTTTCATTGACTGTATGCTACTTATTTGGGAAGTGAACTTAAACTTAATTTCTTTAAATTATCCTACAAGTAAAGGAAAAATGTTACGAGGTGATACCATATAACACAGAAAAATATAGAGACCATTTGTGTACCTTAACCCCAAAGTTATTGTTGGAAATTCAATACAGATTATAAATAAAACAATTAAAATTTTGTATTCCCAATTACTTCAAATGTATTACCATTTTAAACTGCAAACTTTACAAAGTGGATTTTGATAACTATCTTCCTCCAAGCTCTTGGCCTTTTCCAGGCCTGGCATGAAAACCTGCTTTAAAGATTTTTCAATATCTAGCTCTTAATAAAATTTGCTTTTACAGTTCTTATGCCCATCAGTTAATTAAAGACTGGCTAGATATGCCCCATGAGATGTTTTTACCATCATTGCCATCTTGATTTTTCTTTGTGTGTGTGAGCTTCTAGGAAGCTTCCTTTGTCACAAACAGGTGCATTGCAATCCTACTAAGGGGAGGGGACACACAGTGCCCACTTTGTGGACATTGTGGGGAACTGGCCTCATTGCATAGAGGTCATTTGGTCACTTTTGTGACCTGACCAGAGAGGTAATTTCCTACTCGGGCCCTAAGCCTGGGACAATGAGACACATTTCCCACTCTTGGCCGTGACTTTCCACCTGCCCAACTCCAGGACAGGAATTTCACACCAGCTTCCAGGTTGGTGGTCCGCAAAGGGAGCCTTTTTCCAAACCAACTGGTCACCCAAATGAAATGCAGGCCTCAACACCAGCTACCCATTGGTCATCTGAACAAAACGCAGGCTTAGCCTGTATGCGCACAAAAAATTTAAAAAGAAAAATGGCAGCCACGAATTCCGCAATGATGTTAATCGGAATTCAAACTTTTCTTTATTTTTTAAATTTTTAAACCTTTTATTTTTTATTCCCAGCACCCAAAAACTTATTAACACTTTAATACAATGAAAACCTGGTTGCATCTTTGTTTTAGATGTTGAAAGGGCATAACCAGTAGGCGGCAGTATAGATCCATTATTTTAAAATTTTTAATAGATAACCTTTGTTGAAATTGAATTATGTTTTGGCTGTTTAATATAAATTTGCGTCTTGAGAAGGAAGGGCCACGTTCCAACTCAGAGGCAATGTTTTTGCTGGTATCATGGCTGTTAACATTATAATATACTTAGAACACAAGTACACACATCCATATACATGTGTGCGCACACATCCATCCATCCATCCATACACACATACATACATAAGAAAGATTTGTTAGGCTGACCTGTAAGAAAAGAAAGCCATATCGTTTCATGTCCAATGAAAAACATGAAATTTTTATAATTTGTTATAGGTTATTTTTATATAATTAGAATAAATGTCCTAGTAATGCATGAAACAGCCAAGATCCATATGCCACATCTTAGGCCCATTTGCAACCACTTGCCTTCAATGAACTCTACCTAAAGTTTACTATTCTTTCCCTATCCTGTCCCTTCTGCTTAATTACTCCTAAGCTGTCCCTCTGCTAAGCCAAACTGTCCCTATGCTATTTACAAATCTAAAGACCGAGGATTCCCAAAAGTAGACAGGCCAAAGTTGTTTGTAGTTTTGGACCGATCCATCATGTCTTATTATTAAGGAATTTGGAAGAATAATTATCCATAATCAAAACAATTACAACCATTATTAATTATTATTATCAATAATTAGTATTAACCATTATTAGTCACAACAATCATTAATAATTATTATGAATAATTGTCAATAATAGCAGCTAACAATGAACAATTTACCATTAGACTGAATTTCTATCAATTGTTATTAATAATTATATCTAATAACAATAACTATAAACATTAATAATAATTGCTAATAATAATTAGCAACAATCTATCATTAAACTGAATAATATGCATACTATAAATCCAATTAAAAATTATTAACACTAAGGGGTATAAAACAAACATTTTCTATGAATTGAATCTATTTTTGTTTATAGTCAGCTAAATAGATTTAAACCTGTAGGAATATAATGAATTAAAAGTGGGAACTGACATTCACTCACACATATACACAGCTTGAAGATGGGCTTAAAGAAACATAAAACAGTTTTATTCAAAAAATTTCTCATTTAAATTGAACCAAAATATCAATTTATGTTGTTAAAGAGACTTTTACCAATGTTCCTTAAAAAAAAGACAAATTATCGGAGCAGGTTTGTTTTGTTAGAACTTCAAGGCCTGTAAATTCTCCTAGAAATCCATCCATCTTGTTTCCAAAATGCTGAAATCAAAAGAATGTTACCTAAAATCAAAATTTAAAGGGCATGATCTAGATGCCATGTGCTCAGTGCGGCAGCTGGTATGCATGCACAGCAGGCAGGCTTATGGAGCCAGGCCAGAGCTCAGACCATGTGTGATCTAGAATTCTGTGAGAAGAGATTTTTAAGGTGAAACACATTTAAAAGGAGCAAGATAAAATTAAATCAACCATATCTATGGTACCTGGGGGTTAAGTATTACACTTTAAGTTAAGCATGCTGAAGTGGATTTGAATTACTGTTAGCTAAATTCCAACCTTGGATCTACAAGTAGCCAGTAGGTTTTAGGTAGGAAGAGTTAGATTTAGAAAAAACCCATAAGAAGACAAGAGAGGGGCTGGAGAGATGGCCTAGCGGTTAAGAGCACCGACTGCTCTTGCAGAGGACCCAGGTTCGATCCCCAGCACCCAGATGGTGGCTGAGAACTGTCTATAACTCCAATTCCAGGAGAACTCCAGTTCCACAGGAATCCGACACCCTCTTCTGACCTCCACAGCATTGCACAACAGTGCACAAACCTACATGCAGGCAGTACATTCATACACATAAATAAATTAATTAATTAAAAAAAAGAAGACAAGAAAGCAACACACTTTTACACTTTTATCCAAAAACAGATTTTGAATACAAAATTTAAGAGAAAAATGGCCAAGGCTTGAAATTATCTGGAAGAGGATGCTCTTGGAAGAAGGAGGTCCCATGAAAGGCCTTAATTTGCAACAGAAAGAAGTGTGCTCAGGTTGAGGAGAGCTACTAGGAGAAAATTTACATATGAACGAGTTAAGATTGGAACTGAACTTGAGGAGCTGGTTCCTCACAGCAGGAGTCTTTCTTTGTGGGGGGTGGAATTTAAAACCAGAAAGTTTTTCAGATTTGTAGAATTATGAAAAAATTGGTTTTAAGGCCAAGCATAACTGCTAAGCCTTACTATTAAATTCAACCTTGAGGTCACTGGCTTTTATAGCCTGCAGGAATGACCATGCCAGGAGACACATGCCTGGAAGGCATTGGGTGCTCCCTCTCAACCAAATCAGAGCCAGGCTGCTCACCTTCAGGTGTACAAAGCCACAGGCCCTCAGACCACTGTCCCACCCACCGAAACCAGCAGGAAAGATGGCTCCACCACAACAGACAGATATCAGGAGAGAGAGAAGAAAAAGGCAAGATTTAGGGGTGTGATGGTTAATCCTATGTGTCAACTTGACTGGACTAAGGAACAAATAAGAGAAAAGGGATGTTTGGATTGGACCACCTTAACCCGGATGGCCCACCCCAAATGTGGGCGTTACCTTCTGCTGGCGGGCAGTATAAAAGGCCACAGAAGAAGGAGCTGGTCCCTTTTTTTCTCCTGTGGCTTGCCTCTCTCACCTGGTGAGTTTGTCTTGCTGCTGTGATCAACCTTTCAGAACCCAGCATGTACTGAAACCGGCAGATCTCCTGGAATCCATTCGGGCCTTTAGCACTAGATTGGGACTACTGAGACATCCAGCCTTGCTGACTGAGCAGTTCCCTGGATTCTCCCGGCCTTTCCAGTGTGGTGCAGCTACTGTTGGACTCCTTGAACTCTGTCACGTGAGCAAATCAATAAATTGTATATAGCTATATATATTCGTCCTGTTACTTCTGTTTCTTTAGAGAACCCTGACTAATACAGATTTTGGTACCAGAAGTGGTTCTAGAGAAACAGAATTGAAAGGATGAATTTCTTTAGTGGGCTTGGTAGCCTCTGGAGCCAGCTCTCCAACCCAATGAAGCCTAGAGTTACTGAAGGCTCTCCTGGTGGCATGAAGAGGAATGATAATCCTTGGTGCAGACTATTTGATCTAATTATGAAGATAGATCCATTTGACTCACCTAACTCACCTCTTGTGAGAAGCAAGGAATTTAGTGACTCTATATATAAAACGTTCGAGAAATTGCAGAAAAATCAGGAAAATAATGATGTTGCCTTGTTGCTCCTAGCATGTCTGGATAAACTGTTAGACGAAAATATGGAGCTCGGTGATAAAAATGACCAGCTCCGGATTCGAAACAACAGTTTAAAGGTTTCCAAGTGTGCTCTGGAAGAGAATCTTCTCTCCAGCAGCCAAAGAGCTAAAGCAGCAGAAAATCAAGCTGGAGCCCTTATTATACGGTTGGCTGATTTACAACGCAAATTTAATTCCCAGCCACGAAAAGTGTCAGCAGTTAAAGTGAGAGCACTGGTGGGGAAAGGGTGGAACCCTGAAACTTGGGATGGAGATGTGTGGGAGAACTATGATGATGAGGATTTTGAACCCTCGGATTCTGAGGGATTTTCTTTATCTGAGGAATTAACCTCCCCACCCTCAGCAGAGAATCCACACCCTGCAGATCCCTCCTCCCCACCCTTGCCTGAGGAAATTAATCCCCCCCTCCCAGTGGGAGCTGATGTCCCTCAGGGCCCAACAATTGTTGCCTCTAGACCTATAACCAGATTGAAGTCTAAGCAAGCCCCTCAAGGTGAGATAGAAAGTGTGGTCCACGAGGAGGTGCGATATACTACTAAAGAAATTAATGAGTTTGCTGATTCATTCCGGCAGAAGCCTAAGGAATATGTGTGGGAATGGATTTTAAGGGTGTGGGATAATGGTGGAAGGAATATAAAATTGGATCATACTGAGTTTATCGATATGAGCCCACTGAGTAGAGATTCTAGGTTTAACATGGAAGCTCGAGCAGTTAAAAAAGGTGTTAAAAGTTTATTTGAATGGTTGGCTGATGTATTTATTAAAACATGGCCTACTAACAGCGAGTTAGAGATGCCTGATATTCCTTGGCTTAGTATTGATGAAGGGATTGTGAGGGTCAGGCAGATGGGCATGCTCGAGTGGATTCGAAGTGTAAAACCACATTCTCCACAATATGAGGACCCAGAGGACATGCCACTCACTGAATTTATAAGATGGAAAGTACTGAGAGAGACACCAGAACATTTGAAGAGCTTTGTTTTTGCTCTATTTCTTATGCCAGATCTTACAGTTAGAGAAGTTGTGGCTCGTTTGCATAAATTAAATGTACACGTAGTAGGTCTAACAGGACCTCAGGGTAGGCGTCAGGTGGCAGCACTGAATCGCAGAAGGCCAGATGAGCGTAGTTACAGTAATTATCATAATGGGTGGCAAAGGCAAAACAATACCTATAATGGCATGACCCGAAATGATCTTTGGAACTGGCTAATTAATCATGGTGTTCCCAGGAACCAAATACATAAGAAGCCTACTAAGTTTTTATTTGATCTGTATAAGCAGAAAAGCTCTAGAACGAATGACAGGAAGTCAACATTTGATTTTAGGAGTAGCGAATCCCGCCCAGTTGACCGGTTTCCAGACTTGAGACAGTTCACAGACCCAGAACCCCTTGAATGAAGGGGTGGCCGGGTTCCAGTGAGGAAGGACCTTGTCACAATACCAAAGAGTTATGCTGTTTGCCTTCCTCCTGTCCTTCCCCAGAGGGACCTGAGGCCTTTTACTAGGGTAACTGTACACTGGGGAAAAGGAAATAATCAGACTTTTCGAGGCCTATTGGATACTGGTTCTGAGTTGACACTGATCCCAGGAGACCCTAAAAAGCATTGTGGCCCTCCGGTTAAAGTAGGGGCCTATGGAGGTCAGGTGATAAATGGAGTTTTGGCTGAAGTCCGACTCACGGTGGGCCCAGTGGGTCCCAGAACGCATCCCGTAGTTATTTCCCCAGTCCCAGAATGTATAATTGGGATAGATATAATTAGAAATTGGCAGAATCCCCACATTGGTTCCCTGATCTGTGGAGTGAGGGCTATTATGGTTGGAAAGGCCAAATGGAAACCATTGGTGTTGCCTCTACCAGGGAAAATAGTGAACCAAAAACAGTATCGTATCCCTGGAGGGATTGCGGAGATTAATGCCACTATCAAGGATTTGAAAGATGCAGGGGTGGTGATTCCTACCACATCTCCATTTAACTCTCCAATTTGGCCTGTGCAAAAGACAGATGGATCATGGAGAATGACAGTTGACTATCGAAAACTCAACCAAGTAGTGACACCAATTGCAGCCGCTGTACCAGATGTGGTGTCCTTACTCGAGCAGATTAATATGTCTCCTGGTACCTGGTATGCAGCTATTGATCTGGCCAATGCTTTTTTCTCAATACCGGTTCATAAGGACCACCAGAAGCAATTTGCTTTCAGCTGGCAAGGCCAACAGTATACCTTTACTGTCTTACCTCAGGGGTATGTTAACTCTCCAGCGTTGTGCCATAACTTAGTTAGAAGGGATCTTGATCGCCTGACTCTTCCACAAAATATCACACTGGTCCACTATATTGATGATGTTATGTTGATTGGACCCAGTGAACAGGAGGTAGCAGCTAGCCTAGACTTGTTGGTAAAGCATATGCGCATGAGAGGATGGGAAATAAATCCAACTAAAATTCAAGGGCCATCTACCTCGGTGAAGTTTCTAGGAGTTCAGTGGTGTGGAGCATGCAGAGACATTCCTTCTAAGGTAAAGAATAAGTTGTTGCACCTGGCCCCTCCCTCCACCAAGAAAGAAGCACAACGTCTGGTGGGTCTTTTTGGATTCTGGAGGCAGCACATTCCTCATCTGGGTGTGTTACTACGACCCATATATCAGGTGACTCGTAAGGCAGCAAACTTTGAGTGGGGCTTGGAACAGGAAAAGGCTCTTCAACAGGTCCAGGCTGCAGTGCAGGCTGCTCTGCCCCTAGGGCCATATGATCCAGCAGACCCAATGGTGCTTGAGGTATCAGTGGCAGATAGAGATGCTGTCTGGAGTCTGTGGCAGGCTCCCATAGGGGAATCACAGCGGAGGCCCTTGGGATTTTGGAGCAAGGCTCTACCTTCATCTGCAAACAACTATTCTCCTTTTGAGAGACAGCTCTTAGCCTGCTATTGGGCCTTAGTGGAAACTGAACGTTTGACAATGGGCCACCAAGTCACCATGCGACCTGAGCTGCCCATCATGAGCTGGGTGTTATCTGACCCACCAGACCATAAAGTAGGACGTGCACAGCAACAGTCCATTGTCAAATGGAAGTGGTACATACGGGACAGGGCCCGGGCAGGCCCTGAGGGCACAAGCAAGCTACATGAAGAAGTTGCCCAAATGCCTATGGTTCCCACTCCTGTTACAATGTCTCCTGGGCTTAAGCATGCACCTATGGCTTCATGGGGTTTGCCCTATGATCAGTTGACTGAGGAAGAGAAGACTAGGGCCTGGTTTACTGATGGTTCTGCACGCTATGCAGGCACCACCCAGAGGTGGACAGCTGCAGCATTACAGCCAATTTCTGAAACAACCCTAAAGGACACTGGTGAAGGAAAGTCTTCACAGTGGGCAGAACTTCGGGCAGTGCACATGGTTGTGCATTTTGCCTGGAAGGAGAAATGGCCAGAGGTTCGATTATATACTGATTCATGGGCTGTAGCCAATGGTTTGGCTGGATGGTCAGGGACTTGGAAGGAGCATGACTGGAAAATTGGTGAGAAAGACATTTGGGGAAGAAGTATGTGGATAGAGCTCTCTGAATGGTCAAAGGATGTGAAGATACTTGTGTCTCATGTAAATGCTCATCAAAAGGTGATCTCAGCAGAGGATGAGTTTAATAATCAAGTAGATCGGATGACTCGTTCTGTGGATTGTCAGCCTCTTTCTCCAGCTATCCCTGTTGTTGCTCAATGGGCCCATGAACAAAGTGGTCATGGTGGCAGAGATGGAGGTTATGCATGGGCTCAACAGCATGGACTCCCACTCACTAAGGCTGATCTGGCTACAGCTGCTGCCGAGTGCCAGATTTGCCAACAGCAGAGACCAACATTGAGCCCCCGATATGGTGCTATTCCCCGGGGTGACCAGCCAGCAACCTGGTGGCAGGTTGACTACATTGGACCACTTCCATCATGGAGGGGACAGCGTTTTGTTCTTACAGGAATAGATACTTATTCTGGTTATGGATTTGCCTTTCCTGCACGTAATGCTTCTGCCAAAACTACCATCCAGGGACTTACAGAATGCCTTATCCACCGTCATGGTATTCCTCACAGCATTGCTTCTGACCAAGGAACTCACTTCACAGCCAAAGAAGTGCGACTGTGGGCCCATGGTCATGGTATCCACTGGTCTTACCATGTTCCCCACCACCCAGAAGCAGCTGGCTTGATAGAACGATGGAATGGCCTCTTGAAGACACAGTTACAGCGCCAATTAGGTAGCAATACCCTGGAGGGCTGGGGCAAGGTTCTCCAGCAAGCAGTATATGCTTTGAATCAGCGTCCACTATATGGTACTGTTTCTCCTATAGCCAGAATTCATGGGTCCAGGAACCAAGGGGTGGAAGTGGGAATGATTCCACTCACTATCACCCCTAGTGACCCAGTAGGAAAATTTTTGCTTCCTGTACCCACGACCTTGCGTTCTGCTGGTCTAGACGTTTTGGCTCCAATGGGGGGAGTGCTTTTGCCAGGAGATACAGCAAACGTTCTATTGAACTGGAAGCTAAGACTTCCCCCTGGCCACTTCGGGCTTCTACTGCCTTTAAGCCAACAGGCTAAGGAAGGAATAACAGTAGTAGGAGGAGTGATTGATCCAGACTACCATGGGGAAATTGGACTTTTTCTCCACAATGGGGGCAAGGAAGATTATGTCTGGAAGGCAGGAGATGCTGTAGGGTGCCTTCTGGTGCTACCATGTCCTATGATTAAGGTCAATGGGAAACTCCAACAACCCAAACCAGACAGGACAATAAATGGCCCAGACCCTTCAGGGATGAAGGTATGGGTCACTCCTCCAGGGAAAGAGCCAAGACCTGCAGAGGTGCTTGCTGATGGTGGAGGAAATACAGAATGGGTAGTAGAAGAAGGTAGTCATAAATATCAGCTGAAGCCACGGGACCAGTTGCAGAAACGTGGATTATAATAGATATTAACTTTTGTCCTATTTGGTTAAGAATGTGCTTGTTCATATATATATGTATATTAAGCGAATACTTGTGTTGTTCTCTTTTGAATGTGCAACTGAGATAAGTTAAGTGTTGTCATATTTAGGTTATTAGATACTGAAGGACTAAGTGTTCCTCAAGGACATTACCACCTACTCTAAGATATAATGCTTTGCTATTGCACATGAGACACTTATAACATGTTAGGTGGAATTATGACCTTGCCATTGTTTGCAATTGACATTTAAGCATAACATAAGGAGAGGCTATTTATTGGATGTCAAGTTGAAAAGGGGTGGACTTGTGATGGTTAATCCTGTGTGTCAACTTGACTGGACTAAGGAACAAATAAGAGAAAAGGGATGTTTGGATTGGACCATCTCAACCCGGATGGCCCACCCCAAATGTGGGCATTACCTTTTGCCGGCAGGCAGTATAAAAGGCCACAGCAGAAGGAGCTGGTCCCTTTTTTTCTCCTGCGGCTTGCCTCTCTCATCTGGTGAGTTTGTCTTGCTGCTGTGATCAACCTTTCAGATCCCAGCATGTATACTGAGACCAGCAGATCTCCTGGAATCCATTCGGGCTTTCAGCACTAGATTGGGACTACTGAGACATCCAGCCTTGCTGACTGAGCAGTTCCCTGGATTCTCCCGGCCTTTCCAGTGTGGTGCAGCTACTGTTGGACTCCTTGAACTCTGTCACGTGAGCAAATTAATAAATTGTATATAGCTATATATATTTGTCCTGTTACTTCTGTTTCTTTAGAGAACCCTGACTAATACAAGGGGTATGCATACCCTAAGTTGTCAAGGTTTCCTTCTGCCCCACATTCGGATACCAATTGTGGTGTCACCACCGAGATTTGTGGCACGGCCCACTTAATCCTGGCACGACCCATGTGGAAAATACGTGCAGGAAAGCACACACCACTTATACAGAGGTTGAGGTCCAAATGCAGAGAGAGATTTTATTCCAACATGTGTGCTTAAATATCCATCATGACTCAATTCTCAGGGCCAAATGCTAAATCTTTTTGTCACTACACCCCAACCCATGGGTGTGGCCAGGGAGGTACCATTGGCTTAGAATCCAACCCATCTTAATTAAGTTTTCCCACAGCTTAGCCCTGGATTTAGTCCTTAGCACCACAGAAATCCCTGGTGGAAACAGAAAAGTCAGAAGTTCAAGGTCATCTTTGGCTAAATAGTGAGTGGCCAGCCCAACCTTTACTACATGAACCCCTGTCTCAATATAAAAAATTTGTATTCTATGTATGGGTGTTTTGCCTGCATGCACGTAAGCACACCAACTTTGTGTAATGCCTCTGGAGACCAGAAGAGGGCATTGGATGCCCTGAAATTGGAGTTAAGGACAGTTGTTAGCCACCATGTGAATGTTGGGAACTGAACCCTGGTCCTAAGCCATCTCTCCAGCCTCTCAAAATTAAATGAGGAAAATTAGAGCAGCAGGCAAGAGAGATGTATAAGCAGCCATGGTCAAAGTGTGGTCCAGCCCTCAGTCTGATACTATTGATCACTGCCACCACCCTAGGGACACCAATCCAGTTCCCGAAAGATCTGCTCCAAGGTATAGCCTCTTGGTTGGAAGGACCAGTTTCCATCTTGAGGCATCCTACAGCCTCCCCAACTTGGGAGTAGGTAGCTTCACTTGCTGTGCACAGAGATGTTCATGGAACAGTCCTTTACCTTTGGAATTAAGGGTGACTCAAGAGGGCTTATCTCTGAGCCTTAAGCCTAGAGGGGATGAGAGGTTAGGTGGAGCCCAGCAGGAGCCTGATTTGAAGTGAAGCAGGAAGACAGAGGGGCCACTTTAGACCTGCTCCCAGTGAGGAGGCAGTGCTACTGAGCAACAGCCTCCCCCCTTCCCTCCACTTCCTCTTCCTTCTCTTCTTCCCCTCCTTCCCCTTCCCCTTCTCCCTCTTCTCTGTTCTCTCCCCCTCCCCTCATCTTCCTATTTCTTTTTTTGTAACAACATCTCACTATGTAGCCCAGGCTAGCCTTGAAGTTTTGGAGAGCCTCCTGCTTCATCTTCCTGATCTCTGGGACAGGCGTGAGCCCCCATGCCCAGGTCATGCCCAGGTACAACAGGAACTTTTTCTCCCTCCCTCCTTCCCTTGCTCCTAGGCTTTCCCTTGAAGGCTTCATGAGGCAGCTGGATAAGTCATCATTAAAACTTCTGAAAGCAGTAAGTGCCCAACTCACTCTGCTGAGGGAATTTTATAAATAGACCTCTTAGTCTGACATGGTGGTTGAAGCCTGTAACACCAGTACTCAGGAGGCTAAGATAGGATGGTTTCTGTGGGTTCGAAGTCAGCCTGTTCTACAGTGAGATTCCGCTCACCCCCCCACCCTCCACCCTCCACCCCCCACCCCCCACCCCCATCACCTTGATCTTTGAGAAGAAGCTCCTTGAGAGTGGTCATGAAACAGATGAGAGATGCTGGGCTCACTAGATAGAGAGGGCTGCAGCAGGGAAATGGAGCACACCCAGCCTAAAGCCATGGGGGTGGGGGGGGCGTCGCACTGCCTCAGCCCCACACTGACCAATCTCCACTGCCCTACCTCTGTCACTCAGCACAGGGAACATACTCACTTAAGCCCCTTTCTTTATTCAGCAAGACCTTTCTCTCCCTTGGAAACTGTTCTTTGAACAGTAGCGATCTTAGCTTTGTTTTGCCAGAATAACTTGTCGGTTACTCCGCTCCCCCAACTTCTGTATATTTAGTGCTTAATAAGCTTCTTGCCTCAGCTCTTCCATCTTGAAAAAGGCCAGCTGAGCATCTCGCCATTTCCCAGCTGATGGACGCGTATATATCAGACTGCATCCCCTTAAATGGTGAGGCGGGGGGGGGCCAGAACAAGCCCGTCCCTCTTCCCCCACTTCCCCTTTTGCCAGGTGATCTTGATTCACAAGGCCAATGAAGTAGAAAAGTAATTAATACACTAATTGACCTTATCCCTTGACCTCGAAGAAGGCACAGAGATGAATCACTGTCCCTAACCTTTCCTCTGGAGTCACCTTGGGTCATGGAGCCTACAGAACTGCGACAGGAGACTGAAGCTAACCTCCAAGCTCTGTGGACTGCAGGGTAGACTGCCTTCCAGATAAAAGAGAGATGGAAATAATTATCTATGCTGGAAGCCTACAGCCTGTGGCAGATTTTCTTCTAGGACCAAGGTTGGTCCCTTTAGGGCAATGATGCAGACTAACCATTTCTTCACCACGACCTCGATCCTCTACTTTTTATTTATATATTATTATTTATTAAGTATTAAACAATTTCCATAAATCATACATACACTACCCTTTCCATACCCCCTACCCCACCTGAGTCTCTGCAACTCGCCATACAATTGTATATCTTTTTCTGAGTCTTTCCAGAGTTTTATTTTTCTTTCCAGTTCTTTCCTGTGCTTGTGATTTCTCTTACTTGTACTTGCTGTCAATTATATACATATATATGCAACCGGGATAGTATGACGACTATATCGGATATCATCTTACAAATATATATATATATTCTATACATACCCCATGATCACCTGGAAATGTGGAGGTTTTTTTTTTTTCTAAAAAAGATGTCAGTGTTCCTTAAGGACAATGCTTGAGAGTTCCCCCTTGGTAAGCCCAAACAAACCATCAATCTCTCCTTTAGTTCCACACTTGGGGTCTTTCCCCTCCCATGGTCCACCTTTAAATGAAGTCCATATTAAGCATGTAGTCCTGTCTTGAATCCCCCTGCACTGGCCTCATGATACAGCCCAGGTAGTCCAACAATTGTGAGTCTATATCCTGATAGAGCTGAAATCCCTTAGCTGCTTCAGTCTACAAGACTGGGTATCTTCAGTAGTCCCCATCTGGCATTGAAAGTGTCTGAGGATTTATTGGAGAGATGTTGAGTCCCAAGGGGTTCCCACATCTATTAGAGGTTGTAAAAGCATGCTTCTCCACCTGAGTCTATTGAAGATGTGGCAAAAGCAGGGCGAGCCACAGAGTAGATGCACTTGCCAAAGAATGAAGACAGGCAAAACAACAGTGCTCCTCTTTTTTCGTCTATGTTACTAAAGTGATCTCACAGTTTATATCTGAAGTACACAATTCTCTCTGGTCCAACCTTATATTTATGGTTATACCTTTCTTTTGGATGCTATAAGGGCCACACGTAGCCCAGATGTAACACAGTTTTTGTTTTCTAGGTCAGCCGTGGTTGGTCCTACAGGGTCTCTCGGCCGTTTTTTCTTTTGGGCGGGGGGAGCCACCCTGGATCTTTCAGCTCTTTACCAGTCCCATCCACTAGAGAGCACCAAATCAGGAACTTGCTAAGACCAGACGCTTCCTTTTCTGAACGGCTAATGAGCAGACTTATCCTCTTTATAGATGGACACTCGGCTGAGTCCCATTTAGTGGCATCTCCAACGACCTCCCACTGAAGCAGGAAATGACTGGCATGCACCCACAATTTAGCAGGACATTTCAAGAGCATTGGCCCCCATGGCATTAGTCCCCTAAGACTTGGTTGACCTCTGAGGGCAAAGGAACAAAGTTATCCCTTGGTCTCCTAGGCCAATTGGTATGAGGTACTAAGATGGTCATTAGACCACAGAAAGGCTAAGTTACATTAGCCCGATACATTGCACCTATATTAAAAATCTGTATCTTTGGGACTGAGAGATGGCACCCTAGCGGTTAGAGTGCTGACTGCTCTTGCAGAGGACCCAGGTCTTATCCCCAGCAACCCAGCATCCCGGTGGCTGAGAACTGTCTTTTCAACTTCCAGTCTCAGAGGGAATATACACCCTCTTCTGACCTCCACAGCATTGCATTGACTGGAGCAGTGCGCACCAAACCCTACATGGACAGACAGTCGGGACTGCCACACATACACAAATTAACATTAAATAATAAATAAATTGTATCTTCCCTTGGAACACACAACTGTATTTATTTTCATACTAGCCTATTTCTTGATTGCATTTTTCCATTTTAATTTTATATTATCTTAAAAATTCGACCATACAATACCCTCCATCACATCTACCAAAAAAATCCAGAGCCAATCCTGAACAAATAAATTGGTAGGTTAGTGTCTCAAACCGTGTCTCAGAGACATATAAGCTTCACAATTTCAGAACTTCACCAAGTGTTCAGCTCACGACATAACATTAATCGGTTTGGCTCAGGTTTGCCTTACTAACCTAGATTTAGGCTTCTGCATCACCAGATGACGGGAGATACTCATTCATCTTTTTTTTTTCTGGGACTGTGTTACACTTACTTCAGCATAACAATCTTCTAGTTTATCCATTTACAATGCGAATTTCATTGATGTTCAATCTTTCTTTACTGCTGCAATAGAACTCCATTGTCGTAGAGTGTACCACATTTTCTCTTATCGACTCATCAGTTGAGGGGCAATGAGTTGTGGTTCCAGGCTCGTTCGCTATTGGAAGAAAGCAAGGGCTGCCAATAAAACACCTGGTTTACATGTATCTTGTGCCAGTAGGAAGTTGGTGGATATAATCCCTAAACGTGATATCGGTGGGTAGGTTGATAAGCTCATTTTGAGTCTTTTTAAGGTTCTCCACAGCTCCAAGTGGCTCTGTAAAAGTTTGCATTTCCCACCAGCAGCTCGATAGTGTTCCCTTTCCCCAAAACCCTCTCAGCATTTGGTATCGTCTGTTTTCTGATCTTAAGCCCCTTTATAGAGTGAGATGAATATCTCTAAAGTGGTTTTTAACTTTATTTTCCTTAATTGTTTACCAATGTTGAAACTTTTAAGATGTTTCTCAGCCATTTCTTACTTCTCTTGCTATGGAAAGTCTCTGTTCAGGGTTTTTGTTTTTGTTTTTTTTGTTTTTCGTACTGCGTCTTTTCGAGACGGGTCTCCATGTAGCCCCAGCTGGCCTGAAACTTGACTCTCTTAAGACAGGGCTGGCCTTGAACTCACAAAACGATCCACCTGCCTCTGCCTCCCGAGTGCTAGGATTAAAGGCGTGTGCCACCAGGCCCGGCTCTGTTCAGCTCTTTACTCCGTCTTTTGAGTGAGTCATTTGTTTTCTCCTTTTTTTTTTTTTTGATCTTTTTAAGACAGGGTCTCTCTGTAGCCCCAGCTGTCCTAGAACTCACTCTATAGACCAGGCTGGCCTTGAACTCACAAAGATCCACCTGCCTCTGCTTCCCAAGTGCTAGGATTAAAGGCGTGCACCACCACGCCCAGCTTACTTCTTTGTTTTTTGAATAGTTTATATATTCTGGAAGTTAATGCTCTGTCAGATGTATCAGCAGTGAAGGTTTCCTCTCACTCTGTGGGTTTTCTCTTCTCTTCTCTGTCTGTTTCTTTTGCTGTACAGAAACTTTTGAGTTTTATAAGGTCCCACTTGTCAATTGTCAACCTTATTTCCTGTGCAGCTGCTGTCTGATTTAGAAAGTCTTTTCCTATGTCTATGTCTTGTAAGTTGCTGCTAACTTTTTCTTCTATAACCTTCAGAGTTTTGGGTTTCACATTGAGGTCTTTGGTCCATTTGGAATTGATTTTTGTATAGGGTGAGAAGTAGGGGTTTAATTTTATTCTTCTACAAGTGGTGATCCAGTTTTGCCAACACCATTTGCTGAAGATGCTGTCTTTCCTCCAGTCAGTCTTTTTGGCCCTCTTGTCAAATATGAGGTGGCTGAAATTGTATGTGTTCAAGTTTGGATCTTCGGTTTTGTTCCATTGGTCAACAAGGTCTATTTTTGTGCCAGTACCAGGCTGTTTTTATGACTATAGCCCTGTAATATAGTTTGAAGTCTGGTATAGAAATCTCCCCTTTTTGTTCTTTTCACTCAAGATTGCTTTGGCTATTTGGCGTCTTTTGTTGTTCCATATGAATTTAAGAAATTTTTTTCCCTAAGCCTGTGAAGAATGTCTTGGGGATTTTAATTGGAATTGCATTGAATCAGTATATTAATTTGGGTAGAATGGACGTTTTTACTATATTAATTTTTCCAATCCATGAGCATGGGAAGTCTTTCCATCTTCTGATGTCTTCTTCAATCTCCTTTTTCAGGAGTTTGTAATTTTTGTTGTAGAGATCTTTGGTGTCTTTAGGTTAGATTTGTTCCTAGATATCTTATTGTTTTTGAAGCTTTTATTATTGGGAAGGTCTCCTTGTTTTCCTTCTTCTTGTTATTGGTGTGAAGAAAGGCTATTGATTTTTCTAGGTTAATTTTGTATCCTGCCACTTTACTGAAACTCTTAATTGTTTCTAGGAGTTTTCTGGTGGAGTTTTTGGGATTCCTTAGGTAAACTATCATATTGTCTGCAAAAACGGATAGCTTGACTTCCTCTTTTCCAAATAGTATTCCTTTAATTTCCTTTTCTTGCCTTATTGCCCTAGCCAGTGTTTCAAGCACTATATTGAAGAGGAGTGGTGACAAGGGGCAGCGTTGCTGGGTTCCTACCTTTATGGGGAATCCTTCTAACTTTTCTCCATTTAGGATAATGCTGGCTGTGGGTTTCTTGTATATGGCTTTGATTATGTTGAGGAATGATCCTTCCAGTAGGATTCCCTCTAGTACTTTAATCATGAAGGGATGCTGGATTTTGTCAAAGGCTTTTTCTGCATCAGTTGAGATTATTGCATGGTTTTTGTCTTTCAGTCCATTTATGTGTTTTATATTTACTGATTTTTGTATATTGAACCATCCCTGCATTTCTGGTATGAATCCAACTTGATCATGGTTCACCTCTTGGAAGTAGCTTCACACTTGGGGTTGAGACAGACCCTTTCTCCAAACCAAGAATAACAACAAGTTCCCAAGCTCATGCAGCTCCTGTTAGTGCCCTTGGGAATCACTGGACCCCACTGTTCTTTCTTCCGAATGTGGACACACTGATTAAATCACCTTTCTCTGCATTTTAGAATAGCTTATCTCTTCAACTGGTAGACTGGGATGGGAGGTTGAACCTCACTTGTTGTGACTGCCAGAGCTGGGGCTTCTGCCCTAAAACCCCAGTTAGAGAGGCAGCCAGGTTCAGTCACATGCACGTGCCTGCAAGCCTAGCTCAACAAACTGTTGGAGTGGCAAGAAAATACTGCAGTAAAATGGTCTAGGGCCAGGAAATCTCAAATTCTAGGCTCCACCTTAACTCAAGAGCAATGTGACTTTGAACTGTCCCTCCACAGATCCAAATTTATTGTTGCATAAAAATATTAGGGGCTGGAGAGATGCCTCAGAGGTTAAGAGCACTGGTTGTTCCTGCAGAGGACCTGGGTTCGATTCCAAGCACATACATGGCAATGACATGTCTATAAGTCTAGTTCCAGGGGATCTGACACCCTCATCTGACCTCTGTGGGCATCTCGAAACACCGGTGCACTTACATACATGCAGGCAATACATGCATGCCTCCAAGAGCCCCCATGTGCCAGATTTGTGGGCTATGCCAAACCATCTCCTCACCTGTGTGGTCTGTGTTGTTCATTCATCGTCAGGTGCATGCACATTCAATAGAAGATTTTGTATTTGTATTAGGAGTAGAGCACAGGAAGCATGGCATTAATTGTTTTCACCAGTTTCATCTCCTTTCATTATCATCACAATAAGAAAGAGCTTCTTTGAATCAAGATGCTGCAGTGCCCGTTGAATTGCTCAAGTGTTCTTTAATGGAAAACCATTTTATTTCTGCAAGCTTTGCTGGCACAGGAGTGGATGTTTCTGGATGAATATCGAGTTGATTTTTTCTCCTTTTTGCTCAGTGAGAGCTGCCACTTGTCAGTTGCATTGCTACTATTGTTAGTGAAAATGTCAAATACAGGGAAGAGAACTTAAGGAATGTCATGAAGCCACTGCAGTGAAAAATCAACCTGGGATCACTGGCTTAATCTGTACCCTATTCATCCTGACCTCTAACACCCACTGTCTAGGCAAAGAGACTTTGAACTGCTTACTATCCATTCAGCACCCACCGTCTTTTAAGTTAATCTAAATAAACTAAAGTGTTCTCCTCAAAATTATTTCCTTTCTTGCCATCTCCACAAGGCCTCATGTAGCCCAGGCTTGCTTGGATCTTGTTCACTACCTAGAACTCTACAACATCTCCTGAATGCTGGAATTACAGACCTGGCATGTGTTCCACACTCAGTTTAATGCAGTGCTAGGGAGTAAACTAGGCCCTAGGTACTAGGGTGCACCCCTGACTGCATCACATACTTCTGACAATCTCCATTAACCCAAGGAGAGCTACAGGCTTTTGTTTTTATTGTTTTTTTTTTTTTTTTTTTTTTTA
>VZQC01003129.1:1473758-1523813 GCA_009823505.1 Rhizomys pruinosus | reverse complement strand
ATATATAGTGTGTGTATATATGGATCTTTTCAAGACAGGGGCTCCCTGTAGCCCCAGCTGTCCTGGAACTCACTCTGTAGACCAGGCTGGCCTTGAACTCACAAAGATCTGCCTGCCTTTGCCTCCCAAGTGCTAGGATTAAATTAAAAATACTTTTATCTAGTGTATTTTCTCATAACAAAATATAAAATGTACTGTAGCAACACAAATAGTCATGTATGAATTTGCAATAAAAATCTTCTCACAATTTTCCAAATGAACTTTGCCATCCAGTATATGTTAAATTATTGCAGTGTTTTTAGCATCTTTACAGCTGAGGTGGGGGTGTAGCTACATGGTAGAGTATTTATCTAGCACATGCAAAGTTCTAAGTTCAATCTACAATACTGTAAGGAAAAAAAGACAAGAAAATGGCTGAGTGTGGTGGTACACTTCTATGATCTTAGTCCTTGGGAGGTAGAGGCAGGAGACTTACCAGGGGCCAGCTTGGGCTACGTACGGAACTTATTTATTTATTATTTATTTATTTATTTATTTATTTATTTATTTATTATTTTTGTCTTTTCAAGACAGGGTCCCCCTGTAGCCCCAGCTGTCCTGGAACTCACTATTTAGACTGGGCTAGCCTTGAACTCACAGAGATCCACCTGCCTCTGCCTCCTGAGTGCTGGGGTTAAAGGCATGAGCCACCATGCAAGGCAACATTTTTAAATTCAAATGGAGAGCTGGGCCTGGTGTCTCCTGCTTAATTGGAGCATTGGAGATGTGGAGGTAGGAGGATTACTATGAGTTTGAGGCCTAGCCTTGGCTATATAATGAGTTCCAGGTTAGTCTAATCTATAGAGCAGGATTATCAGAAAATGAAAAAGAAACCAAAACAACCCAAAATAAATAAATCAAGTTTTGGGGGGCTGGGGAGGTGGTTCAGTTCTAGTCTACTTGCCTAACATTCCTAGTGCCCCAGGAAGCAGGCTTGATGGAGCACATCTAAAATCCTAGCACTCTGCAGCAGTCACAAGGGAACTGGGATTTCAAGATCATTCTTGGCTACATAGTGAGTTTGAGGCCAGCCTGGGCTACATGAGAGAAAGGAAGGAAGGAAGGGAGAAAGGACAGAAGGAAAGAGAGAGGAGGAGTTCCGAGTTTGAGGATTGCTGTTCATCCTTCTCCTTACCCTTCTACTTCTTCAAGCCAAAGAAGCAGAGATCTTTGCTCTTATTTTTACAAGTTCCCACATGTGTGGAGCCTTCAGAGCTATTTTTGGAACTTCATTGGTCTATCCCAGAGAATCCCTTGCTAAACCACACGTGTTTGAAATATGGTTTTGAGTGTTAACTTCCACTTACTACAGGGAAAAAGATGCTTAATGCACTGGGGAAACATGTAGTTTAAACAAATTGCCAACTTTATAAACAAAGGGTTAGAAGCCTGAGGTAATAGCTCAAAATAAGTTAACAAGTGTTTATTGAACATCTGCTTTACCCAAACTTTTGATCTGTTGAATGCTGAGGTGTAACACACTGCTCTGGCGGTGAAGAGGCAGGGCTTGGGTTCAGTCCCTACTCAGTCTCTCTCTCTCTGTCCCTACTCAGTCTCTCTCTCTCTTTCTCTCTCTTTGTCTGTCTGTCTGTCTGTCTCTCTCTCTCTCTCTCTCTCTCTCTCACACACACACATACACACACATGTGCACACACACACACACACACTTTCTACACTTCCTACCTTCAAATTGCCTGCTGTCTAGTTAGGAAACAACCGACCCAACCCTCCCCTCACCCCAATTCAGGACACAAGGGTTAAATAGTAAATCTCAGCAAACATACATACAAAGAAGAAAGAAGGCAGGCCCTGTATGTTTGGGTTTGCAACAGTGTTTCATTCCTAGGAATCTCAGGGAGATGCAAAACTCTGAAGAATTTTTATCGAGAAGGTACAGAGAGGATGAGTTTGCAAACAGATAAGGGGCAGCCAGCCAGAAGATTCTTGGAGAGATGAAGGCAGGGGAACTGAGAGATGGCTCAGCAGTAAAGGCCCTCAAGCCTAGCAACCCTGGAACCCACTTAAACACTGAAAGAGAGAACTGACTCTCACGGGTTGTTCCCTCACCTCCATACTGTCTCCCTCCCCATCATAACAAACATTATAATGAAAGCCTTGCTGTCTGAGCTGGGGGTGAGCCAGGTTCGAAGGGGCAGATGGCTAGTGCTGGTTGTAGAAGCCATTCTCCCTGTTTGGTGTAACAGCCACTGTTTTCATCAGATCATCTATTAACTACTTGCAAGAAGTCTGGCTTGTTGACTCATGATCTTCCTTCATAGAAAAAGGGGGTGGGGAGGATCCCAGGAACTTACCTGAGGTACCAGTGGCTCCTGCTTGTACAATCAAACCAGGTGTATGGGAATCTGTCCTCAGTTCTAGGGGCCTGGGAGGTTCTAGGTATATAGAGAGTGGAGCCTTAACTGAAGGGCACTCTGTGTGGACAGCTGTGGGCAAATCTTCATCCATGAAGGTGGATTTGGTTGCTTTGGAGTCACCATGACTCCTGTGACACTTCACCCATGAAATGTGTTCTCCAGGTTGGACTAACATGGAATCTTACTTTGTGGTTGGAACCCTAAAAGGAGGGAGACGTTTGTTTAGTTTCCCCAGGATCACCCTAGAGGAAATGGACAGCCAGGCTACAGGCTGAAGATGATTCTTAGCCTTTAACACTAGCCTACCTGTGGGCCCTGATAGCTCACATCTATAGTCTCAACACTGGGCAGGACGGAACCCTAGGCTGCAGCACAGTGAGCAACAAAAAAACTAAAATTGAGCCGGTTGGGGTCGAGGCACACCTTTAACCCCCAGGCAGAGGCAGGTGGATCTCTGAGTTCCGGGTCAGCCAGATCTTCATAGTAAGACCCTGTCTCAAAAAAGAAATAAACACACAGAACAAAAACCAAAATCATGCCAACCACCACCACCATTCCCCCCCACCCCCACCCCAAGGCTGCCAAGGGCTTGGGATTCCCATTTATTTCCTCCCTCTCCTTTTTCTCTGGGCTTTAAAGATGCACTCCGGTTGGTCAGTCAGGGACATTCCCAGTGTCGGAGATGAAAGCACCCAGATCTCCCTGTGCCTGGCTCCAAAGTTGTCCTACTGGGAATCTGCATGATTTTGGCCAGGTAGAATCAGATTTATCGGCTGGAATATTCTGATTTCTCGAAGGACGTCTGGCCCTCGAAGCATGCCTGGGAGTGTCCAAGTGACTCGGTCGCCAGCAAAGGGCATTTTCTCCTAGCAGAGTGTTAGTTTGCAAACCGCAGCATACCCGTGTCTTCCCTTACGGGTGTTTTCAGGTTGCGTCTAGCTCTCGATCATGAGAAATTAACAACCTGAGTGCGAGGACACCGTGGATCAAGGAGATTCAAAAGCGCACGAAAGATCCTAGAAAGAGCCAGCTTTGGCGTAGACAGCTCAGCAGCCTGGGTGGGGGCGGTGTCCCTGGGCGCACAGGGATTTGGGACAGGTGCTCGGCGGCCGCGGCGCACGGACGGCGGTCCTGCCGGCAGCCAGCAGATGGCTCCCGGGCTCTCTCAGCAGTTCCATCGCCCTCTCCAGACGCAGGACTTGGGAGGCTTCGCGGAGGGGCGCTGCGAGGAGGGGCTCGGGCCGGTCTCAACCGCAGCAGCAGCCGCCGCAGTTCCGCGCGGCGTCCGTCCCCGGGCTGTGCCGCGCGTCGGGCACCGTGCGCCCCGAGGACCCCCGCGGACGCCGCTCTCGCGAGGCGGGGAGGAGACGCAGGAGGACGGAGAGGAGGAGCAGGAGGAGGAGGAGCAGGAGCCGGAGCACGGGAAGGAGGAGGAGGAACGGGAGCTGGAGCGAGGGAAGGAGGAGGAGGAACAGGAGAGACGGAGAGGAGGAGGAGGAGCAGGAGGAGAGGAGGAGGAGCGGAGCCCGGGAAGGAGAGCAGGGCCGGCCTGCCCCAGCCCAGCCCAGCCCAGCCCAGCCCAGCCCAGCCCGCTGGAGGCCGAGGCCAGCCGGGCGGCCCTGCCCGCGCCTTCCGCTTCACCTACGCCCAAGGTGCGGCGCGGAGGCCGGGCTGCGGCGGCGCCCGCGCGGGGAGGAGCCGCGGGGAGGAGCCGGCGCCGCAGCCGCCCCGCGCTCGGGCCCTGGAGCTGCGAGCAGAGCAGGCAGCATGTAGCGGCGGCCGCAGAGGCAGCTCCGGGTTGCAACTCTTCGGATCTTCCCTTGGTTCTGTGGGCGCGCGGCAACCTTGGACCCGCGCTGCGCGGCTCCGGCCCACGCTGCCGCCAGCTGCAGTTTGAGACACTGAGGGGTTCCGGGAAGCGCGCGGGGTCGTCAGTCAGTGTGGGACCCGGGATCGCTCCGCGCCCAGGGGACAACCATGACCGACGACAGCTCCGACGTCCCCCGGGAGTTGATGGGTAAGCCTGGCGCCCGCCGGCCCTCTTCCTCTGCGCACGCCTCCCTGCCCACCTTCGTCCTCCCACCGAGCCCCCGCGCTCCTCCCGGCTAGTGGCGAGGGGCAGGGTCTCCAGGGGCGCGGGGAAGTTGTCTAGCCAGGTTTCCTTCAGAGCCGGGTGCAGAGAGGGAAGGGCGTGGGGAACCATCGGGAGCCCGGGAGGGGTCGTGCGGGTCGCCTGGTCGTGCCCCACCAGGTGGGCCAGGTTGGTAGGGGATGGAGCCGGAGGGGAACCTCATCCTCCGGCCTCAAACTCTGAAAAGTCCGGGAAAGCCTTGCGGAGGGATGCCCGGCGCAAACACAGTTGCCCCCGACCCCCCCACCCCGGGCACGTGCCAGCCGCCCTCCAGGAAATAACCCGCGGGGCTGAGCTGTGCACAGAGCTCTTGGGGGTGGAGGCGCCAGCCGGGTGTCAGGATTGGGCCTGACCAGGCGTGGCTTGGTGGAGCGAGCTGGGAGTGAGAGGGTTACCCGGCTGACGCAAACTCGAGCCAGGAAATGGAGGGTTAATGATAAAAGCGTTATTTTAGAATAATGATTAACCTACTGATCCCCCATCTCTTCTGGAGCCAGTGTGTGGTACCCCGTGAGAGGTGACCCATTGTCTTGAGGCCCTCTCTCTCGGAGTGGGGAGAAGAGGTCAGGGCCTGGCATTTAAGTCTTGGGGTTTAAGTTGATTATCTGGAAAGGTTAAATGGCAGAGGGGAAAAGAGGCCGGGGAGCGTTGGGAAAACCCAGCGATCTTGCTAGTGTGGGGTGCGTTGAGATGCACCCAGGTGAGCGGGTCTGTACCTGCTTGCCCTGGGCCCCAGGGACTCCCCTGCCCCCCTTGGAACCCTGCTTCGCGCCGGGTGCTGTGTCAGGGGTCCTGGCGAGGAGGGAAGTTCCCGGCGCGGGTCCATCACAGCCTGTGGAATTTGCTTCTCGGCGGCGCACTGCACCGGTGATGACAGGACTTGTGTCCCCACCCCAGCCAGGTGAAGCTTGGTGAAAGTTTTGTTCAGAACTGCGCGTTTCCTAAATTAAAAACATAAACCAGACGTCACGACCACACTTAAAAATTTAGTGTATGAAGGCACACACTCCATGTGGTTCCAGGCCCTCTTCCCTCTCCTCAACCTGCTGGGACCGGACTCTGAGATAAAGCACCAGTGAGTGGTCCATCCGGTTCTGGGTGTTTGCAGCACCCCGCCCGGAAGAGAAAACAGACACTGGTGGCTCCAAAGATGCCTCCAAGGGTGGTAGGGTTGTCCTGAACCCTGATAACAAGACGTTCAGGTGACTGAGACTCTAAGGTGAGGGACGAAGCTCTCAGACACAGCAGTGTGCTTAAAAGTTGAATTTGACTCCTCTTTTGAAGTGGGATTTTAGGTTTATCTTGTCTAGTGCTCTGGGGATTTTTGGAAGGACGGTGGCTGGGAGGGCCCATCTCTGGAGAAACCACTTCGGGGAATCTCTCCCTCATGCTTCAGTGATATGCCTGATGGGATTTTTCTAGGCCTTTAAATGGTGTAGCTAGGCCTGGGTTGGAAAGTGCACTTGCTGTGGGAACTTGTGAGTTCTGATGTGGGCCAAGTGGTAACTTGCAAAGACTCAGTATATTCAAAGCCTCTCCTGAGGCACTGTGTATCTTGCTGGTTATGATTTTTTTTTTTTTTTTTTTTTTGAGACAGGGTCTCACAGTGTAACTCTGGCTGGTGTAACTCTGGCCTCAAAGTCAGTGATCCATCTGCCTCTGTGCTGTGATCAAAGGTGTGTGCCACCACTCCTATCATGATTTCTTTTTGAGACAGTGTCTCTTCTTTAGTCTCAGCTGGCCTGGAACTCACTATGTAGACTAGACTGGCCTTGAACTCACAGAGATCCACCTGCCCCTGCCTCCTGAGAGCTGGGATTAAAGGCAGGTGCCATCATGCCCTCCCTATGACTTCTTTTGAGATACGGTCTCACAGAGCTCAGCCTCCAACTCCCAATGTAGTTTGGTTGGCCTTGAACTCATGATCTTCCTGTCTCTACCTCTAGGTTCTAGATTTAATAGGTATGATTTACCTTTACCTAGTTGTGATTAAGAAGTAAATGAAGGCGTTTGTAGGACTTTTTGTTTTGTTTGAGATAGAATCTCACCCTGTAGCCCAGGCTGGCCTTAAACTACCAGTAATCCTCCCCCCAGCAGCCCCCCCTCCCAAGGCTGGGTTTGCAGGTGTGAACCACCACTCTGCTTTTTGTAGAATAACTAAATCTGGAGAACAAAAATGTCACCTGTGTCAGTACCCAAGAAGCTGCTTTTGTCCTTAGAAGTGACTTGTGTCTCCTTTCGGGTGCGTAGCACTTCAGCCCATTTTCTACATGCCTCCTAGTGTGGTGGGGTAGCCTGCAGTTAGTCCGAGTTCTGATGGGACAGGAGCCCCACCCAGAGCCCCCAGCGCCCCACCTCCGCCACCATTCCCCTGCGACATCCCTTCGTAATTCCCCCTCTCTGCTGTTCCCTGTGCACCTTTCTCAGTGGTACCAGACCCCCTGCCCCTTACTCAGGCCTTACTGAACTAAAACATCTACTGAGACACACTGTAAATAGTAAAAAGTTCTGCATGTCAGGGGACCATTTTGACACCCCACTGGAAGCCAGCCTCCTGTTTCCTGCAGCTTCAGCTTGGGCTCCCCTCCTTCATGAAGCCTCCACACTCTTCCCAGTCTTGTGCTTGTACAGGTTCATTTACTGGCACCTCTAGTGGCTTCTGCTAGATGGGTAGGGCTATGTACGTATGCTTGTTGACCCCTGAGTGTAATACGGAACACAGAGCTCTGGAAACTTAGGAGGGAGGTAGCATTTGAAGGATAACTAGAATATTTCAAGGAGACTAGGGCAAGGACATCCTAGAAAGGGAATAATATGGAGCAGATCTCCGCCATATAAAAGTTGTTCTAGGGGAGAAGTGGCCCCCCAGATTGTACTGAGAAGAGTAGCTGGACAGCGAGACTTTGACTAAGCATACTGACAGTCTTGGCCTTTTCATAAAATGATTGTGTCTGTGACCAGGGGTGGCTCAAACTCGGGTTGGAAAGATAGACGTGGTTGGAGAGGCCGGGGGGCAGACTTGAGGGAGTCCAAGTCCCTTCATGCAGTTGTCCATGGGGCTCGGATCAGTATCCTGAGCAGATTTTGGGAAACTACTCCCTGTGAGAGGGATGAGTTGGATGACAAGGTGTCCAGGTCCTTAGAGGCTGGTGGGGAGGACACCGAGTTTGCTTTGGGATGTATTCAGGTTGGGATACTCATGAGAGTCAGAGGAAGACATAGCTCTCCTCCAAATTTTCAAGTCTGATTTTTCTCTGTCTACCACCTTGATACTGTGGGCTATTTATCATGATTTGGGGAGGACCCTTCCTGGCTAGACCATTTTGCCTAGTTTTGCTCTTTGACTGGACCCTTCCAGCTCCCAGCAGCCTCTGTGTTCAGCACAATTCCCTAAAAATATAACTTTTTGTCTTTTGTTTTATTGAGACCCAGTCTCACTGTGCAGCTCAGCCTTTGTAGCCCAGAATTCACTGTATATCCCAGGATGGGCCAGAACCTGTGGTAATCTGCAGAATCCTTCCCGTTTCAGCCTCGTAAGTGCTGAGTTTAAAGTCCTGAGCCACCATACCTCGCCAAATATGTTTTTTTAATTTTAGTTTTTTTTTTTATGTGTATGAGTGTACTGTCTGCATGTAGGTTGGCGCACCCGTGTCGTGCAATACCATGGAGGTCAGAAGAGGGCGTTGGATTCCCCTGGAACTGGAGTCAAAGCCAGTTCTCAGCCGCCATGTGGGTGCTGGGGATCGAACCCGGGACCTCTGTAAGAGCAGTCGGCACTCTCAACTGCTAGGCCATTTCTCCAGTCTCCACCAAATATTTTCTTTTTTTTTTTTTTTGGTCTTTTCGAGACAGGGTCTCCCTGTAGCCCCAGCTGGCCTGGAACTCACTCTGTAGACCAGGCTGGCCTTGAACTCACAAAGATCCGCCTGCTTCTGCCTCCCAAGTGCTAGGATTAAAGGCGTGCGCCACCATACCCGGCCCACCAAATATTTTCTATAAGTGATTTGCCGTAGAGGTTAGGACATGTGTCAAAGGACTCTGCGAATTCTGAGTCTCCTAGAGCTAAGCTCATCCGTGTGCCCCTGTGGGTCTTTTTCTTTCTGTGTAGAATCCTGAATTCCTAGCAAGATTATGCCATGCCTTGCATGGATTGATACTAGGTTATAATTTGTGTGTGTGTGTGTGTGTGTGTGTGTGTGTGAGAGAGAGAGAGAGAGAGAGAGAGAGAGAGAGAGAGAGAGAGAGAGACAGGGTCTTATGTAGCCCAGGCTGGCCTCAGACTCTCTGTATCTGAGGCTGGCTTTGAACTCCTGATCCTCTGCCTTCCCCTCTCAAGTGCAGGGATTTCCAGCATCTGCCATTTCACCCAGACTTTGTCACAGTTTTTTTTACCCCTCCAATATTTATTTTTATTCCCTTTTCAGTTAAAATATTTTATTTATTATTTTAATTTTTATGGATATGAGTATATTGCCTGCATGCATGTAAGTGCACCAGTGTCATGCAGTGTCTGCTGAGATCAGATGAGAGTGTCAGATCCCCTGGAACTGGAGTTACAGATGGTTGTTAGCCACCACTGTGGGTGCTGGGCTTTGAATCCAGATCCTCGGCAAGAGCAGCCTCTGCTCTTAACCGCCGAGCCACCTATCTCTCCAATCCCTATTTTTATTCTTTTTAATTATGTGTATGTATGTCTATGTGTGGGTATGAGCTCATGTATGCAGGTGCCCATGGAGGCCAGAGGCCTCTCCTTGGCTGGTCAGGAACTTGCAGTGGTCTTTCTGCTCCCGCTTCCTGGGTGCTAGGATTACAGGTATGAGCCACCACACCTTGTTTTGTATATTAAAGTTTTTATTTTTGGTGTTTTTGAGACAAGGTCTCCCTGTAGCCCCAGCTGTCCTGGAACTCGCTATGTAGACCAGGCTGGCCTTGAACTCACAGAGGTCTGCCTGCATCTGCCTCCAGAGTGCTGGGATTAAAGGTGTGCCACCACCATGCCTAGGTTGCTTGTTTGTTTTTTTGAGACACCGTCTCCTTATAGCCCTATCTGGCCTTTCTTTTTCTTTTTTCTTTTTTTTTTTTTTTTTTTTTTTTTTTTTTTTTTTTTTTTTNGTCGTGCATTGCCGCGGAGGTCAGAAGAGGGTGTCAGATTCCCCTGGAACTGGAGTTCTCCTGGAATTGGAGTTACAGATGGTTCTCAGCCGCCATGGGTGCTGGGGATCGAACCTGGGTCCTCTGCAAGAGCGGTCAGCGCTCTTAACTGCTAGGCCATCTCTCCAGCCCCCTTATCTGGCCTTTCTAGACCAAGCTGGGACTAAAGGCTACCACACCCAGCTGTGTATTAAATTCTTGATAGCAGACCTGGGATATAGGGCACTTGCCTGTTGTGTCCAAGGCTTTGGGATCAATCCCCCACCCAAAGCCAGTAAACTTGGGTATGCTCAGAGGGAGTCCTGGCCCCTTGAGAGGCTGAGGCAGAGGGATTGTAGGATAAAACAGAACCCTGACTCAAAACGAAAACCTGTTGATAGCTGATAACCAGACTTGTTCACCAAGGAAGGAGAACGAAAAGGGAAGAAGGACTAAGCAGTCTGCTAACTACATGCTGTGCGCAATGCTTTTTTATGTTACTAAGCAAAGAATATAACAAACAAGACTTGTTCTTTCTTTCTTTCAGAAAGCATAAAGGATGTTATTGGCAGAAAGATCAAAATCTCAGTGAAGAAAAAAGTGAAGTTGGAAGTGAAGGGGGACAGAGTGGAGAACAAAGTGCTGGTGAGCGTCTTGGTTATTTTCATGAAGTTTGTAAAGCGTCTTCTTCTCCCTCTGTGTATTTCACGCAGCATTTGGTCTAGTCGTGGGTGCTGAGTTCTGGAAACCGCTTAGATTCCTGGGACTCCGTTGGAAGTTAAGAGTTAAGGTCTATCAATTTTATACAGTATGTAGTCTGTTGTCACCCCAAGGACCGAGCCAGATTCCTGAATGTGATGGACCAGCCCATCTTCTCCCACACCCCATCCCTTCATTTCTTTGTGGCCTTAACCTACCCTCTGCATCAGGGAACCCCCTTCCGACTCTAATACCAGGCCTCATGGGACCAGACCCCACAGGACAACATGGCACAGTGGATCTCTTTTGTACATTCCGGTCGGGGGATGAGTGTTGCTATTTAATTACTAATATTATTGAATGCCTTAGGGGAGACCAGGCCAGCCTGGGGTCCTGAGGACCAGCAAGCAGAACCTCTGATAGTAAAGTTTTGCGCCAGTCAAAAAACAAAAAACAAAAAACAAAAAAAGAGTTAAGGTCATTTCTGGCTTATCTTGTGCGAGGCAAAGTGGAGCTCCAGGCCGAGAGTAGCGATGCCAGCCCGGTCAACCCGGCCGTCTTCCCCCGCTTGACCGTGGTACTTCTGGCTATTGGCATTTCTTCACTCCTGGTTCTTCGGGTATGAGGTCCCCTCCATCAAATACACACGTGACATTTACAGGGAGCTCCTCACCTCCTTGGCGGCCTCACTGTCCATGGCTTCTGGGTTCTCTTTCTGCTCTGGGTTGGCATCTACGCATGTGTCCATTACCCAGGCAGCTTCCCCCAGTCCCTACTTTTTTGTTGTTCTTTTTTTTTTTTTTTTTACCATTGATACAAGTATTCCACCTGCTGCTTACAGTAAAGGCAGAGGAGGCAGATGTGTGAGAAAAAAAAAAGTTAAGTTCATTTGAAGTTTGGAGACGAAGCGTTTTGCTTGCATTTTCCAAGTTCTATGGGGCTTGCATCCAGGTCCTCGCCAGGCCTCATGGGAGCTTCCTTAGTCTCTCTGTTCCGTTGGCTGCTTGTTTGATAGTTTATACAGTCTCATGGAGGACTTTAAGAAATTCAAGTCTCACTGATTTAAGGAAACTTTCTCTTGAGTCCTGTGAGGGTTGATGACGGAGCAGTGTGAACAGAGAGCGCCTGTTGCCATCCGGGGGGATTTGAAGAGTCACTAGTTTCTAGAACCAGTGTTGCTGTGTTTCGGATGGACTGTGTTCCCTCCAGTTCGTCGGAGGAGTGCCCGCGTGAGGATTTGATCCTCTGGGCACATGCTGCCTGGGGGGTAGCAGTGCCTGACTAGAATGAGGCTGGGGGATTTCACTGGTTCTTTGGTTGGGATTATGCCAAGTCTACGTTTGAATTTGGTTGAGAAGCCGAGTGTGGTGGCTCAAACTTGTAATCCCAGAATTTGGGAAGGTGCCTTGAGTTTGTGGCCATTCCTGGGCTATATAGTGAGTTCCAGGCCATCCTAGGCTAATCTGTGAGAGCCTATCTTGGAAAAAGAATCCTACTCCTCCAAAAAACCCCCAGGATGAATGAAGAGCTTTTAAAAAATGTTTTATGGGGCTGGAGAGATGGCTTAGCAGTTAAGAGCGCTGACTGCTCTTCCAGAGGACCTGGGTTCCATTCCGAGCACCCACATGGCGGCTAAGAACCGTCTTTAAGCTGGGAGTGGTGGCACATGCCTGTAATCCTAGTACTTGGTAGGCAGAGGCAGGTGGATCTCTGTGAGTTCAAGGCCAGCCTGGTCTTACAGAGTGAGTTCCAGGACAGCTAGGGCTACAGGGAGACCCTGTCTCAAAAAGAAGAAAAAAATATTTCATTTGTGATATTTTATTTCATGTTTATGAATGTATTGCCTGCATGTATGTGAGTGCGCCCATGTTGTGCAATGCCCACAGAGGTTGTCAGACCCCTGAAGCTATAGAGTTACAGGCAGTTGTTAGCCACCATGTGGGTGCTGGGACTAGAACCTGGGTCCTCTGCAAGAGCAGGCAGTGCTTTTAACCACTGAGCCATCTCTCCACTCATTTTTTTGAGGGAAGGTCTTGCTATTATAGCCTTGGCTAGCTCCTTAATTTGCAGCAATCCCTCTGCCTCAGGCTTCAGAGTACTTACGTTGTAAGAATGTAGCAGTACACCCAGAATGACAGAATATTTTTCAATATTTTATCATGGGAAATTGCAAACATGCACAATTAGAGAAGAGAGTTATATTGAATCCTGTGAATTTGTCATTCAGCTCTATTGACTTTTAGTGTTTTGCCAATATTGCTAATTTATCTATCCCCTTTACAGATTTCTTTCCCTAGCACATTTTAAAACAAATATTGAGCATATGGCATTGAAAGATACTATTTCTAATATTCCATTTCTTTAGTTGAATTGGCTGCAAAAATCACAGTGTCTTTCTGAGAACATCTATATTAAGAATCAAATGGAGTCTCTAACTCTGGATGTGTGATTGTCTTGTGTAGATGTGAGGATTGTTTGTTGATAGACGATTTCTGTTTTCCTGCTTACACACGTTGGTGGTGAGGGCAGGAGAACGGACCCCGGTGATGCCTCAGAGTGAGTTCCTGTAGTGGAAATGATTGATGTTATGTTCTGTTTTATTGAGCTTTAAATAATAAGTCCATTTCCTTAAATTGCATTTTCCTTAAGGTTGTTCAACTGTAGGATCGTACTACTTTTTGGAGATGGTAGTGTAAAGAGAAGATATGTGGCTGTCATTTTTATTTTTGGGTTTCTCCTCTCCTTTCTTTCTCTTATACCAAGGTTGTGTGCTTTTTATTTATTTTAATTTAAAAAAATTTTTTTTTTTTTTTTTGGTGTGACAGGGTCTCATGTAGCCCATGCTGGCATCAAACTTTCTGTGTAGACTCCGAACATTAACTCATATTTCTCCTGAGTCCAGCTCTCAAGTGCTAGGATTACAGGCATGTGCCACCATATCCTATTGTAATTTTATTTTATTTGCTTAATTTATTTCAGTGCTGGAATTTGACCCCAGGGCTTTGCATATGCGAGTCAAATGCTTTCCCACTAAACTACAGCACTAAACTACATCTCCAGTCCCCACGTGGTTTTATTTATTTATTATTTTTTATTTTATGTGTATGGGTGTACTGCCTCAAAGTATGTAAGGGCATCCGTGTTGTGCAATGCCCAAGGAAGTCAGAAGAAGGTTTTAGATCCTCTGGAACTAGAGTTACTGATGGTTGTTAGCTGCCATGTGGGTGCTGGGAATTGAACCCCAGGTACTCTCCCTCTGCAAGAGCAGCCAGTCCTCTTAACCACTAAGCCATCTCTCCAGCCCTGCATGGTTTTATTTTTACAATACCAGTAGAGGAAAGGTCCATCTCTACCTAACACAAACATCAAGGAGTGTTTGCTACAATCTGAAGAGTGACTCTTAGTACTACTTGGTGTGAGTGCTCTTCATTACGCTGAGAATGAGCCATGCCACGGCTAGAACTGATTGATAAAATGTCAAAGATAGAATTGTGTCCACTATAATAAAATTGGTGCCATTAACAAATAGCTATGATTAGGACTAAGGTGTTTGTCAGTGGTAGAGCCTTGCGTGCACAAGGCCCTGGGTGCAGTCCACGGCACCTCAGAAATAAGTGGAACTAGAGGGGTGAGTGCGTCATGGTCTGAGTTTCTGGCTCACCTTATCTTAGCTGGAGCTCATAAAAATTGCAACCAAACTATAAATATATTTGAATTTAAGCATTTATTTCTCCCAATCCCAAGGCTCAGTCATTTCTGGAAGTTTGGCCAGAACTCATGGTTGTTTACTTAAGGTCTTGCCTTTCACTGGCAAGTTTGAACAAGACAATCCATGAACTAACCGTCATATTTTGATTTTGGAATTTTCAGTTTGAGAAATTGAGTTAATTTTTGTTCTACTAAAATAGGTTATTAATGAATATGCTAAATATACCTCCCCTTTTTTGGTGTGTGTGTGTGTGTGTGTGTGTGTGTGTTGGTGTGTTGTGTGAGAGTGCGGGCTTGTGCCTGGTTGTGGAGGCCAGGGGGAAGTCATGGGGTGTCTTCCTCTGTTGATCTTGACCCAGGGTCAGCTCTCGAATCTGAACTGCAGCTCTCCGTTTCAGCTAGGCTGCCTGGCCACTGTGCTCCCCGGGTCCACCTGTGCTGTGCTCCACCATGGGGCTGACAGCCGTGTCCGGCTCTTCACACGGGCGTTGGGGATTTGAAGTCACTCTCACCTGCTGAGCAGGCTCCCCAGCCCCCATTTGGCTTTTTTCCTTTCTCGCTTGTTTGTGGATTTTTGAGATAGGGTCTTTGTAGCCCTGGCTGGCCTCAAACTCTCAGCAATCCTCCTGCTTCAGCCCCCTGAGTGCTGGGCTGACAGGCGTGCGCCACCTCACCACATCATGAGAGTGCACTGGTTCTCATTTCGCTCAGGGCTTGTCTTCATCTTTTTTTTTTTTTTTTCTTGGTGTTTTTGAGACAGAGGAGTCTCCTTGTAGACCCAGCTGTCCTGGAACTCACTATGTAGACCAGACTGGCCTCAAACTCACAGAGATCCACATGCTTCTGCCTCTAGAGTGCTGGGATTACAGGCATGTGCCACTAGGCCCGGCTGTCTTCATCTTTTTATGAGCATACTGGCTAATAGCTTGGGAACACTGATAAGTGCTTGGTGCTGTGGTTTGAGCTTTACCGTCTATCCCCAGCCCAACACAGGTGGAAAGCACACTTTTTTATACCTTCATTTTGTACATGAGGAAACCAAGATTTACAGAGGCTAAAGTAACTTGCCTCAGGCAGAACTGGGATTTGAACCCAGATCTTTTATACTCAGAGCCTATCCTCTTTGCCTCTGTTCAAAGAAATAGGAAAATATCTTTGCTTGTCAGTGACTGGTGACTTCACTGGCAGGGAGGGAAACGGGGACGAGGGTTTAAAAGGCCCAGCACTCCCGGCTTTGCCTTGACTGCCTTCTCCATTCATTCGTTATCTTTGCTGATGCTGATGGGTACTAGTGCTTGGTTGCATGCAGTCTCTCAGAGTCTCTCACTCCACGGGGTCCCAGCTGACAGTGTGGTGCTAGAGGAAGCATCTAAGTAGGCACTGTGAGGGGATGACAGACATGGTGGGTGAGAATTTCCTGAAGGAGGTGAAACCTAAACTCATCCAGATGAGCAGGTCAGTAGTTCTGAGCAGAAGGGAACATTAAGTGCCTAGAAGCCAGAGGGAGCTCCCCACCACCTGTGCCAGGTAGGCAGCCTGTCTCTGTTGGGCGCAGTTTTCTTATCAGGTGAAGGTCAGGACTGGTTAAGCAGGTCTCTTCTTGTCACCTGTTTGATGTTCCTCACATGAACTATTCTCCAGAGAGGCAGCAGGGCTCTGTGGTTAAGGACTGTAGGTTCTGGGTTCGGCTCTGCAACGTCATAATGTTAGTGGGTTGCTTTCTCTACTGAAGCAGGCATTGTAAATAGTAGCTTTTCCTCTGCCTTGCTCTGCACACTAGGTGGCATGTATTTAAATACTAGTTAGCACAGTGCCCAACACAGCATGCACCTAATACACCGAGAGGAGCCAAGGGTCCTTGCACTCTCCTTTGTCAGTGACCAGAACCTGTCAGTCTTTTTTTTTTTCAAGTTTTTTTTTCTTGTTTTGTGGAATTTTTTTTATTTTTTATTTTATGTGTATGAATGTACTGTCTACATGCAGGTTTGTGCACCCGTGTCGTGAAATGCTGCGGAGGTCAGAAGAGGGTCTCAGATTCCCCTGGAACTGGAGTTCTCCTGGAATTCCAGCCGCCATGTGGGTGCTGGGGATCGAACCCGGGTCCTCTGCAAGAGCAGTCGGTGCTCTTAACTGCTAGGCTATCTCTCCAGCCCCAGAACCTGTCAGTCTTAAGGTCAAGTACCTGCTGCTTCTGCTGAGGGCCTGCATTGTCAGGCCAGGACTTTTCATCCATGGTTGGCAGTGCCTTATTAGCAGGCTAGAGGGCACAGACTGGGTCCCAAGGTGCTGGTCCACTGAAAGTAGAAATGCTAGGGTGCTTGGGGAGATAAAGTTCTATACTCACAAATATGGCAACTGGGGTATTAACGATAAGCCAGTCTGTCGACTCTATGGCTTTCCAGAGATGTTAATATCCCTCTCTGCATTGGGAATTTTAACGAATGAGGTAGACTTGAGTTCCACACTCGCTTGGCCAGACAGATTAATGTTATAGGCTGAGAAAGTGAGGTAGGCCAGGCCAAAGCTCCGGGAAGCTTCAAGGGTTTAAAGACTCTCTTAGCGGGTGTTCTCTTGGATTGTCCCTTATTTTTCCTTTTGAGACAAGATCTTACTATGGAGACCTGGGTATGTATCTCTTGCAGTTTGGCTTTTCTTACTTTGATTGCTGCTGGTTATTGTGGCTGTAGGCTCTGGCCTTTTTGCTGGGGACTGCTCCATAGTAATAGTCATTCTGTGGTTTATCAGTTCATTGATGGGCTTCTTGGTTGTTTCCAGTTTTTCCTATTAGGAATGAAATGGATTTAGACACTTGTGTGCAGTTTTTGTGTGAATGTATGCCTGTATTTCTTGTGATAGATGTCAGGGATTCTATTTGCTGGTTTGCATGGGAATTGTATTTTTTAAAATTTTTTAAATATATATTTTGTACAAGATTATCAAATCTAGACCCGTGTTCCCCACCCTATGCCCCCACCCCACCAGATCTCATGCATTCTGCCAAACATGCTTTTCATCTCTTTCCCACTCTTTCTTGATATTCTCCACATGGAAGTTGACTGTTTTGAGAAGTTCACTGTTTCAGTCAGTTCTTTTTTTTTTTTTTTGTCTTTTAGAGACAGGGTCTCCCTGTAGCTCCAGCTGTCCTGGAACTCACTCTGTAGACCAGGCTGGCCTTGAACTCACAAAGATCCACCTGCCTCTGCCTCCCAAGTGCTAGGATTAAAGGCATGTGCCACCACGCCCAGCTTCAGTCAGTTCTTTGATCAGTCAGTTCTTTGATGCAGTCCTTTCTATTGTTGTTGTTTCCAATATGCATCACTCCCAACTGCTTGGACAAAAGCTCAAGGGACCATGCACAAGAAATACTTACAACTAGGTAATTGGCACTAGCATCCACAGATGAGGGATACCATTCGTTGTTTGTTTTTCTGGGACTGTGTCACTTCACTCAGCATGACGTCTTCTAGCTCCAGCCATTTTCCTGCAAAGCTCGTGATGTCGTCTTTCTTTACTGCTGCATAGAACTCCATTGTGTAGATGTACCACATTTTCTCTATCCACTCATCAGTTGAGGGACATTTGGGTTGGTTCCAGCTCCTTGGTATTGTGAAGAGAGCTGAAATAAACATGGCCGTGCATGTATCTCTACAGTGGGGTGAGTCTTGAGGATACATGCCTAGGAGTGGTATGGCTGGGTCAGGTTGCAAGTTCATTCCAAGTCTTCCAAGGGTTCTCCACACTGCTTTCCATAGTGGCTGTACGAGTTTACATTCCCACCAGCAGTGGATGAGTGTTCCCCTTTCCCCACAACCTCTCCAGCACTTGGTATCATTTGTTTTCTTGATCCTAGCCAGTCTTATTGGAGTAAGATGATATCTTAAAGTGGTTTCGATTTGCATTTCCTTAATGATTAGTGATGTTGAACACTTCTTAAGATGTTTCTCGGCCGTTCCTCACTTGTGAATTCCCTGTTCAGGTTTTTGCTCCAGCTATTGAGTGGGTCGTTTGTTTTCTTTCTTCTTTGTTTTTTGAGTAGTTTATATATTCTGGAAATCAATGCTTTGTCAGATGTTTCTGCAGTGAAGTTTTCCTCCCACTCTGGGATTTCTCTTCACTTCCTTGATTGTTTCTTTTGATGTACAGAAGCTTTTGAGTTTAATGAGGTCCCATTTGTCAATTGTCAACCTTAATTCTTGTGCAGCTGCTGTCTGATTTAGAAAGTCATTTCCTATGCCTATGTCTTGTAGTCTGCTGCCCACTTTTTCTTCTATCACCTTCAGAGTTTGGGATTTCATGTTGAGGTCTTTGATCCATCTGGAGTTGGGGAACTGTATTTTATTAGAAGCTCGTGAGTGCTCCCATAGTGGCCGTACCATTATGTAATCTCAGGAATACGCCAGGCACCTACCTGGTTCTCTACATCCCTGGTATTGCATCTGGACTTCTTCTTTTTTTCTTTTGGGCTGATAGCTGAAAGAAAAAACTCAACTCTGTGAGGAGGGACCAAGGTCCCTTTGGTGGTTCTCCTAGTCGTGTCTGAGGCTTGTCTGGGGGATGAGTGTGGTGCACTTTTCTAGCTAGGATGGTGGCACAGAAGTGAGCAGAAAGTCCAATTCTGGTCTCAGTGTGGTTAAAAGTTCAATTTAGGATTCAGTCCTGATAGTTTTTGCCAAGTCTGTGTCCTTCTACACTTGTGGAAGGAAGCGGAGCCCAAAACTAGATTCCCTCCCTCCCTTCCTCCCTTCCTTTCCCTCCCTCTCTACCTCTCTAACCTCTCCAATTCCTTCCTTCATTTGTTTGGGATAGGGTCTCTTGTAGCTCAGGCTAGTCTCCAACTTGCTGTGTTGCCCAGGATGACCTTGAGCCCCTGATCCCTTTGCCCCCCCTCCTTGGTGTTGAGATTACAGACCTGCTGCTAGACTCAGCTTAAACTCTTGAAAATTGTTCATTTATTTTGTTTTGAAAGTTGGCTTGGAATCCTTATTTATTTATTTACTTATTTGGTCTTTTTGAGACAGGGTCTCCCTGTAGCCCCAGCTGTCCTGGAGCTCACTCTGTAGACCAGGCTGGCCTTGAACTCACTGTGATCCGCCTGCCTCTGCCTCCCAAGTGCTGGGGTTAAAGGTGTGCGCCACCACGCCCAGCTTGGAATCCTTTAATGTAGAGCTTTTTTTTTTTTTCTTCCCTCTTTCCCTCCCTCCTTTCCTTTCGTTTTCTGGGATAGGGTCTTCTCAAACTCTGGAACCCTCATCTCAGCCGCCTGAGAGCTGGGATCATACTGTACCCCTTTGAGTATCTTAATTAGGCTTGATTTGAGTAAATATAAGTTAACTTTTATGTTTTTAAAATTTTATTTTGAGGGGGAGGTTCATGGGACAGGCTCTCATCACAGCCCAGCCTTAAGCCTCCCCTCCGACGAGGTGCTCCTCCTGCTTCTTACTTTTTAATATTGAAAACCACAAGGCGGTGATTTTGGATACATTTTTGGTACAGCTCCCTGGGATGTTAGGGGCACTACTGTCATTCACTCAAAGTGTAAACTCCTTATTTACGTAATTCTGTTCTCAAAAAAGGGAATATATAAGTTTTATAAGTATTTGCCTGCTTAATGTATTGTGAATTGTTTTCAGTCTCAGGGACACTGCAGTTTGGAAATGGTTGCTCTTTTACACCAGGCCATGTTCAATGTCTCTTGCCTTCCCACCCTGGCTCCCAGTTCGATACAGCAGTGTCACCCATGTCATGTCACTTTCCCCACAGATGTCCCCTCTGAAAACCGTGTGGTGCAAGGAAGTCACATTGGCCAGTGGTTACCACATGTTTAAAACACTCTAGCAGTAATTAAAAAAAAAGACAATAAAACCCCACACAGTTCTCTATGGAAGTAAAGGAGTAGTGTATAAAGAAATGTATTTTGTGACAGAGAGTGATGGTGCAGACCACTTGGGAGACAGTGGCAGGCATCTGTGAAACTCAGTGAGTTTCAGCCCAGCCTGGTCTTCTACACAGCAAGTTCTAAGCTGGAGCTACATAATGAGATACTGTCTCAAGAAAATTATATTTTGTTTCAAGGCCAGCCTGGTCTTCATAGTGAGTTCTAGGACAGCTGGGGTTACAGGGGACCCCTGTTTCAAAAATACCCCCCTCAAAAAAAGTATATTTTGAAAGTTCATAGTTAAACTCCAAACGGCGAGGCTGTCCTTGCCTCTGCCCTCCAGTGCTGGAAGTTGAACACAGGGGTTGAGCATGCTGGAAAGGAGTGTACCATGGAGCCATGTCCCCACCCCAGGACCCCTGTTTTGGTGAACAAGTTAGAAAGGCATAAAAGGAAGACAAGTCTGTTTGGGTTGATATGGAGAGACTCCCCATTCAACAGCTGAGCAGAGCCTTCGCAGGGTTCAAGTTCGGCAAGGTCTGATTCTCTCCCTGTGCCAGGGATGGAGGCGGAAGCTGAGCTCTGAGCTCAGCAACAAAGTGGGTTATCCTGACATCCTTGTTGATTTGATCTGTTAAATCTAGTATAATCCGTTAGACCATCGGTGTTGACTTCTTGGTCCTGCAAGATATCAAACAGATGTCAGAATGAAATTCCCCTCTGAAGTTCCTGAAGAGAGCTGTTGGCACTGTGCGTGGCCCCAGGTTAAGTTAGATCTTCGGCAAGGCTGGTCCAGTCAGGTAATTTGAACAGCTCCTTTTGTGTACCAGCTTTTCAGGGTCGCTTACCATTCAATGAGCAGGTGATTTTCAAAGCGCCTGGGTGAAGTTACAGTGCTGTAGAAAGCTGAGCTTCAGAAAACACGTTGAACTGATCCTCATGTGGATATCAGAGGCATGTGGTTGATGCCAAGGATCCTGGCCCAAATTCTGGGAAATTCAAAAGAAAAGGCGCCACGTTTGCATGTTCACAATTTACCTGGACTCAAAATTGTGGTCAGCCCCCACCTGGCTTCTCCCTAGCCTCTCTGGGCAGGGACCTGGGCGGCCCTTGCGGTCACATTTCCCAGGATGCAGCTGAACCTGCTACCTGAGATTCATTTACACTCCGCTCCTGGTGCCGAGTGCCCCAGTTTCTTCTGCAGTTAGCACTGCCTGTGAGAGTCAAATGACCTTGGGCAGGGAAACTGTTGGGCATACACCCACCCGCCTGGTGTAGCTTTTCATTGTTTTAAAGATACTGTTTTTCCAGCCTCTGGGATTGGGCCTCCCTGGGAACCGGGCATTTAGGTAAAATGTAACAGGGAGGGAAGCTAGAGCGGCTCCGCTATGAAAGGGGCATTGTGTCAAATGAGGGGCCAGGAAAGCTCACCAAAGTACGGAATGCCTGGGGAGCGCTCTTTTTGTGTGTGTATGGTTATAAAATAGTTGCAGAGGACACAAAAAAGACATTATGAAAGTTTACCATAGCACTTTTAAGTTTCACTGGAAACACTTGATTGTTAAAGTAGACTGAAAGCTGAAACAATGTTTTGTTCTTTTTTTTGAGAGAGAGGGGGTTTCATTCCAAGGCGGTTTGGAACTTACTATGGAAACCAGGTGGGCCTCAACTTTGTGCCAATCCTCCTGCCTCAGCCTCTGAAGTGCTGGGATTACAGGAGGGAACCACCATGCCTGGCTTTTTATTTAGGGGAAAGGGGGATCTTCAAGCCCACAAGTTAAAGGACAGCCAAGGGTATATAGGAGACTTTGTCTTCTTTTTCTACGAAAAAGAAAGAAGGAAAGAATAGAAAAGACAAGACAAGAAAGGAACCAGCTAGCCAGAGCTAGAGACAGCTCAGTTGATGGAATGCTTGCTTGCCTGGCAGTCACAAGGCCCTGGGCTCCATCTCTAGCCCCACATGAACGTGGGGTGCTGGTTCAGGACCATAATCCCAGCACGGGGAGGTGGTGGCCGGAGGCGAGAAGTTCAAGGTGATCTTCAGCTATATAACAAGCTCCAGGCCAGCCAGGACTACATGAGACCCTCTCACCAAAAACTAAGTAAATGGCCAGGCATGGTGGTTCACTCCCAGATCTGGGGAGGAGGAGACGGGACTCCCTGGGGCTCCCTGGCCAGTCAGCCTGGCCTACTTGGAGAGTGAGTTCCAGGACAAAAAGAGATCTTATCTCAGAAAACAAGGCTGTTGGCACTTGAGGAGCAGTGCCCGAGGTTGTCGTCTGACTTGCACACACGCATAATCTCCTCGCACATGTGCACCTCCACACCAGTGTGCACACATGCGCGCACACACAAAACATGGAAACAATTCCTTTGCTGGTGAATAACTAAAAAAAGAAAACAAAATTAATTAAAAAATTTAGGTTGGACAACAGTTTATTTTCTGAGGATGGAATTGAGGCCTTGTGTATGCTAGGCCAGCATTCTGCTGACCTGAGACCCCAGTAGTTGATTTTAAAAAATTTTTATTTCTGAGCCAGGGTTTCACTTTGTAGCCCAGGCTGGTACCAAGCTTACAGAGATCTGCCTGCCTCTGCCTCCTGAGTGCTGAGACTAAAGGTCTGTGCCACGAGACTGTATAGCTTTTGTAAGTTAAAAAAAATTAAATTTATTTTTATTCATTATTTATTTTGTATCATTATTCATTATTTTTGGTATTTTTGAGACAGGGTTTCTCTGTAGCCCCAGCCTGGAACTCGCTATATAGACCAGGCTGGCCTTGAACTCACAGAGATGGATCTGCCATTGTCTCCCAAGTGCTGGGATTAAAGGTGTGTGCCACCAGGCCTGGCACGTCCATCCCTCTGAGGGATTGCTACGGGGCAGGCATTTAAGGAAAGGACGGTTCTCCACCTTGTTGCTATCTGGGAAGTCCCCCTGGTTTTAATTTTTTACAATACTTGGAACTGATCTTTGCCCCTTGGCCCCTGGTTGCTGAAGCCTGCTTCATTGGATTTAGGTATCTTTCAGATCTGTCTGTGCCAGCAGTTTTCTTCCACAAGTTATCAGGGGTGGAGAGCATGTGGGTGTCTGGATACCTGCAGGCATGGGTCTAGACTCACACCTCTTGGGCACCACTGACTTGGGTGCTTTAGCTGTTTTTTTGGCTGGCCCCTGCTAAGGTGCGAGTTTGTCTTCTATGACTTACACCTTTACCCCCGTCATGGGACCACTCTTGCCTTGGGTCTTTGACTGCTCTGATCAATGATAGTGAGTAGACTTGTGAATGAGAAGGTACTGGCACCTTCATTGGGTGAAGCACACTTAATAAGCACCTTGAACTCATCTGCATGTGGAGCCAGACCAGCGTCTTAGGAGATAAGTTAGTATCAGGGTGGAAGGAGATGTTGCCTTCTTCCCGTGGTTCACCTGTGTAACCAAGTCTCTGAAATCCTGTGTTCTATCCCAGTCCATCAGAAGCTTCCGGGTCCCATTCTTCAGTCTGATTTACTTCCTCCACTTCCTGACTTTTTCTCCTCACTTTTTGCCTTGGGGGATATGGCACAAGTGCTGGCTGGCGCCCTCATGGGCCGGGCAGCCTTGCTCAGGCCTATCCTTTCAATGCTGCCATTGTGGATGGCTTTGTATAGCAATGGCTTTCCTGCCAAGAGAGGCAGGTGGGGGTGGGGACGTAGCTCAGAGGTAGAGCTCCTGTCTAGATTCCCCCAGTAAGGGGCAGGGGATATGGCTCAGAGGGAGAGTAGTGACCTATGATGTGAGAGGCTTGGGCTCCATCCTCAGGACTACCCCAAACCACCAATAAACCACACAGGACTCTTTCTGCGTGCGGGGTATGTTAATTAAGGCTCTCAGGAAGACCAGGACTGATAGAGTGACTATATATTAAAAGGAGACTTATTAGATTGGCTTAGGGTGGTTGATAATGGGTGCATCACACTGGAGAGGCCGAGAACCTGGTAGCAGCTCAGTTCATGAACTGGATGTTCTGACAGTCCCAGTCTGGCATAAAGGCCCGGAGAATTCCTGGAGATTGGCTGGCTGGTCTTCGGCTGCTCTTGGGTCTACACTGGAAGCCAGGAGAAGCCGGTTTTAATGTCAGTGAGGACTACATCAGTGGATAGATGCACTTGCTGGTAGAGAGAAGGCAAGCAGCAGAAGGCTCGGCCTCCTTCTTCCGTGTTCTTTCACCTGGACGGCTACCACAGTTAGGTGGGTCTTCCCACTTCAAATAATTGGATCAAGAAAGCCACTCACAGGAGTGCCCAGCTGTTTGCCTTCCAGCTGATCCCGGGTCCAGTCCAGTTGATAACCATGTTACCACCGTACAGGGGACGTACTTTGAGTCACTCTATGGAAGTCAAGAAAGAGAACCTAATGCGACCAGTGGGCTTGGTCAAGTGCCAGCCCTCTTGAGGTCTGTTAAGGCAGTTCCCTGCTCTTTGATCTGTGGGCACAGCCTGGCTCTTGATGAATCCCAGCTGAAGAATGGCTGGTTGAAGTCCAGGCTGGTTGCATGAGGTGTTATCAGAGAATACTTTGTTTTTCTGAGTCCATTTGTCCTAAGTCAGTCAGCACCCAGCCCCACTAAGATCCAGCAGAGGCATGGACTGGAGTAGACATCAGTGCCCTTTGTTTTGCTAAGCTTTGGGCTGTTGAGCTGGCTGTCTGTGAAATTTCTGTTCTTTACTTGAATCCTTGGCACTGTTTTAAAGCTGCAGGTCAGGGAATCTTTGGACTGGTCTCTAAGCCTCAGACATGCCGTGTTCCTGGGATGGTGGCCTGGCCCCTCCTGGGCTTCTACTGGCGGCTCTTAGGTGCCGCTTCCTACCAGAACCTTTACCTCCTTCTGACTTCAGTTTTTGTTAATTAGTTGAAATTCAGGGACCGAGTTCTTTTACGATAGTTTGCCTCTTTTAAATATCTTATTTATTATTTTTATTATATGTGTATGAATGTATTGTCTGTATATACGTAAGTGTACCCATGTCGTGCAGTGCCCATGAAGTCAGAAGAGGGCATGGGATTCTTCTGGAACTGGAGTTACGGCTGGTTGTCAGTTGCCATGTGGGTTCTGGGAGTTGAACTCCAGTCCTCTGCAAAAGCAGCCAGTGCTCTTAACCGCCGAACATCTCTGCAGCCCCAGTTTGCCTCTTAAAAATGAAAGTTTAGAGTTTAGTCTGTGACTAATTATTTTACTGTGTAAATAAAGGTGTCCATGTTTCGAGTGGTTGCATCTCCTCTGTTCAATTTTTTTTTTCATTCTTTCTCTTTTGTTCTGTTTATTTTTATTTATTTAGTCTTCGGGGTGCTGGGTATTGACCCATGACCTCCCATGACCTCCCATGACCCCCCATGACCTCCCATGTTATCACAGCAACATGTTGCTTCTTCTTCTGTGCCTTCATTTTACACCTCTGATTCTTGTGTGACTTCCTATGTTTTGGGGTGGTTCAGGCTGGTTTGAAATTGCCAGGCAAGTGATTCTGTGAGCTTTCTTAGCCTTACTTATTTGTAAAATGAGTGTAATCTCAGAACCTCCTTTGTTGTTTATTGTGAAATTCGAATGATACATTGCATATAAAATATTTTAAAATTGCAGCAGGAGAGATGGCATAGTGGTTAAGAGCACTTACTGGTCCTCGAGAGAGCCTGGGTTCAGTTCCCAGCACCCACATGCCTCTGACAAACATTAATTCCAGTTCCAGGGGTTAGATGCCCTCTTCTGGCCTCTTCAGGTACTGCACTCGTGTGGTGCCCTTCCAAACACTCATACACATGAAATAAATAAAATCTTAAAGAAAAAAAAAATTAAGATAGCGTGTCTAGCACAAAGGCTGCCTGGAGATTGTAGCTATTTTTGTTTAAATATTGACTATCATTGCAGCCGTGGGCAGAGTGCTTCCACCGCTGTATCATCATAGCCACTCTCCTAAGTGTGTTTTACATAAATATTTCAGAAGAACAACCCCAAGGTGGCATCCCCTGCTGATTTTGCAGAAGTTATTTTTTGCAGGGACGTTTCTGCACAGTGCTGCTTTAAACCAGGATCTGCTGGCTGTGGAAATGGTGTAGGTGGTGTTTTACCTTGCTCGTCTTGAAAGTGTATAGATTGACTTTTATTTTTTTAAGTGTGTGCTTGTGCGTGCGTGCGTGTGTGTGTGTGTGTGTGTGTGTGTGTGAGAGAGAGAGAGAGAGAGAGAGAGAGAGAGAGAGAGAGGAGAGAGAGAAGAGAGAGAGAGGTATGTCTGGGCATGGAGACCAGAGGAAGACAAGACATATCTCGCCCTATATCCCTTTCTACCTTATTCCCTTGAGACAGAGACTCTCACTGAACTCTGAGCTGGCTGGTGGCCAAGAATCCCTGGCAAGCATCCTGTCTCCCTATCTGCCCCCTATGAGGGTTACAGGTGCATGCAGCCATGCCTAGCTTCTTAACATAGGTGCTGGGGATTTGAACTCAGGTCTATATGCTTGGGTATCAAATGCTCTTACATGCTGAGCTTATCTCTCAGCTCCAAATGTGTATTGCCTTAAAAAAATATTCTTTAGGCTGGGTATGGTGGCACACATCTTTAATCCCAGCATTTGGGAGGCAGAGGCAGACAGATGTCTGTGAGTTCAGGGCAAGCTGGGTTTACATAGCCAGTTCCAAACTAGCTGGGGCTACAGGGAGACCCTGTCTCAAAAAAGACCAGAAAAACATTTTTATTATTATTTATGTGTATGAATGTATTGCCTACATGTGTGTAAGTGTATCCATGTGGTGCAGTGCCTGCAGAGGTCAGAAGAGGGTGTGGGAGCCCATGGAGCCAGAGTTAGGGTGGCTGCTACCACCATGTAGGTGATGGGAATTGAACCCAGGTCCTCTGCAAGAGCAGTCAGTGCTCTTAACTGAATGTATTAGGAAATAGGCAGAAACCCCATCATTTACCTTCAGGTTACTTAGTAACATTATAAAATACCCCTCAGGAGCTGCTCCCTGCAGTGAAGGTTCACCTGCTGCAGGGCTGACCTATAGCTTCCTTCCTCTTGGATGTCAGTGAATATTGCTCCAGATCTTGTGATTTTTAAATTTTCTTTGTTTTCCAGAGACAGGGTCTCCCTGTAGCCCTAGTTGGCTCGGAACTCACTATGTAGACCAGGCTGGTCTAAACTTCACAGCCTGCTTATGCCTCCCTAGTGCTGGGAGAGAGCTTACTCTGGTCAGTTATCATCTGTGTTGGATAGTTTTTGTCAGCCTGGCCCAACTGGAGTCACGTGGGAAGAGGGAGCCTTGACTGAGGAATCTTCTCCTCATTTTGACCTGTCCTCCAGGAGTCTTTTTAATGGCTATTGATGCTGGCGGGCACACTCTGTGGGGCTGGGGGGTGTGGAAGAAAAGTAGCTGAGCCAGCCTAGGCGAACCAGCTCATCCTCAGCTTTCCTCTGTGGTCTCGGCTTCAGTTCCTGCCTCCAGGTTCCTGGCCTGTGTCCCTCAGTGATCCCCAGTGACTGATGGTGCCTTGGAAGTGGAAGCCCAGTAAACCCTTCCCTCCTTGACGGTCATGGTGTTTATCAGTGCAACAGAAAACCACACTGGGACATCCTCTGACCTCCACATACATGCACACGTGTCCTTCCCTTATACATCACACACATATGCACGCACAAAAATAAATAAGAATGTAATTAAACATGTTATAGGGAAGAGGCATTACTTGAAATTATTGGCTCTCAGAGCTCTGTTGCTTCCATACTCAGCCACATCCTTGGCATGCTGGATTCTTTTTTTTAAATTAATTAATTTTTTTGTGTGTACTAATGTAGTGTCTGCATGTAGGTTTGTGTCGCGTAGGTCAGAAGAGGGCATTGGATTCCCCTGGAACTGGAGTTAAAGACAGTTCTCAGCTGCCATGAGGGTGCTGGGGACTGAATCTGGGTCCTCTGCAAGAGCAGTTGGTGCTTTTAACTGCTAGGCCATCTCTCCAGCCCTGCATGCTGGATTCTTAAATAAAGTTATTTTATGTGTGTGTTTTGTCTGCATGTATGTAAGTATACCACGTGTGTGCAGTACCCACAGAGACTAGAAGAGGGCATCAGATCCCCCAGACCTGGAGTTATAGATGGTTCTTAGCTGACCCTGAGACACCCACAAGAACAGCCACTAACCACTGGGCTCTCTAGCCCTGGCATGTTGACTTCTTAGCCCACTGGTGTCATGGGCATTCAGGGTGTTTTGTTGTTGGTTTGGTTTTCTTTCTTTTCTTCCTGCCCCTCCCCATCCTCCATCCCCCCTCCCCCTCCTTTTTTTTTTCCATCCTTCCATCCTCCATCCTCCATCCTCCATCCTCCATCCTCCATCCTGCCATCCTCCATCCTCCATCCTGCCATCCTCCATCCTCCCCCTCCTTTTTTTTTTTTTGAGACAGTCCTGACTTGCCTGAGAACTAACTTGCTATATATCCAAGGCAAACAAATCTCAACCTCATGATCCTCCTGCCTCAGCCTCCAGACTGCACAGAAAGTAGACAAGTTCTACCATGCTGTCCACCAAAGCGGGAGAAGTGCTGGGCTGGTTATGTAGATATGTAGAGATCCATAGAGTAATCTAGAGATGCAGAACTTCTAATTTGCCAAGGAAAATGACTTCAGGTAGGCGACCTAGGCCTTCTCGCTTCTGCAATGTGTGTGTGCCCTGGGTCCTGAGCTTCCGTGTTGGGATCTGGGCATCTGTTGCTTTGGCCAACTCTTCTACTTTTGGGGGGTGTAGTTCTTACTGAGCAACCTGCTCTCCAAGGCTGTCCCCTAGCACCACTTTGGAGGAAAAAACCAAACTTCTGGAAGCATCTTCCGAGTCCTTCCCCAGCAGGTACTGTGTGCACAGGGCTGCCCGAGCTCCATCTCTGCACTGAGCACCTTTGCTTTCTTCAAATCCTTTCACTTTCTTTATTGTTTCCTGATGTTTTTTTCTGTTTCTCTTTCTGGGAAACATTGTTTTGTTTGCCGCTCTCCTTCCCTTCACAGAGAAGCCGCCTCTAGTCTGCTGTCTCACTTGAACGTCCCTTCAGGTTCTTTTGCTTTTGTTTTGAAACAGGATTTCACTGAATGGCTCAAGCTGCTTGCAAACTCACAGTGATTCTACTGCCTCAGCATCCCCAGTGCTGGGCAACAGATGTGTGCCACCATGCCTGGCTAGATGTTTTCCTTTTAGCAGGTTCTGGAGCTGTGAGCATGAACCCCACACCCTGGCTTTTCTGTTTGGGTTGGGGGGGTTGCTGCACTGTAGGGGGAGGTGTTTGTGGGCTGGTTATAACCTGTGGCTTATTCCACTGTGTGCAATGGAGAAGGACCCTTCCTATCTCCCCGTTGGGTATTTGCGACAGGATTGGGAAGAGAAGAGAAGGTGTCCAACATAAAAGTTCTTAGATAAAGAGACGGTCATATGAAGTCAGGGAGGCAGTTCATGAAAAGTACAATTTGGATGGCGTCGGTCACTGGATGGGTACTTTGGAAAGGGCAATGCTCAAGTTCAAGTTGAGCCTACGTTCTCAACTGATTTACCAGTAGACAGCATTTCCAGTTTCCTACCTGGAGTGTGCAGGATCTACAGTCTGACTTTCTTCTCTCACTGACTGACTTATTTGGACTCTAACATCAAAGTGTTGTGATATTTAGCAACTCCAGGAACCGACTTTCCTTTTTACTGGAAGAAACCATGAAATGACAAGTGGTCCACTGAGCTCGGTGACGCATACCTGATCCCACAGAGGCAATCCATAGCTGAGCTTTTCTCCTTCCAGGTGTTCCGCATGGGCAACAGAAGCCAGCCATGACAGTCTGGAATGGCAGGGTTGCCTACCCAGGCCTGGCTCCATTGTTTCCTAGTCAAGTGTTTCTGACCCTAATGGCGGTCTTTTGCTGTTATTCCTAGACTATTTGCCCAGAGACTTGGAACACAAAGTTCAGTCCCAAACTGGTTTTGCAAGGATGTGGAGATTCCCTTTACTCACAGCCATATCTGATGTAGCCCGCTTTAATTAGCTTTATGCGAGATGCAGGATCGATAACAGATGGGACTAGGGGCGGAGAGTGGCCAGCCTACATTGAGCTGCCCACGGAAGGCTTTGAACTGGACTCTGCTTGGGCCAGTGTGGTCAGTGCGGTCTGAAAGCCAGGAGGAATGTTGAAGCTTTGCTTACCATCATGCAGAGCGAGTTTACTTACCCTGTAGGTTACCTGATGCCGACCCCCTTGTGTTCCTGCCTCCTTCTCAGGATGTGAATCATAGCTCAGAGACTTGCCCCTTTGGTTACCTCATCTGCATCTCATCAGAGAGAGTGATTTATTTCCTGGTTGGGAAGGCTTGAGAGAGACATCAGATGCACTTTCACCTGGTGACACGCTGTCCTTCCCTGCACACGACAGTCTCTGTTTATGCCAAATGAATGAAAACCTTCCTTTTCTTAGGTCTTCAGATGTGACACTTCATTTATTTTGTGTGATAAAAATGAATGTACTTATGTGTTTTGAGACAGGCTCTTACCATGTGTCCCTGGCTAGCCTGGAACTCTGTACAGATTCTTCTGTGTCCCAGGCTAGCCTGGATCTCTTAGAGATTTTTCTGTGGCCCATGCTAGCCTGGAATTTATAGATTCTTCTGCTTCAGCCTCCCGAGTGCTGAGATAAATGAGCTACTATGCATAGCCTTAATATTTATTTAGGTTTAAAAAATTATATTGTATGTGTATGTTTGTGTTTATCTGAATATATGTACAAGTCATACAACTTGCAGTTGAGTTGGTTCTCTTCTACTATGTGGGTTCTGGCGAGAAACTTACTTCGTCAGTCCTGGTAGGAAACACATTTACCCATTACCTCCTTTTTTTGAGGCAGGATCACAGGAAGCCCAAGCTGACCTTGAACTCTATGCAGCTGACATTGAACCACCGCTTGAGCGCTGGGATTGCAGATGTGCCGGGAAATGGAAGCCAGGGCTTCCGGTCTGCTAGGCAGGCACTCTGACACATGACCTACATCTCTAGCCTTTGATTTCACACTCATTCCTGCTATGAGAAGAGAATTCTCTCCCTGCTCTCTGTGTGGCCGAAAGCCATGGCCTTTGTCCAGTGACACTTTCTCCTCAGGGAAGGATATGCAGACTTTTAAAGAGGCATTCTGGTTTCAGAAATTTGAGAATAGCAAGTCCCGAGGTGTAATGCTAATAGTTTTATCCAGGAGTGTTGAGGGAAAGCTCCCAGGAATGTTTTGAGAGTAGGCAGGGAAATAGTTCTGTTAGTCTTTTTGGAGAAAAGGACTCGGCTTTTCTCACTGCTGTGATGAAATAGCTGACAGAAGTAGCTCCAGGAAGCTCCTGGGTGGGGGATGGATAGTCTGTCCTGTGCGAGGTCAGGGAGCAGAGATGGAAGCTGGTGCCCAGGTGGCTTTCTCTTCGACCCCCTTTTTATTCTGTCTAGGACCCCAGCCCCAGCTGTGACATGGTGTCACTGACATGCAGGGTGGTCTTCCTTCTTTAATCTACTTGGGAAACACCCTGACAGTCAGGCCCAGAGGGGACTCTAAAGCCCAATCAGGTTGACAAGGAAGATGAATCTTCACAGTAACATACATGGAGTCTTTTCTAGCTCTTCTTTACTCTTCAGAATGTAAGGTATAAATAATTCACCATCTTTTCAGCAAGTCTGTGGACTTTTCCTCTAAATTTTATTGTTGTATTAATTACTATTAATTTATTTTATTTTTTTTTAATTTTTTAATTTATTTCTGTATGTGTATGAATGTACTGTCTGCATGCAGGTTTGTGCACCCATGTCGTGCAATGCCGCGGAGGTCAGAAGAGGGTGGTGGCGGATTCCCCTGGAATTGGAGTTCTCCTGGAATTGGAGTCAGACGGTTCTCGGCCGCCATGTGGGTGCTGGGGATCGAACCCGGGTCCTCTGCAAGAGCGGTCGGCGCTCTTAACCGCTAGGCCATCTCTCCAGCCCCTGCTATTAATTTCATGGAACAGATAAAGCTAACATCAAGTTGAGACAGTTACCTCATACGGAATGAGGTCTTTTTTTTTTTAAACTTTGATTTATTTCACTTGCTTTTTATTTGTAGGTCATGTCATCAAAGATTCAACTCAATTTTTTCTAATCTGATTTTTTTTTTTTTTTGTCTTTTCGAGACAGGGTCTCTCTATAGCCCCAGCTGTCTGGAACTCACTCTGTGACCAGGTTGGCCTTGAACTCACAGAGATCCCACCTGCTTCTGCTCCCAAGTGTGAGATTAAAGGCTTGCACAACCACACCCAGCTTAAAGATGGTCTTAGCTTAGCTGCCATGTGGTGCTGGGAATTGACCCAGGTCCTCTGCAGAGTAGTCAGGCCTCTTAACCACTGAGCATCTCTTCGGCCCCCATGGAATGAGGCCTTAGGCTTTACGAACTGTTCTCAGCTGGGAGTGTTGGCCTATCTCTTTGACATCAGCACTGGGGAGACTGAGGCAAAAGGATTAAAGTTCAAGGCTCCCCACCTCAAATTTTACTTATTTATCTTGAGGGGGGTTGGTGATAATTTCTTATTCTCAAGTTGTTATTGTAGCTTCTGTCACCCTAGAGTGTACAGAATAAAGCAATATAGTGTCATCCCCCCCCCCGTGGATTAGAAAGATGAGCATCTTTGTGACAAACACACATATATAGAATATAATATGTAGTTTTATTAGGCATATGTATATGAGAGAGAGAGACGAACACAGAGATAGAGAGACAGAGAAAAAAATTACATATCGCTCAGGCAGGCAAAAGTGATATTCCTCCCTTCTTAGCCAATTCAATGCTGGTTAGAGGTGTGTGCCACCATGCTTTTTTTTTTTTTTTTTGTGAATTTTGTTTTTAAGAACAGGGTCTCCTTATAGCCCCAGCTGTCCTGGAACTCACTGTATAGAGCGGGGCTGGCTTTGAACTCCCAGAGATCCGCCTGCCTCTGCTTCCTCTCAGTGCTGGGATTAAAGACATGTACCACACATGCTTAGTGGCCCAAAACTTTTTTACATAGAAAAAAAAAAGCCATTTAATATACAAATAAAGTCTGGCATTGAAGTAACACAGGGGAAAACTGGGTCCTTTCTTGGGGTCTTGAGTCTCATATAAAAGAATTTAAGAAGAGACTCAAACAGAAGCTGGAGGGCAGTTTTATTAGAGTTTAAAAAAAACTCCAGGCCGGTGAGCCGCAAACAGCAGCAGCCGCCCAGAGGGAGTAGACAGAGAAGGAAAGAAAAGGTTAAAGAGCATGTGTGGCAACCTAGTGTTGGAGAGAGCGTGCTTGGGGAAGGGATAGGGGGGCTAGCGGTCAAGAGGGCCAACTGCTCTTGCAGGGACCCGGGTTCGATCCCCAGCACTCACATGGCAGCTGAGACCATTGCTTTAACTCCAGGTCCAGGGGACCGAAGCCCTCTCTCTGACCTCCGCGACATTGCACGACGCGGGTGCACAGACCTGCATGCAGACAGTACATTCAGACACATAAAAAATAAATAAAATAAATAAAAAAAAAGAACTGATGATATGGTTGAAACTCTGCCCAAACAACAAGCCTCTCGGGGGGGGGGGGTAAGGGATGGGAGAATTTTTATTTTTTCTTTCTCTTTCTGCAGAATTCAGGACAGACTCACAGACTTACATAGGACTATTGGTTCACAAGCTAGTGTTCCAGCGGGGCTAGGATTCTGGTAGGAAGAGTTCACCACCTCATTAACACACTGGATATTCCGCCTAAATGCCTTAGCATGACTTAAGTGTTACGGTAGTCCCCTTGCCAGGCGTTGATCTGGCAGAGGTAGGGATCTCTGTGAGTTCAAGCGCAGCCTGGTCTAAAGAGCCTTAATCCCAACAACTGGGAGGCAGAGGCAGGTGGATCTCTGTAAGTTCAAGGCCAACCTGGTCACAGAGCGAGCTTCAGGACAGACTGGTACAAAAGGGAGCCTTCTCAAAAACAAAAAAAAAAAAATCATATAAAAAACAAAGCCCAAAGCAAAAATCTCCCCAAACCATATAGTGGATGTATTTTAATGCTGTATTAAGTATCCTTTTCAGCGGCAGTAGCATTTTCAGTGTGGTGTGGGCACGTGGCCACTTCCAGAATGTTTTTGTCATTCCAAACGGGAGCTCAGCCCCTCCAGCACTGACTTCCCATTCCCGTCCCTGGCCCTGGTGACCGCTGCACTACTCACAGTCTATGGATATGTTTAATCTGAATACTTCTTATGAACAGAACCATATAGTATGGGGCCGTTTGTGCCTTTCTTATTTACATAGGATCTCTGTCATCCAGGCCTCCTCAAGCTCGTGGCAGTTCTGCCTCTGTGCCTCTCTAGCATAAGATTTTCAAGGTTGATTCCAGCAGGTATTAGAAATTCATTCTCTTGGGAGCTGAAGATGGCTTGGCAGAGGACAAGGCTGCAAAACACCACCCATACTCCAGTTCCAGAGGATCCCATTTCCTCTTTGACCCTGGGTATTGCACGACATGTCTATACTGCATGCAGGTACCAAACACATAAAAAAATAATAGTAGAATAACTCATTTTTTTAGATGGACTAATAATCTGTTTATGTACACACAGCTTTTCCCTTATTTTTTATTTTAGTTTAATTATTTAATATATGATGAGTAGGTGAATGCAGGTGTGTGCATGCCAGGTGTGGATGTGGAAGTCAGAGAAGTCGGAGTCAGTTCTCTCCTCTTCCTTTGAGTTTGGGGCGTGGAGGATCAAGCTTGCTATCAGTGGATGCTTTTACCCACTGAGCCTTCCTTCTGCTCTATGTGTTTGTTTGTCGTTGTTCATTCATCCTCAGGTGCACATGGGCTGCCCTTACCTGGTGCCAACAGCAGGCAGTGCTGCGCACATCATGGGCCTGGGTTTGGGTCCAGTCGCTGCTCTCTGTTCTTCCTGTGAGTCTGAGGACTTGTGGAGTCACCAGCACACTAAAAGCTGCTTTGTGTCTTACCCTGGACATTTTACAAACTGAGCAACAGTAACTGTGCTTCAAGAAATGTCCTCATATATTATCAAATACTTGGAGTTTTCAACTGGAGATGTGGGTCAAGCATCGTGTGTTTTAGTTATGTCATGGAACTTTCTGTTTATTCGTTATATGTCAGTGTTTGGATACTTGTGAGTTCCCACTTTCTTAGATGTTCCTTGACCTGATCTGTGTTTGGTTAACTTTGATCACTTTCTTTTGTATCTTATATAGCAATTGACCTGTTTGTTAGACATACAACTAAACATAGACATGCCCTCTAAACCATTATTAAAAAGCCAAGAAATGGTTTGGTTTCGTTTTTCTAAATTTAAGATATGATGCCATCTGTTAATTTGTTTTGGCTGCAGAATGGGAAGTACTCCTGCTTGTAAAAATAAATATTAAGAAGGCAGTAAACAGAAGTATTCAGATGGTAGACACCGGCTTCCGTGAGGAGCTTACATAGTAAGCGAAGGNCCAGAAAACATGGGGTTGGAGATGGCTTAGTGGTTAAGAGCACTTGCTGCTCTTACAGAAGACCCAGGTTCAATTGCTTGAACTAACATGGGGGCTCACAACCATTGGGAACTCCAGTTCTAAGGAATCTGATTCCTTCTTCTGGCCTCTATGGACACTGCATGCATGTGATGCTCTTACCTACATGCGGGCAAAACACACATATAGAATAAATAAAATTTAAAAGCAAAACAAAAATACATTGACTTAAATATGAAATATTTGGAATTTTATTCAACTTAGAATTTAGAGAAAACTTATTTATTCATTTATTTTTGTATTAGTGAGGTTTTTTTTTTGCCTTACATGTATGTAACTGCACCCTTGTTGTGCAAAGCTCATGGCCAGAAGAAGGCATTAGATCCCCTGGAACTGGAGTTATGGATGGATGTTAGCTGTCATATGGGTACTGGGAATTGAATCCGTGTTCTGTACAAGAGCAACCAGTGCTCTTAACTGTTGAGCCATCTCTTCGGCCCCACAGAAAACTTTCTTACTTATACTTGTTTAGGAATCCTCAGGCTCCTTCCAGTACATTCATCAACCAGATTAAATTTTTTTATGTCACCCCCACATTTGAACTGTGTTGCTGCCAAGTCCAGGTTTTCAGAAGCAAGAAGCCAGAAATGGGTGTGGTGAAAACATGCCTACTGTCCTGATGCTCTGGTTTGAAAGTGGCACCCATCATTTTCTTTCACATTCTATTGATGTTATATGACTAGAATAAACAGACATATCCCTGAGTACTATTCTGTTAATGTAAAAGAATGGGAAAAAATTCTACTAAACATTGGTCACTGTATCACAGATGACTTATCTTCTCTAAGAAAGAAAAAATATATAATATGTAATGGCTTTACATATATATATATACATATATATGTATATGTATATATATATATATTTGGTCTTGTTTGAGATAGTGTCTTCCTGTAGCACCAGCTGGCCTGGAACTGGCTGTGTAGAACAGGCTGGTCTTGAACTCACAGAGATCCACCTGCCTCTGCCTCCCAAGAACAAGTTATTTTATGACATTAACTTATTATTCTTGCTGAAGAGCAAGGAAAATGCTGCATGTCGTGGTTCATGCTTATAATTCCAGCATCCAGAATGTAGAGAAGGTTCAGTCAAAGTTTGAGGGAGCCTAGTCTTTGTGGGGAGACTTAGGCCAATGGGGCTTTAAAAATAGACAAGATGAAAGGATGAGATTAGTGAGGATTTAGAATTTAAAAGTAATGAAGACTTATACTTTGATTTATCTTTTATATGTCTATCCTTTCCACAGATTTTTCTTCCTAAAAATCTATGTCTTATCTGTCCAACCCATCTGATATCCAAGCTCCCTATCAAAATAGAGCTTGGCTGTTTATGTTGAACTCTAATCTCCAATCCTTGATAACCATGTTTTATGAAAAATCATATAACAATTATGGGCTTCAATTTCCTTACCTATAAAGACTGGATGATAACAGTAGATATGTCATAGAACTTTTGAAAGAATTGAGTGGGTTCATGTATATATATTTCTTAGACTATCACCTTGAATAATGTGGGTATCATTAAGAGATTGGCACATAATAACTGCTATATACATATTTTCTATCACCATTGTCATGAGATTTACCAATGAGTTCAATTTAGATTAACTTATAAGTGTTTTAAATCTTCTAGAATCTATGGGATGGGAGAATTTTTATTTTTTCTTTCTCTTTCTGCAGAATTCAGGACAGACTCATAGACTTACATAGGACTATTGGTTCATAAGCTAGTGTTCCAGCGGGGCTAGGATTCTGGTAGGAAGAGTTCACCACCTCATTAACACACTGGATATTCCACCTAATGCCTTAGCATGACTTAAGGTGTTACGGTAGTCCCCTGGCCAGACGATTGATCTGGCAGAGGTAGGAGGATCTCTGTGAGTTCAAGGCCAGCCTGGTCTACAGAGCCTTTAATCCCAACACTGGGGAAGCAGAGGCAGGTGGATCTCTGTAAGTTCAAGGCCAACCTGGTCTACAGAGCGAGCTTCAGGACAGCTGGTACTAAAAGGGAGACCCTGTCTCAAAATACAAAAAAAAAAAAAATCCATATAAAAAAACAAAGCCCAAAGCAAAAATCTCCCCAAACCATATAGTGGATGTATTTTAATGCTGTATTAAGTATCCTTTTCAGCGGCAGTAGCATTTTCAGTGTGGTGTGGGCACGTGGCCACTTCCAGAATGTTTTTGTCATTCCAAACGGGAGCTCAGCCCCTCCAGCACTGACTTCCCATTCCCGTCCCTGGCCCTGGTGACCGCTGCACTACTCACAGTCTATGGATATGTTTAATCTGAATACTTCTTATGAACAGAACCATATAGTATGGGGCCGTTTGTGTCTTTCTTTTATTTTACATAGGATCTCTGTCATCCAGGCCTCCCTCAAGCTCGTGGCAGTTCTGCCTCTGTGCCTCTCTAGCATAATATTTTCAAGGTTGATTCCAGCAGGTATTAGAAATTCATTCTCTTGGGAGCTGGAGAGATGGCTTGGCAGAGGACCCAGGCTTGCAAACAACCACCCATAACTCCAGTTCCAGAGGATCCAGTTCCCTCTTTTGACCCCCATGAGCACAGGTGTACTTAAATTCATGCAGGCAGGCAGTACACACAGACACATAAAAAATAATAGTAGAATAACTCATTTTTTTAGATGGACTAATAATCTGTTTATGTACACACAGCTTTTCCCTTTAATTTTTATTTTAGTATCATATATGTGAATATATGATGAGTATGTGAATGCAGGTGTGTGCATGCCAGGGTGTGGATGTGGAAGTCAAGATAAAAATGTCGGAGTTGGGTCTCTCCTTCTACCTTTATATGAGTTCTGAGGATTGAATGTAGGTTATCAGGCTTGCGCAGCAAATGCTTTTACCCACTGAGCCTTCCTTCTGCTCTATGTGTTTGTTTGTCGTTGTTCATTCATCCTCAGGTGCACATGGGCTGCCCTTACCTGTTGGCAACAGCAGGCAGTGCTGTGCACATCATGGGCCTGGGTTTGGGTCCAGTCGCTGCTCTCTGTTCTTTCTGTGAGTCTGAGGACTTGTGGAGTCACCAGCACACTAAAAGCTGCTTTGTGTCTTACCCTGGACATTTTACAAACTGAGCAACAGTAACTGTGCTTCAAGAAATGTCCTCATATATTATCAAATACTTGGAGTTTTCAACTGGAGATGTGGGTCAAGCATCGTGTGTTTTAGTTATGTCATGGAACTTTCTGTTTATTCGTTATATGTCAGTGTTTGGATACTTGTGAGTTCCCACTTTCTTAGATGTTCCTTGACCTGATCTGAGTTTGGTTAACTTTGATCACTTTCTTTTGTATCTTATATAGCAATTGACCTGTTTGTTAGACATACAACTAAACATAGACATGCCCTCTAAACCATTATTAAAAAGCCAAGAAATGGTTTGGTTTCGTTTTTCTAAATTTAAGATATGATGCCATCTGTTAATTTGTTTTGGCTGCAGAATGGGAAGTACTCCTGCTTGTAAAAATAAATATTAAGAAGGCAGTAAACAGAAGTATTCAGATGGTAGACACCGGCTTCCGTGAGGAGCTTACATAGTAAGCGAAGGGAGTTGCTTCTTTGGGACGGTCCCGTGCTGTCTTCTCCTGTTCACGCTCTGCCTTTCCTTTGGCTACTCTGGCAGCATTAAAATCTGCTATTTTCCTTTTTCAGATATGACCTCACTGTGAGGCCCAGGCTGGCTTGGAACTTGTAGCAATCCTCCTGCCTCTGCTTCCCAATTGGTTGGATTTCAGGCATGCACTAACATCATGGTTTATTTATTTTTAAAATTAATTAATTAATTAATTATTTTTTATGTGTATGAATGTACTGTCTGCATGTAGGTTGGTGCGCCCATGTCCTGCAATGCCGCGGAGGTCAGAAGAGGGTGTTGGATTCCCCTGGAACTGGAGTTAAAGATGGTTCTTAGCCGCCATGTGGGTGCTGGGAATCGAACCTGGGTCCTCTGCAAGAGTAGTTGGTGCACTTAATGCTGAGCCGTCTCTCCAGCCCTACCATTGTGGTTTAAATTCGCAATTAAGAACCTTTTGTGTGTGTGTGTGCGCGCGCATGTGTGCGTGCGTGTGTGTGTGTGTGTGTGTGTGTGTGTGTGTGTGTGGTGAAGAGTAAGTGAAATATGGATTGTAGTGGTTTAATACTACTGGGAATTTTCATGCCTTGGGACACAGGCTGTCCATTTGCTGGCTGGGCATGGTGGCAATACACTTGTCATCGTAGCACGTGGGAGATAGAGGCAGGAGGATCAGGAATTCAAGGCCAGCCTTGGCTACACAGTGAGCTCAAGGCCAGCCTTGGCTACACAGTGAGCTCAAGGCCAGCTTTGGCTACATAATACTTGTCTCACAAACCAGAGGGAGAAAAATATGTTCACTTAGTGATGGTGAGCATGCCTTCAAGGTGGCGGGGGATTGCTGTCTTGTAGCGCACACAAAACAGCCAGTGAGTAGTCAGCTTGCTGTGCTCAGGCTCCGACAGCTGTGCTAAGCCACGCATTTCACATGGACAAAAACCATAGATTTCTATTCAGAAAAGCATCACTGTATTGTTTTGGGTTCTTTGGTCTCCTTAGTGAAGCTCCAATCTGCCTCTCTTATCTCGTGGTGGCTGACTGTTGATCATGGGTGAGCTGCAGCTATTGTAGAAATTTAGCTTAAAATGAGGCAGTTGGGGCTGGGGGGGCAAGGTCAGCAGGGGACACTGCGAAGGGCATCAGTGGTATTTCCAACATTGGTCTTCACAGTCCCTGGTAGCCGGATTTCCCATGAGAAGAGGGGTAAAAAAAAGAAAACAAAGCAATGTTCTTGTCTCCAAACAAACAAGCAAACAAACAGACAAACAAATGTCTGAGGCTAGGGAGACGGCTCAGCCTGAGGACCTGAGTTCAGAGTCCCAGGACTTGGGTGGGTGTGGGAGGCAGGATAGGATCCCTACTGTAAGCTGGCCACCCAGACCATCTGAATTGGTGTGCTCTAGCTTCAAATGGGAGACGCTGCCTTAATGGTAAGTGTGGAGAGTGACTGAAGGGGCCCAACGGAAACCTCTGCTCTTCAGATGCATATACACACACGTGTTTGCACCCCGCACACTCATGGGGTCCAACGTAAACCTCTGCTCTTCAGATGCATATACACACGTGTTTGCACCCCGCACACTCATGGGGTCCAACGTAAACCTCTGCCCTTCAGATGCATACACACACGTGTTTGCACCCCGCACACTCATGGGGTCCAACATATGCCAATATTCATACACATACGCCCACTCCCCTTCCCCAAATCCTTGGGAATCTTCAAGGGTATGGGACTCAGTGAAATGGGGAAAAAGAGTGTCCCCTACAGGGCTCTTAGTCTCTCTCATAAAAGAATTTAAGAATGGACCCAAATGGTGGCTTTAGGATGATTTTATTAGAATTTTAAAGAGAAATAATCAGGGCAGGCAAGCTGGGAATCTCAGCAGCTGTCTTGAGGAGGAGGCCGGGGCGGGGGGGTGAAGGAAAAAAATCCCACGAGGCTATGAAGGCTAAATCCTGCATGGTGGTCAGACATGTGGCTGACTGGCACTGGGAGGTAGGACTCCAGGCAAGGAAAGTTCACTATCTCATTAGGTCACTAGGTTATTCCACCCATCGGTTTTGCATAGCTTAAGGTAGACCTGCCGTTCCTGGGGTGATCTCATAAGCCACATGACTGACCAGTGAAACTGGAAAGGAAGCTTTTCCAACAGATAGACTACAGGTTTTATAGTGTTTACCAGGCAGTGTTATGTTCACATGTCCAGAGAAAAGGCAAAAGCAGAGCCAATTCCTTGGTATCCAGTGGCTTCCCAGGTCTTGGGCTGAGGCATCCCAGCCAGTCAACGTTGGCCAGAGTGACTATTATCGTTATTACTGGTGAGCATCCCTGTGTGGTCCGAGTGCACACAGTGAGAAGGCAGAGGTCAGCCTCTGGTGACTTTCCTCAGGAGTGGCGGTCCACATTCTTTCCTTTCCTTTTCTCTTTTAGTTTTTTGAATTTCGGTTGTCTTCACCCCTGCTCCCCTCTTTCACCCCATCTTGCTCCCTCTGAAACCCTTCCCTCCTTTTGTGTGGGACTCACAGAGTCGAGGCTCTGTCACTGGAGCCTTGGGCTCACAAATTCAGCTAGGCTGACTGGCTGCCAAGCCCCAGGTGCCCTCCCGTCTCTCCGTGGCCAGTACTAGCTAAGTATGAACCACTGGGCTCAGGCTCTGACGTGTGTTCTTGTGCTTTGCTGACTGATCTATCTCCTAGTCCATCACTGCTTTGTTTGTTTTTGAGATAGGGTCTGCCTGTAATCTGGGCTGGCTTGGAACTCAGTTTGTAGACCAGGCTAGTCTCAATCTCTGCTTGCCTCTGCCTCCCAAGTGCTGGGACTAAAGGCGTGTTCTACCATGCCCTGCCATCACCCCCCCCCCATCATCATCATCGTCATCGACAGACTCTCACTATGTAGCTTCGGTTGGCCTAGAACTCACTTATGTAGTGCAGGCTGGCCTCAAACTCAGAGATTCCTGGCTTATTTTTGGTTTTTGGAGACAGCATCTCATGTAGCTGAGCTGGCCTGGAATGCACTCTGCATCCATGAATGGCCATTAAGTTTCTCGTTCCACCTCCCATCGTGGGTGTTGGCCATGCAAATGTACGGAGAAGTCGGAATGAAACCCTTTGACCTGCTTTATTAAGGTTTTGACTCCTGTGCTACCTCAACCTTCACTTCAGTGCTTGTGGTTCCTGAGCATTCGCAGAATCACACATCCAGCTCCTCAGTCCTCTCTGGAGCTGTCGTATGTACTTCCTGTCTGGGGATCAGCCTTGTCTGGATATTTCATGTAAACAGGACTATATACCACCTGGCCTTTGTGGCTGATGTATATCATGTGGCCTCATGTTTCCGAGATTTATTCACACTTCCTTGCCTCAGTACTTTACTCCCTTTCTATAGCTAAATAATATTCCACGGGTGGATATACCACACTCTGTGTAGCCCCTGATATGTTTATGCATATTTTGGTTGTTTCTTCCTTTTGAACTTGTGAGTAATCCTACTATGAAAATGCATGTATATAGAGGCTTTGGCTTGGGGCTGGCAAGATGGCTTACTGGGTAAGGAGCTTGCTATTAAGCCTGAAGACCTGAGTTCAGTCCCTGGGACCCTCATAATGGAAGGAGAGAACTGGCTCCCACAAATTGTTCTCTGGCCTCCACATGCATGCTGCAACATATGCATGCCCCTCCCCTCATAAATAAGTGTGTTTAATAGAGTTTTTGCTTGTACATAGATGCTCCATTCCCTTGGGCTCCCTAGACACACATCTCTCAGATGTAGACTGTTGTACCATAGAGTGATTTAGTGGGCCACATTCAGGAGGTGAGGAAACTGCTGCTGAGGATGCACAGCCAATTGAAACCTGAACGGCTGAATCACCCCCCACCACCACCACTGTAAGTCACCATCCATTGATATCCATTGATGGGTTGTGAGACCTGCTTGGTGAGTCGTGGCCAGCCTTTGTAGAAGGCGAGCCTAAATGGCAGCAGAGCTGGGAAGGAGCAGCTGAGTGCGAAGTGTCCGCGCTCTGTGGAACTGACCTGTCAGGTCTGTGTGAGCAGGCAGTGAGTATGGTGGAGGACGTCCTGTATGTGGGTCGCAGTCAAAGCAGAGTGATCACCGCTGCTCATGGATTACTGGGGAAGGACTGGATGATCAGTGTGGAGCCTGGAACACATTCCAGTAGAAGAGGCAGGGATTCGGGACGAGAGGAGGAGCTGGAATTGGAAGATCCTTTGAAAAATGTTGGTTCTGTGAGCAAGTTCGTTCTCTTCTCTCTCTCTCTCTCTCTCTCTCTCTCTCTCTCTCTCAGAGCAGGCGGATCTTTGTGAGGTCAAGGCCAGCCTGGTCTGCAGAGTGAGTTCCAGGACAGCGTGGAGCTACAGGAGACCCTGTCTCACAAAAGACCAAAAAAAAAAAAAAAAAAAAAAAGAAGACCTCATCTCTCAAAAAAAGGATCTAATTTGGAATGCATTTAATCACTAACGACCTGGGCTGAGCTTCGAGTCTCGTCACTCCCTTCTTGTTCTCCCTGTTGGGACCATCCAGACAGGAACAGGACATTCTGAAGTGACTGTGTGCCCTTCCTCTATCAGATCACTGAAACCATGGACCCCCAGGAACTGCAGTTCCTCTGGGAATCCTGGGAGAAGGAGCAAGCCAGAAGCCTAGGACCTAACACAGGGGGAGCTTATCTCCCAGGAAGAGATTTCCCAGCTTGCTGGGCGAGCAGCACCAGAGGCCTACCAAGGGCTGGCGACCAGTGTCTCTCACCTCTGTTCAAACCTCAAACTCACGTCGGAACCCTGAACGTGGAGTCAGCATGTGTGTGTGGGTGGGGGTTGCCCAGGCCACCTAACTGGTTTATTGGGGACCGGACTGTGGCCGAGCCTAGCATGTTAGGGACCCAAGAACTTCAGTGACTTTGTTACCTGGCACATGCGGACACACACCATGTTCCACAGATGCTCTAAGGAAACAGTCAAGCACCCTGCCACCTGGGCAGAGCCTCCTGGGACAAAATCAGAGCCCAAGAAGCAAGAATGAGGGTGGGAGGCAGTGTCTCCAACAATCCTCTACAAGAAACTTTCCACACCACGACCCCAGCCCCTCCCTGACTTGACCTGAGAATCACTAACTGAACCATCACCAGTAGAACAGCCTCATCTCTAGGTATTCAGGAGAGGAGTTGGTGGCTCCCACAGAACCTTCCAGAATAGACAAAGGGAAGTCATGTCATATCAGGGTAGAAGTGGAAATAGGGTTGTCACTGTTCCGCTCTGCACCTCACAGCCTTGAGCAACGTCCAGTGCTTCTTGGGTTCTCCATGTCTGCCGTGCCATGCTGGGATCTTACAGTGACACTTCCTCCGGCCAGGCATGAGATGTGAGCCTTTAACTTCTTCCATTCAGAAGGAAGGCTTGAGCCTGCAGTTTCAGCCAGCCTGGCTACAGAGTGNACTCCCAAGTGCTAGGATTAAAGGCGTTCGCCACCACGCCCAGCAGAGATGAGGTCTTTTTAGGTAGCCTAGGGTGGCATTGAACTTGTGGCAATCCTCCTGCTTCAGCTTCCTACATGCTTGGAATTACAGATGTGTGTTATCACATCTGGCTCAAGTTAAATGCTCTCAAAATAAGATATCGCATCAAGGTGAGGGTCAGCCCCTTCTCTGTCCCATCTTCACCGCTGAGCTCTGTCCCCAAACTTCTGGGGCCTAAACAAATTATTATATTTTATTTTTTGGTCTTTTCGAGACAGGGTCTCCCTGTAGCCCCAGCTGTCCTGGAATTCGCTCTGTAGACCAGGCTGGCCTTGAACTCACAAAGATCTGCCTGCCTCTGCCTCCCAAGTGCTAGGATTAAAGGTGTGTGCCACCACGCCCGGCTATTTTTTATTTTATGTGTATGAGTGTATTGCCTGCATATATGTAAGTGCACCCATGTTGTGAAGTGCCTGAGAAGGTCAGCAGAGAGCATCAGATCCCTTGGAACTAGAGTTACAGACAGCTGTTAGCTGCCACATGAGTACTGGGAACCAAGCCTGTGTTCTTTTCTTTAAATTTTATTTATTTCTTTTTTATGTGTGTGAATGTACTGTCTGCATGTAGGTCTGTGCACCCGGGTCCTGCAGTGCCGTGGAGGTCAGAAGAGGGCATCGGATTCCTCTGGAACTGGAGTCAAAGATGGTTCTCAGCTGCTATGTGGGTGCTGGGAATCGAACCCAGGTGCTCTGCAAGAGCAGTCGGCGCTCTTAACCACTAGGCCATCTCTACAGCCCCCAAGCCTGTGTTCTTTGCAAGAGCAGCCAGTGCTCTCACCCCCCCGCCCCCCCCCCCCGCCTTTTTGCAGAATCCTCACAGAGGTGGGATTCCTGTTTGTCTTGAATTTATTGAAGTTCTGTTTTTGTTGCTGAGAGAATGTCCTCCAAAACAGAGACCTGAGAGCTGTTCAGAGGTTTAGGCGTGGAGGGTGATTTCCAAATTTTAGGCACTCTTCCTTCCGCCCATTTCTCCTTTCTGCCCCTAGGACAGTGGCCAGCACATTGCACAACATAAGCCCTTGTGCAGGCGAAATTCCACAAATGTGAGAAAGCAGATTTTCCTGAGGGCCAACGCCCACAATAAATCAGGAATTTGACTTCTTTTTCTTTTTAAATTTCAGATGTGCAGTATGTCTCTTCAGTTGAGGTCCCTTACTAGGTTTCTATTTACATGTCCTTCGTGGGAACTATGTTTCTTTTTTTTGTGACCTCACTTTGTAGCCCAGGCTGTCTCAGTGGTCCCTATATAGCCCAGGCTAGCCTCCAATTTGCAGCACTCCTGCTTCAACCCTCCCAAATGCTGAGGTATGGGCCAGGGGTGCCCCACTGTGCCTGACTTTAAAAATTCAGAGGGTGTTGATTCTGACTTTGGTCATCTGGCCCAATTAGGGTAGCCTTTGGAATTGTCCATCCTGATCCTTCAAGTGACTTCTGTCTTTTCTCACTGAGAAAGGACAGGAGCTGGGGCATGTTGCTGGTTTGTAAGGTTTGTGTTACTGGAGGGGGCAGGGCACCGAGAGCTGTAGTGCCCCCTCTCTTCCCGTCGCTGCTCGCAATCTCCTTTGCGTGGGGAGGATGTAGCAGGTGTTTGGGAACAGAAGTCTTTGGTGCAGGTAGATCTTCAGGGACCTGTGCCCACCTCTGTAGCCACTCCAGGCCTGTGCCAAACTCTGGGGCCTCTAACCACTTCATTCTGAAGGAACTCTTCGGATCTGGGAAGCCCCTGATATTTTAGCTCGGAATATAAACAAAACAAACATCCCTTCCAGTTGGTGGCGTAGCCATCTTCAGGGGTGTGAGAAGGAGTAAAGAAAATCAATCAGTACCCTCAAGACTTACGCCACCACAGAGATACATGCACGGCCATGTTTATTGCAGCTCTCTTCACAATAGCAAGGAGCTGGAACCAACCTAAATGCCCCTCAACTGACGAGTGGATAGAGAAAATGTGGTACATCTACACAATGGAGTTCTATGCAGCAGTAAAGAAAGACGACATCACGAGCTTTGCAGGAAAATGGCTGGAGCTAGAGGACATCATGCTGAGTGAAGTAACACAGTCCCAGAAAAACAAACGACGAATGGTATCCCTCATCTGTGGATGCTAGTGCCAATTACCCAATTGTAAGTATTTCTTGTATAGGGCCCCCTGAGCTTTTGTCCAAAGCAGTTGGGCATAATGCATTTTGGAAACAACAACAACAACAGAAAAGACTGCATCAAAGAACTGACTGAAACAGTGAACTTCTGCTCAAAACAGTCAACTTCCCCATGGAAAATATTGAGAATGACTAAGAGATGGAAAGCATGTCTGGCAGAATGCATGAGCTCTGGCGGGGTGGGGGAATGAGTGGGAACACGGGTCTAGATTTGTTAAAAATAAATAAATAAATAAATTTATGTGGAAAAAAAAAAGAAAATCAATCAACTGAGATCCAGGTAAAGGCTGACCCTAGTTTTGCCCAGAAGGAGGGACAGGTGCTGTTCCTTAGACCCACCCCCTCCTGTGCCCCCCCTGCAGCCTGCCCAGGGCATGCTCCCTCTCAGGGTAAACAGGAGTCACGGCTCCGTTCACTGGCCTGTCTCACTGGATTTGTCCCCTGCAGCCTGCCCAGGGCATGCTCCCTCTCAGGGTAGACAGCAGTCACGGCTCCGTCCACCGGCCTCTCTCACTGGATTTGTCCCCTGCTCACGATGCTTTTCTTTTTACTGTTTTGGTTTTTTGAGACAAGATCTCACGTAGCCCAGGCTGGTCTTGAACTTGTAATGTGGCCAGGTTAATCTTTCTGCATCTGTGACCCATGTGCTATGATTACAGGTGTGTGTCTCCCTCTATTGTTTTTACTGCCCGAGTTCATGAAGCTGAGGATACAATTGGTATGGGAGGTTGTGGGGTGTGACGCTGGCCTGCAAGGGCCTTAGAGTCCAAAAGGCCTGTCACGTCAGAGTGATCAGAAGGACTGGGGATGGGGAGCAGGGGACAGGGCTGGTAACAGGGCTTCTTGCCCAGGCCCCACAGTTAATTCGTCAGCAGTCTGGCAAATGGTCAGGGACAAGGCCATTGCAGGTGGTTAATGACATGAATGTGAATAATGGGACGTTTCTGAGGTCTTTACCTGGGCCAGCAGTTTGCTTTGCTTTGAATCTATTTGAGACAGACTCCCAGCCCAGGCTGGCTGGGAACTTGGGGCAGTCCTCCTGCCTGAGCCCCTGGTGAGGGGAGGGAGGGTGCTTGGTACTGGAGTTCCAGGTGTGAGCCGTGGTGCTTACATTGTGTAGTGTTGGCTTTCTTTATCTTTTTAAATAAAAGTAAATTTAAAAAGCTTATGTTTTATGTGTATGAATGTTTCCCATGCATTTATGTATGTGTACCATGTGCATTCTGAGTGCCCCTGGGGGCCAGAAAAGGGCATTAGATCCTCTGGATCTGAAGTTACAGACAGTTTTGAACCACTAATGTGGGTGCTGGGATCCGAATCTGGGTCCTTTTCAAGAGCAGCAATTGCTTTTAACGACTGAATCATCTCTCCAGCTCAAGATTTATTTATTTTTATTTTATTTATGTGTCTAATTCTGTATGCTGTGTATGTGCAATGCCCACAGAAGCCAGAAGAGGGCATCAGATCCCCTGGAGCTGGAGTTACAGTTGGTTTTGATTCAGCTAACGTGGGTGTTGGGTCCTCTGCAGGAGCAGCAAGCTCTCTAAGCCTCTGCATTTGTTTTTGTTTTGTTTTGTTTTGGGTCTTTTCGAGACAGGGTCTCCCTGTAGCCCCAGCTGTCCTGGAGCTCACTCTGTAGACCAAGTTTGCATTTGTCTTTAAAGCTAGTGTTTGGCAGAAACAGGAGTGGAGTTTGGAAAAAGCAGACAGTTTGAACTTGAGATAAATGTGCCGGAGGGCTCCCCCTTTGTGGGCTAGCCTTCGCCCCTTACTGTATGTAACCACTTCTGGCTCCAGCGCAGTAAGGAGTCTCAGCGTGAGCTGAGGTGTGGTTTTGCTGATGCACAGAATGAACAGCTGGGTTGATGAGATTTTAAATTGTGATCAGCGATGGATGCAGAGTTCTCACAGTTGAGCTTTTTTCAATTACAGATATTTGAACACTGGAGAAATAAGCTGAGTGAAAGGACATAAGGGACCTGGAGGAAAATAAACTCCAAACCACCAGGAATTGCTTTTCTGTCTGAATTTTAATTATTGAAAAAATGTTTAAACTTTTTTTGAAGGTTGGGGTGAGCTGTGTCATGGTACCTGTGTGGGGGTCGGAGGACAAGTTGCGGGTCTCCTTTTATCATGTGGGTCCCAGGGATCAGACTTAGATTGTCAGGCTTGATGCAGAAGCCTTTAGTCACTGAGCTATCTAGCCTGCCCTCTGCCTGAACTTTAAAGCCAGATTATTATTTTTTTTTTTATTTATTTTATGTGTATGAGTGTACTTTTTGCATGTAAGTAGGTGCACCCATGTCGTGCAATGCTGCGGAGGTCAGAAGAGGGTGTCGGATTCCCCTGGAACTGGAGTTAAAGACGGTTCTTAGATGTCATGTTAAAGGCAGATTATTTAAAAAAATCAGAGAGACAGACAGAGGATGGGGAGGGAGCTCAGCTAGGTCCTGTTTTCCCCTGTGGCTATGTTGGTGTATCCACCCATGTTCCCTGGATCAGAGGGTTGCATTCCTTAGCTCAGGCTGGCCAACTCACTACCATAGTCCAGACTGGTCTTGAGCACTTGGCAGTCCTCCTGCCTCAGCCTCCTGAGTGCTGGGATCACAGACATGTAGCCCTATTGCCGGCGTCCATCTATCTCCTTGGTACGTACTATCAGCTCCTCACTTGCTTGTCCTGGGAGTGCATGCATGTGTGGAATCCCAACACAGGAAGCCGAGGCTGAGGCAGAAGAAGATGGGAGGCCAGCCTGGGCTACAGAAAGAAACCCTGTCTCAAAACTAAAACCAAGTCACTTTCACTGGTCTCCCAAGCTGCAGATAAATGCCTCCTAATCCCCTCTCTTCTACAATGTTTAGGTGTGCTGACATTCTTGGGTTGTACTGCATATACTAGTTTGCTTTAGACTTAAGTAGCTGCAGACTCCAAGAGGGGACTGCCAACCTTTTATAGAATGACAGCAGGGATGATTGGTACCTGTCACAGCAGGAGCCTGCTCTGCAGAACAGAGACAAGGATAGCTCTGCCTTGCAGGCCAGCAGTGCATTATGTCTGGGATGTGTGTGTGTGTGTGTGTGTGTGTGTGTGTGTGTGTGTATGTGTGTGTATGTGTGTGTATGTGTATGTGTATATGTGTGTATGTGTGTATGCATGTGTGTGTATGTGTGTGTGTATGTGTGTATGTATGTGTGTGTATGTGTGTGTATGTGTGTGTATGTGTGT